>VWZI01018873.1:132130-194076 GCA_013396835.1 Psilopogon haemacephalus | reverse complement strand
AGGGTCCTGCGGAGCTGTGCCTGGCCTTTACCGCCTTACCTGATGCTACTGTCTGGCTGCGCCCTGCCGTCACTCCCAGATCTTGCCCCTCCGTGCAGCAGCCACCCCACAGGCCCTCGCTCACAGCCTCCCTTGAATGTTACCCTCTGCCGCCAGCTGTTCCCAGAAATCCTTCCCTCGCCTCACATTTATCTGGTTATTTGGTCTCTTTAGACTCCACGCTCCTCCTCCTCTGACAGCCTCTCCTATCGGAAAGACAATGTTGGCTCACTCCCAGCATCCATTTCCTTTAGCGCTACTCTCCCGCTGCTCTGTCATTCCTAGTGGAAACCCCATCCTGGGTCTGACTTCCTCCTTTGCAGAGTCATCCTCTCCTTCTTCAATCCTGCCACGTTCCTATGTAAACAGCCCCCTTCACCAGTGTCAGCCAGACCCCTTGAAACTCAACCACGGCTGCCCTTTTTCTGCACTTTCCTTCTTCCCTCTCTATGCAGGATTTTGCCTATGTCTTTCCAGAGAAAATCACTAACACGCACCCCAGAGTGCCTGTCCTCCTTCCACTCACACCCGTCTTTGCCAAGTCCAGAGGTGGACATTTCTGCTCCGAGTATCCTTTGCTAATTCTGGCCCCTCCAATTTCACTGATGTCCTTATCCTCTTCATGGCCTTTCTCATTCCTCTCCACCTGCTATCCCTAACATCTCACAATACTGGACTACTGTTATCTCTCTTTTTAAAACAGGAAAAACAACAATCCACCCTTGGTTTCCTAAGCCTTATTTTCTTCTCCTCTGCTTTTTATCCTTATATTCACTTATAAATGCAGTATTTAACTGCTGTTTGGAGTTCTTCTCTCTTTGTGCCTGTCTCAAACTGCCTCTTATCAGTCCCCTGCCCCTTCACACTTGGACACTTTGCCAAAGTTTCTAATATCCACTTCCTGGCATTAATCTCTGGAATATTGCTTCATTTCCACCCTGTCAAAATTATCTGCCTAGCTCTTTTTGACATTTTGTTCTTCTCTGGTTTCCAAGACTGCCCTCCCAAAGTCACCTCTTTACCGCTCACTCATTGCATCCTTCTCATACTCCCAATATCCAGTGGAAGTTCAAATGAGACAATCTGTCATTCCCTTTTATTGATTGTTAGGTGAACTCACCCCAGATAATATAAACATGTAATACAGACATACGGTCTTTGTGTGATCTATCTCTCTGTTTCCAGGACTCTTATCTCATTCAAATTAAAATCTCTTTCTGTCCTCTTGGCACCTACAGGACAACAAACTGCTGGTTCAACATGTACAAAGGAAAGCTCCTAAACCACAACCAAACAGGCCAGCAACCTATCTCCTACTTCCCGTCCTGATCACAGCAGCTACTGTAACCAGCCTGCTCACTATCTCTGTCTCTGGTCTGGACATCATCTTTGGCTGGACTCGCCTCCTTTCTTTTTACCCACGCCGAGCCTAAGACACTGCGCACTTATTTGTACAGCATCTTGTACAATGAAAGCCCAGGATTAAGGTTTCCAGATGGATGATGGAAGGTACTTCCTTCTATGTAATGTAAATGGTAGTAGTAAAGAGGTAAAGAATAGTCTCTTTTTAAAAGAAATTTAACAATTACAATTCCAAGCAAAATCCTTCTCAACGATTGCTGTAACAAATGCCATGTCAGTTGCTTCAATCACTTTTAGAAGTTTTATTCGCAGAGAAAAGCAAAAGGAATTAAAACAAAATTTTCATTCTTCCTGAACTTCTCCAGATAGCGGTACAGAAATCAGCTGGAATATCTGCAGGATTAAGAGACTGCTCTTGATCAACAAGTTCACTATATCTGGTCCAAATAACATGAAAGTTCCACACAGTTTCATTGTTATGGGCACTATATGTTAAAATATTTTACCAAAGTATTTCTCTTAGCCCAGGTAGAGTTTTGCTCTTAGAAAAAGTTGAATAATTTGCCCGAGAACAACAAAGGCTAGCAAGTGACTTAAGAGCATTTCAGGCTCTGAAGGATAAAACTCAGATGTTGCTTTTACTTTAGCCATCACTATTAGAAATTCAGATAACATATTAATGTGTGTGCATATATAGATAAATAAAATTATTCAAATGCTAGGATGTTAAAAACATAGAGGAAGAAGAAAACCACATTCTTCACTCAACTATTAATATCTCTCAAGCACATAGGAAGGAAAAAAAAGACTGTGAGCTATAGGAGTGAGCAAGAGCACCCAGCATATTTTGAGATTCTGTCTTAACCCACATAGCTCAAAGATGGGTGGGCCAATTGATTATCATGAAAATAACTGAGTAGGAATGTATGCCTGAAAAAGTGAGAATCGGAATAGCAGGGGCACTGTGGGCTCCAACAAGTTATCCCAGTTCCTGACAGTAATTTTTTTTTTTCTTTCTAAAGAGCTCACATATTGTAAGAAACAGGGCAGCTACAAATGCTTTACCACTGACGGTTAAAAGCAGCATCTCCAAGTTTGCCACTTTTAAAAATTATTGCACATATTTGCTAGTATTTTCTGCTTGAACCTTCAGTTTGCAGGGTTAGAAAGCCAAAACTTACAACTTTGTGACAATGAACCTGGAAATACTTAAGGGTTAACATACCAGCACTTTCCAGTACCAGCAAGTAAGCCCAGTTAGACAAACAGGTTGTTCACAGTGATGGCCACATTCCCACTCCTTTAATCAAACTGAAAGGAGCAGAATGAATGGCTGTGTTAGAAACTGTTGTTAAATGAAGTGGAAAGGGTCAGCAAAGAAATACTGGGCAAAGTCAGTCCCCTTCTGCCCATTGCTTTGTAGATAGCTTTGGCTTGGAAGCTCAAGGTTTTTTCTCTCTCATACACTCTGTCCATGAAGCCACAGAGTTCTTACAATTGGAGAAATATTTAATCTTTTTAGCTTTTGAAAATCTACTAAGACACTGCACTCAATAATATTGTCTGGTCCTCATCCCACAGAAACATGCCCATATGTATATTAACACCTTCACCAAGAGGGAAATGCTATGTACGTGCACACATAATGTACACAAGGTAAACACATTCCAAAATCTCAACAATATTATTTTTAAATCACAGTTTAAATAACGTAATGCATTGTTCAAAACAAAGTGAATGAATTTAGTGTAAAGTTTTACTCTTTCCAGGATCTACAGCATTTCAGCCATCTTTGTATGAACTGAAATTGCAAGACGATATTTCCAAACGAAAACAAAAGCAGCAGATCTAAATTAGATATTAAGAGTCACAATTGTTACTAAAAATAGAAACAATCCATTTAAGGACAGTGGCAGTTTCAAAATCCAAAAACAGAAGAAATGCACACAAAGGCATCTGGGCTACAATAAAAAACTTTCCAGCCATACCATTAAATTAGAGAAGTACTGTGTTATCAGACAGTTCCAGTTACACAGGTTCAGAGTATGACAGGGATACATTTATCCCACCAGCCACACCTTCCCTTCACCCATAACACTTTGTTTTAAACACACAGCAAGGCTCAAAGGCACAAATCTAGACTAGTGTTTTGTCTGCTAGCAGACTTGGCCAGGATCTTGAGAGGAAAATGAAAGATGGGCAAAAATCTGCCTAAAGGAAAAATTTGTAACTCTTTGCTATCTGCACACAGCTTCTGCAGCACAGACATTTCTTCCTGGGAGCTCTATTTCTTCTCAGCATCTGAGGAACACCTAATTGTGTGCTACACCCTTCCCTTCAATAACACCTTGTAGCAATGTGTTCCATGTGATCTATTTACCAGTGTACTTCTGTTCCAAACAACCACTGCTAAGAGAAAAGTGTTAGATTCTCACTGTTTCTCTTTATATGCAGCCCATGAATCTGACAAGCCCAGAACTTTGCATCAGGATATATGTCCATGCGTAGTACTTCATAGTAACCTACCCATGGGTCCAAAAGTTGTGCAGGACAGAGACAGGGTCTCCACTGGTAAGAAATAAACAACAGGAACATGGAGACTCTTGGCAGCTCTGCTCTGAGGTAATGAATATATCAGAGCTCTAGAAAAGCTCCTGCTAAGCAAGAACGTCCTGTTTCTCTCTGTTAATCTCACTGCTTCCCGAACACCTCTACTACTTTGTGCCTATCCTGCCCCACAGCATTTGTTCTCAGCCATTTTCTATACCATCAGTTTCCATGTGCTTAGGGACTACCTCATGAGCCAAACATCCCAAACCCTGGAAAATGACAATTACATAGAGCACTTAAAAAAACCTTTGGCTTGGCCTTAGCCAGTTGCTGACTCCTTCCCACGCCACCAGAGTCAGCAGTGGAAGTGCTGACAGTGTGAAGAAAAGATGACTTTCCTGCTCTCTGTGCCAACATCACGGCAATCTTCAGCATCCTGGCAGGAATCCTGGTGCTGGGCCTTCAGCACTGTGGAGGCATAGGAAGCTTTAACAAGAACTGGTAGAGGCACAGGGCCAAAGTACAACAACATCTCTTGCAGACATTTCCATTGTGTTCAAGTGAGTACATTAAAATATAAAATAAGTGTCTTGGGACTTACTTGTATGTCCTGCAGGCTCCATTAAAAAAAAAAAGATACAAAAAAAAACCCAAACCCCTTATCACAAAGAATGTCTACAGCTGAAGCTGTGCAGACACAAAGTAGGTTTGCCCTGGCTAGCTCATACACCAGTAAGTAGCTCAGCTGTAGCAAAGGCCCAAGGGCAGCTGCACAAAGCCACCCTGGAAAGTAGGGTAACACTCGCGTCATACTGAGCTACACAGTCCCAGGGCCACTCTGCCATCAGCACTCAGCAAGCTTCTCTGTTGTATGTACAGCTGAAGATGTGCATTGGGCTATAGATGAAACATTCCCTGCAAAAGCCTGGTATTTACTAAGGAGTTCTGAATGGACAGGTGGAAAACACCCTTTGTGTTGCAGTGGTTTGAGGACTCGTCCCCCACATTAAACCTGTTACTATAGCAAGGTCTCCTTGAGAGTATCAAATGAGAAATGGGGAGGTAAGATGACCAAAAGACTCAGCATTTATCTGTCCTAGGAACATCTATACAATTCTCTTTAAAAAAAAGTTCTCTCCCTCATTGTCAAATGTTATTCTCTATTATCTTTCCTCTTTTCTGGTGTTTAACTCCTCTGTTTCCTCCAAGTGTATTAGATAAACATGCATTGGGCAGTCTGTGTAATTTGAAAAAAATAGAAAGCTGTAATGTTTACTTGGATAGGAAATACTGGAACAGCTAGTCCATTAACTGCTTGGTGGGATAACAATGTCTCTATTTTTAACATCCCAATTCAGATTTTTTAATAATATTTTTTAAAGTGGAACAAAACAAAAAAACCCAAAACACCAAGTAACAAGAATAAACACAGACATAGAAAGACAAATGGCTGAAGAAACCAGCAGCAAAGTAGCCTCTCTTACTAATGTGTCAGAAAATACAAATCTCTAGGTCACATACAGGAGAGAGAAAAATGTGAACTTCAGTGAACCTAATTTGATCATCTTTGCCAAATGGAATACAAAATGACAAGAAGAAGTTACATTCTTAGCTACTCTCCCAGATTTTATTCCTTCTTCTGGTAAAATGCTTACTTTCCCTATAGGAACTGCAACTGGGTAAAAGTCAGGCTAAGACATCAACACATACTCCAAAACCCATCAGTGTTAACAAGTTAGGAAAGGTAAAGCACTTTTAAATGCTTTCAATGGTCATCACCTTCCTCCAACAACTTGCCGAGGCCATGGTTCCATGTTAGGTTCCATAGACCATGTTTGTCTGTACAGGGATAAGTCTGACTTCAGTGGAACATCATCTTGGTGCAGTTATCTTCTCTCACTGCTTTAATGCTGGTACCATGTAGATGGATTAAAAGATTCTCATAGCAGTGTATTAACAAGAAGTATCTATCAGAAGAAACAGGCTTTGCTAATATTCAAAGCTTCAGCTTGACGTTTTTACCTCCTACACACATCACTTCCATGTCAGATCCTGCACACGCACCACACCAGGGTTACTCAGGTGCAGGTTTGCAAGCACAAGAAGTTCACTTTCCGTTCTGTGGGAAATGTGTGCCCATCTATTTATAAAAACAGTCTGAAGGTAGCTAATCATCCTATGAACAGTGACTTGCATGAAATCCATAGCAGCAAATCTGATATTTCATATATTCTTGTTCCTCACTCTAGAGTAAGTTAGAGTGATATTGTTTAATACATTCATTGCCTAAAAAACAAAAGCAAAATCAGAAAAAAAACCAGCAAAACTCACAGCAGGTGATACTCCTTGTATACTTCCTCTCTAGGAATCTTGTCTCCTGGAAGGCAGCTCTGTTTCCAGTTAACTGAGTATTCACCTCATCTTCAAAGGTTATGACTTTTTATCCAGGTTATTTTTATGAGCTGTTGACAATAGTGGGAAAAAACAGTTAATGTAAATTTTACATAGCCAAAAAAAAAAGGAGTTAAATCCAGCTGGTGGCCAGTCACAAGTGGTGTTCTTGAGGGCTCAGTGTTAGGGCCAGTCCTCTTTAGTATCTTCATCAATCATCTGAATGAGGGAACTGAGTGCACCCTCAGCAAGTCTGCAGATGACACTAAGCTGTGAGAGAGTGTTGATCTGCTTGAGGGTAGGACAGCTTTGCAGAGGGACCTGGACAGGCTGTATGAAGTTCAACAATGCTAATGCTGGGTCCTGCACCTGGATCGCAACAAGCCCGTGCAATGCTACAAGCTCAGGAGGAGTGGCTGGAAAGCTTCCCAGTAGAGAAAGACCTGGGGATCCACAGCCAGTTGAAGATGAGGTAGCAGTGTCCTCAGGTGGCCAAGGCTAACAGCATCCTGGCTTCTATCAGGAACAGTGTAACCAGCAGGACTAAGGAAGTGATTATCCCCCAGTACTCAGCACTGATGAGGCCATATTTGAGTACTGAGTTCATTTTTGGGGCCCTCACTACAAGAAAGACATGGAGGAGGTCCAGAGAACAGCAATGCAGCTGGGGAAGGGTCTGGAGAATAGGTCTTCTGAGGACTGGCTGAGGGAACTGGGGTTGTTCAGTCTAGAGAAGAGAAGGTTGAGGGGAGACCTTCTCTCTCTCTACAACTAACTGAAAGGAGGTTGACTGAAGTAAGTGTTGGTCTTCCCACTAAGAAGTGAGAGAGCAAGAGTATATGGATTCTACTTGTAGCAGGGGAGGTTTAGGTTGCATATTAGAAGAAACTGCTTCAGTGGTTGGCTTCACTGGACTAGGCTCCCCAGGAAGATGGTTGAATCACCATCCCTAGAGGGGTGACAACAGATGTGATGCTGAGTGACATGATTTAGCACCAGACTTTATAGAGTTGATAATGGTTGGACTCAATGATCTTACAGTTCTTCTCCAATCAAAACAATTCTCTGGTTCTATGAAATTGTGATAGGCCATGGCAACACTAGTTGATGGAAAATCCCCTACCAGCCTGTCAAGACAGACTGGATCACCTGCATGTCAAAAGTTATATGCTATTTTTTTCTCTCTCTGAGCAGTGGCTGCATGAGGATCCGCTCGGCATACCTATTCTTACTTACCTGACAAACACCACACTGTGCTCTGGTCCTGGGTAAGCAACAGTTCCAAACCCACAGGGGATCTCTTGCAGAAAAACTGAAGTTTGGATTTCATTAAAAAAAACCAAACAGGTTTCTGATTTTGCAGTCAACCTAGTTTCTTAAATAAGGCTTTTATTGTGGTGAAAACATAAACAGCTATTAGGAAAGTCTGAAGGGACAGCTGATGGGAAGAAGACAGCCTATAAAATCAAAGACTGCTGATAGTACTTTTCCCAAAACCCAAGCACTTTTGGAGCCTTTGTAATACATGGGAAATGTCAGCACAAAAACAGGTGACAGCACAGTGATTTTCTCAGCCAAGAGATGAACTTGAAGCACCTAACATCAGATTTTTTTTTTCTTGCATTCACACTCAAGATATTACAAAGCACTTTACAAATCGATGCGTTACAGTGGTTCAGTAATCTCTAGCAAATGGAAGCCTAGAACAGAAAATATGCCAGAATTTCAAGACAAAATATAGATAAAGATTTGTGATTGCAGCTTTCTGCTCAAGTGCCTGGAACTCACTGGGAAATGTACGTAGTTATTCAAAATGCATATTGTTATGACAATGGCCTAAATTCAGTGTTTGGATATTACCTGGGAGATTCTGAAGGTGCAAGAATGATTAAATCCAGTGTTAACTATGATGTTGAACAAAATCAAAGCCATGAGTTACACAAAGTATGTTTTGTGATAGAAGGAACAGCATGATACAATTCACATAAGACGCCAAAGAACATACTGAGCTGGATAGAAGTGTTGTAAGCACCTGCACGCACACGTAGAGTACAGCCCTCTTCCCAGAGCACTATACAAGACTGTGTGTATCCAACCTTGCTCCCTGCATAGACACTGTAGTTGTGGTGCAGAAGAGCATGGTTTAGTGGTGACCTGGAAGTGTTTGGTTAATGGTTGGACTTAATGATCTTAGAGCTTTCTTCCAAGCAAAACAATTCTATTATTCTAACCATTTTCAGCTCAGGCCCACTGGTGGATAAGAGGCAGCTCCACTGATTTACTGATGTAACTGAGACCCGAATCCAACCAAAAGCTTTTAGAGAAAATAAATGGGGGGATTTTTTTTGACGAGCATAAAGCACACCGTACTATGGTTCTTCCCCAACCTTATGAACACAGCTAACCCCCACAGAAACAAACAGTAGCTCTGTTTACACTGGAGGAAGCTGTAGCTTGTCAGGATGCAGTTGTATAAATAATTTAAAAAATAACCCAGTACATACTGTGTGTCCTTTTGAAAAGGAAAATAATAGAACGGAAAATTCTGGTTTCCCACCGTGCACAGAAAGTCATTCTAGTGCCTGTGACACACTGGCCCGCCGCACTAATGCCTCCTGAAAGTTTCCTTCCGTGAGCTTCGGATCAGGCCCAGGGAGAAAACAGAGAAAGCAATCAACATCTTTCCAATGAAGGTGGAAGAATTCAGTGTGCATTTTCCACTTGGAATACAAATCTAAGTACAGAGCAGTTACTGTTTTTATAACGTACAATTTGAAAGGAAAATAAGGGTTAAATGTAACGACAAAGGAATACAGCATGAAAATGCAGGTGTTTTTGTAGTTTGGTTGGTTGGTTGTTTTTTGGTGATCTTTAGCTATTTTTTATTTAATTTTAGAATAAGAAATTCATGTGGGCTGAGAAGAAAAAAAATAATTAAAAACCCCTGACAGTACCAGTGGTAGCTCTGTGCACACCTGTGTATTCTGCTTCTGCTGAAGTAGATGCCCTGGGTCGTCGTTTTTTTCACTCTCAGGAAAAGAGTGCAAGTCAACAACTAAAACATACACCACAGAACTATATGGTACCTGTGTTTTGTTTGTAAAGCCCTTTCACCAAATATCACTGTTAGGTCTAAGCAACTAATAGGTTTGGGGATGAGAAATATATTTCACAGCTTTTCAACCTTCAGGTTCTAATCTAGCAGTCAGGTTTTCCTTCCAGACAGAATTCTGATGGCCACTGAATGCTTCCCATTAGCCAGATGCTGACAACACACTAAGATCACTGACAGAAAACAATACACATGTAAGTGGTCCCAGTATGGCAGCTGAGGGAGTGAACAAGTTTCTTGTTTCAGCAGACATACACCAAGAGCCAGACTAAGGCATATTAATAGAAGGATACAGGGAGGAAAAACAAAACAAAACAAAGAAACCAACCAACCCTCTCACTCCTGATTCCTTACAAGCCTAGGCATGCTTCTCCAGATAATGAAACTCCAACCCACAACAGATGTTTGTCCTGTAGGACCAGATTGTGGTTTCAGTGAAGCTAAAGGAGAATTTGTGGTACCTTGCCTAATTGTGGTCATTATTTCTCTTAGGATGAAAGTCCTTCTGGACCTAAAAAAAAAGACAGTTATTAGTTTCGCCCCAAGACATAAGCCACTGGTGATGTTGTGCTGTTACTGCTACCTGCTGGGTTCTTCTGTTGTGTCAGGAGAAGACATCATCCTTGGAAGACTTGTAACATAGGTGGTCTGCACTCATCCAGGGCAAAATGTTGTCACTTTAGGAAACACCCTGGGGGGCAGGCAGTACCCTTCCAAACCCACTTTCCTTTGTTTATTCTCTACCTTGAACTAAAGCAGCTTCACAAGTCTACTTTATATCCTGACATGTTCTATGGAATCCAGAATGTAATGCAGACTAATAAATGTTTATTTTACAATCTGGCCTCAGTTCTCAAATTAAAATCAGTCCCACAGTAAGGGACAGCTCAAGCTGAGGTAATACAGAGTCATTATTTAATTAACAAGGACTTTCTTTTGCCATCTCTTGTGGCTTGCAGTTCTCATCATCACTAGGCCAAGCTGTCAGGAGTGTCTGACAATGGTTGCAATAGCAATAATTAGTTTATTTCTCTTTTAGTACTCAAGACTGTCCTGGTCTGCTCACCCTTGAAGTTCTGGTCTCAATTAACTCATTTTTCTTACACATTTTGCAGTTTCTAAGGTAGGTTATATTTATTGATTTATAACCTTGAAGTGCTTCACACAAAGCAGATTGGACAGTGTCCTACTTGTCACAGTTGTTATTTAAGAGGCTAAGATGCAGATTCAGATGCATTCTTAGACAAATTACAAATTTTTCAAAATTTCTTTGTCCACAGAATCCACACAAGCAAATTGTACTCTGCAGAGAATTTCGACATGGCAATGAGCGCCCAAAGCTGCTTAGAGGGTGCCAAGGACAGTGCTGCAGCTGTGCAAGGGAAGGGTCATTTCATCAGCTAACAGCAAGAGCAGAGGCTTACAAAGCTGCAGCCCCTGTGATTGCTCCACGGGTCACTGAAAGGCTCCTTCCATCAGAATCAGTTTCAGCACATTTCCAAGAGACTTGCTTAAAAATAGGATGTCTCTTTCTGTGCTGGTTGATCAGGAGGCTGAACACAGCAGGAACATGCTGAGGACATTACATACTACCCCAGGCAAACACCTGGGCCCACACTACTTGAGTCAGCTGAATTTGTCATTAAAATGATATAATTTGATTGCAATGGCCACAGAAAGCAGACATGTCACAGCAGCATAACCAAAACTTGTGTATTTGCCACCAGCTCAAGCCTGGTAAAATATTTCAGCTGCAAGCACACTTGCAACTTGCAACTGTACCAAATATGCCAATTAGACTTCTATCTTGTTTAAGGGTCTCCAGTAACATTCCCCTCCTGTTTGTATAAATTGCCACATGATTTTGTACACAGACAGTGACTCCTGCTCCCAGAGAATGGCTCTCAAACTTTAAACCAATTTCAGTGGCTTGTAATGAAGTGCTGGTTTTGACAGAATTTAGATTCTTTCAGAGGCATCTCATCTGTGTACATGCATTCCACCTGAAAAGTCACTTCGCCTTTGGTTTTCATTCCCTTAAAGAACCTGATTGCTATAAACCTAAAACTTCTCCTTTTTTTCCCTTCCATTCATTTCACAACTTTTTTTTTTTTTTGAGGGATACCAATTCGTCTGGGGTCAGAAGAGCAGAGGAGAATGCCTAAGCTTTTCAGACTCTGAGAGGAAGCACACACAAAAACATGGAATTTGCTTAACCTTTTACCTTTTTCATCTGACAATTTTTCTATGAGGCATAGCCATGCTAGTTTCTGTCTTAGGACAGAGCTAAATACTTCATTATTGGAGGATCAAGTTACTACAAACATGAAGATCACTGAAATCAAGGGAGATGTGATCATCTATTTCATATACCTAAAGGTAGAAATTTAAAGAAAGTAACATTTTACATGCTCATAAATATTAATAACTACCTTTGACATTATCATAAGGGGAAAATCTGTGTCAACTGCCTCTCCTACACTCCTTTGCTTTCCAGAAGCCAAGGATGACAATACTCCAGTTACTACTTCTGTCATGACTCTAAGTAATTAACTATTAGAACTATTCACTTTGGGATGTACTCAGATATCCTTAACTCTCTAGCAAATACCAGAAGAAAACACATTTCTCAAAGTGACCCTGTTGCTTCAACAGGAACTTTTGGCTAGATGGAAAAATTATTCATTGACATTTGATGAGCTGTGCTGTGGAAACTGTGATAAATAATCTTGGTGGGTCCTTCTAACCTTAAAGAAAATAGATAAACAGACACTTCATTCACTTAATTTTTGATACCCACATGCTAAAGGGTCAGTTGTTGCATCAAATAAAGACTTTTATCTCCAAGCCAAGTACAATAGCTGAATTCTGTATCTTTTCTTCCTAAATTCTAAGCAAAAACCCCTCAGAGAACCTAAGCAGGAGGAAAGGGTGAAAGGATCAAAAGATTCATTAGGGCCAGAAGTGCAAATGTTCAAATCCAACTGCAGTCTCCCTAACTGGTAAGAACTTAATTAATGCTGAAAACTCTGCCTTTCAGTCACTGTGGACTTTGACCAGCAGTTCCAAAACATTTTGGTGAAGAGGAAGACACAGATGTGTATCACACATGAAATCAGGCTAAAAAATCACAGTAAAATAGTCCAAGTTTTTTGTTGCTGTTATTCCTTCTTCTTCAGTGGAACTGAACTAACAACTGAGTTATGGAAGGAAGTTCATAGAAGCCTTCTCTGACTCCACACACCCCTGAAGAGTTGTTCAATTATTTCAAAGCATTAGTGAAAAGACCTCTTCACATCCTTTAGTCTAGGGACTGTAACGTCATAGCTTACCTCTTTAATTCTCATCTGAAAGTTTGTGATAAGAAAAAACAGGAAACAGTCTTAAAAATAAACAAAGACATGTTCAGGGTGGATCCACATACACCTAAAAATGGAGACTTTCCATTATGGAATGTACTTAGCAATAAACCATATCTGCTCTTCACAGTAAAGACATATTCATTCAATGTATTTTTACACTCTAAAGTTCAACAGAACCTCCAATCAGATCTTCGCTACAGTCAGAAAAGTCAGTGGCAAGAATTATAACGTCAGTTTCCATTCCATGGCTGTTTGAAAATATCTGAACTAAAAATAAAAGTATGACAAATATACTTTAGTTGTGTACATCATGACAACAGGTAAACCCACTGCAGTTAAGAACCTCTTCAGGTGCCTCTATCTTTTCAGGTATTTACATTTTTTTTAGCATCTGTAACAGTTACAAAAAAAAAAAAAAGTTGTTTGATTGCTACTCACCATCACATCTCAGACACAATTAAAAGGCTCCATTCCTTCATTGTGGAACCTTTATGTAGCTGGCAGGACTGGAAGGAAAGGAGAAAGATGACTTTCAAAGGCAGGCAGGAAGCAACTGCCTGAATACACAGGTTTCTTATATAGAGACCATACTATCACTACCTCACTGCAGACTAAGCCCCTGCTGTACTCACTGGAAGTTCCCATTGCAGACCAACCGATCTGTGAGTTTGATTTGCTTCTCACCCATCAGACTGTGTCATCAGAGCAGGGAGCCTGCACGGTCAGAGCAAGATAATGCAAGACAATATTTAGGACCTTATCAGCACAGTAGACTTTAACAGCTCCTCTTCTAACAAGGCAGAGACTAATTTGGGGGTGTAGTGGGTTAAGCAGTTACCTGCCCCCCCACCTTTTTAAACCCCGGCTAAAACTCAGAAAAAACCACTGGAAGTTAATAAATGAAGCTTTATATTTACAGCAATGCAAATATACAAGCAAATATTTACAAGATATAACAGATATTTACAGAAATATACAGTGAAAAGGTAATACAGACACCACACCCCTCCCGGAGACCAAAATCCCCAAGAGAGGGTAACCAAACCCCCCTACCACCTTTCCCCCCTTCCCCAGCCTTATCTCACCACCTCTTGATGCTGCAGATAAGCTGAAGATCAGGGAGATTAGTAACAGGAGAAGAAGTTAGTCGTTTTAGTGATTTTACTCTGAATTTAGCTAGCAAGACCGAGAGACAAAGGAGAAAGCTGCCAGAGCCAGCTCAGACAGAGGCCGACTGGCTATCTGGATGTTTTGAGAACATTCCTTAAAACAATTTTTATTTCTCTGTCTCAGTAAAACTCGGTGAAGTGACACAGTGTGTTTAACTCTCTCTCAGCCAATAGTCTAATTTCTCACTCAAATTCTCCAATTAGCTCAAACTAACACAGGGGGCTGAGGTAATCTGTCACCATCTAAACAGACACATTGATGAGTCTCTCAAGCCACAGTGGCATACACAATGACAATGCACCAGCCTCAGGGATGATTCTCCTCCTCCCTGCAATGGAAGAGGTTGCAAAGACTCCGAAGGCCAGCACTGCCCCAAAGAAAGCATTTTTTGAAATAACAGTATTTCTGAGAGGCTCACATCGTGCCGCACAAGGACTCAAGCCGCAGCATTGGCAGCTGCAGTCGCTTTCCTCACCCACCGGCAGCCTCTTCCTGAAGTATGCCACCAGGTGTTTATGGGAGTTGAAAAGGAACTAACGAGGCTTTGTAAGGCCTCCCAGTTATGCTTTCTGACAAAATACAAGTTCTAAAATATGCTATCACAACTGAACTTTTCATTTGTCTCATCTCAAATAGTTGTTCAGGCAAGAGCTGAGGGACTAGAGGAAAAGTTATGTTAATTAGAAAGAAGAGCAACATCAACTCTCTCCTGGTGAGGACACTGATTAGGGAAGAGACTGCTGTGTACCCAGTGAACTCTGGCTGACACTCCAGCCAATAAGGGTTACAGCATTGTATCACATGGGAGGTTGTGGATGCTCACTCCCTGGAGGTGTTCAAGGCCAGGTTGGATGAAGCCTTGAGTGACCTGTTCTAGTGGGAGGTGTCCCTGCCTATGGCGGGGGGTTGCAACTGGATGAGCTTTGTGGTCCACTCCAACCTAAACCATTCAATGATTCTATGATTGTCCTTTTCTGACAGAGCTGCTAGAGTACCTGCATTACCAGCACTAATATTTTTGTCAGGAATTGGAGATATCTGACATTTTTTCTGAAGACCCTGCTGCTGGAGTCAAGTGATTGCATAAGAATATTATCTCTCTTTACAGGTCATGGCCTTCTACCTATCAAATTAAGGATCACAGAATTATTTTGGTTGGAAAAGACCTCCAAGATCCTTGAGTCCAACCACTGACCTAACACCATAAACATTAAGCCACATCTTGAAGTGCCATGTCCACATGTTTCTTGAACATCTCCAGGGATGGTGAGTCCACTACCTCCCTGATCAGTCTGTTCCAATGCCTGACCTCTCCTTCAGTAAAGAAATTTTTCATAATATCCGGCCTAAACCTCCTCTGGCACAATTTCAGGCTGTTTCCGCTCATTCTATCACCTGATACTAGGGAAAAGAGACTGACCTCCACTCCAACCTCCTTTTAGGTAGCTGTAGAAAGCGATGAGGTTTCCCTGCAGCCTCCTCTTCTCCAGACTAAACAATCACAGAATAAAGGAACTCCAGGGAGCACAGGGAGAAATCCACCAGTCTACATTGCAAAATGCCTGGGCTTATCTGGCACACAGATCTTCACACAGACATCCAAAGCGGAAATCAAACCAGACTCTGACATAGAGGAAACTCTTCTTAGCAAAAAGTGGACGTAAAACTGCAGATGAACCTTGAGGTCACAGTTGAAGCAAAGTACCATATGAGGGTGGAGAAGCCTGAAAAGCCTGTCCTAGGGCTGCATCTACACTATGCATAAGCATGTAGTTACTGGTGTTGTACTTAGGACTTTCCATAAGGCACTAGTTTAATTTTAAAGTATGACTTTTATGTAAGTAGTACATTTTGTGCAAAACTGGTTAACTCTGTGCCCTCAAAATACCACACACTTCTCAGTATAGAAATCCCAGACCTTGACATCTAAAGAATGCTTGAAAGATCTAACAATAAGCATAGCCAAGATAGATGTCAAAGGTCTTTGCTAGGTTTAGAGTCAGCCAAGAATATTAACACCTTGCCCATACCTAAAAGGAGTAAGCTTTCTGTTCTGCTGGAGACAGTGCATGAAGAGATTATTATAAAACAGCTTTTTTGTGTTTCTCAAAACATTTGTGTGCTTGGTTGGCTTTGAATGCACGTGGCATGGGAAGAACCCTCCAAGACCTGCAAATATGAACTCAGAGTCCTAGCTGCTCCTGGTAACCTCATCCCATTTCTCAGAACAGAATCTTCTTCCTATTGCACGTAAATGGAATTATCTGGTATCCAAAATAGCTGAAAAAGAGAGTTTCTCTCAGGTGATGACCTGCCCTTTCTCAGCTCCTGCTCACTGCATATCCCTTCAGAAAATGCCACTGATGAAAATCAAAAGAGAGTCTGTCTTGCCAGTGCCTTGAACTCACAGGAAAATAGGAGAGGAAGGGATTCCAGAGGACTGCTCAGCCCTAGGACACACCTAGAACTGTGTTTGAGATTCTTATTTTGACAGGGTTTCAGTCACAGCCTCCACAACATTCCTTTTCTTCTCTGAGCATCTCTTCCACTATGGTAATTCTAAATTTAACCTAAAATCCAGCCCAAATGAAGGCACATGCTAAAGCAGGACGGTTAGGTTTCCATACTGTACTGAAATCCTTCACATTTTTATTGGCATGACTTCATCACAGGCAGGGGAGCAGTTTTGCACCAGCTAAGGGTCTCACCAATACATGATGACATCAGTAAACAAGCTGTGGACGAGCAGACCTGTGCAGAACCTCCACTCAGATTTTGCAGAAATCAGGACATCTTTTTGTGGAAGTGCAATAAACATTTCTTACAGTCAAACTAGACTTTACTGGATTTTACACAAAAACAGACTTGTTTACTCTGCGTGCCATGAGGGAGCAGCATAAGTTGGCTGAAAATGCTGGGAGGAGCAGAGCCCTCCATGCCAGAAGATAGCAAAGGCTAAAGGATTTGGCTCCAGCTCACTGGCCTGCTTCCCACTCCTCAGGGCTGATGGGTCTCCACCCAAGACACAGCCTGAGCTGTGGACTTTCCACCCCTTTTCAAAATGCCAACAGGCTCTGACTTTTGTGCTGAAGCCCTACACGAGGCTGCAAACTGGAAGGGTTCTACAAGCCGCACTCCCTGCTCCTCTAGTCTGAAGCCTGGGCTGCTGACTTTTGGAAACTCCAGGGCAGGAACTGTCTGCCTCTTGCCCCAGGATCACTGCTGGGGATGTGGAAGGGTTGTCCTCTTCTAGGAGCACCCTTCTGCCATGCAGGATGGGTGAGAGAGAGGGGGAAGAGAACTGGGTACAGTAGGAAGAAGGAGAGGAGAAAAGAAGAGAGGAGGTCCTCCTCCCACCAAATGCATTTGTGGGTTTTACAAATGAGGCAAATCTTCCTCCCGTGATTGACTTGGGCAGAGCAGTTTATAAATCCACCCTAGGACAGTGATGGCCCTCTTGGTACCAGATCACAATATGAAGCCCAGTCTATAAAGCAGTTTAGCATTGACAGGACATTACAGACCAGATCCTGTTCCTTTATCCCATTATTTCTGCCTGTGTTTGGGCTGCAAGAGAACTTCCTTGTCATGAGGGACAAGAATATGTCTGAAAGTCAGGATCAGCTTCCTTTTTACCAGCCCGTTCACACAGGGAAAGTTGGAAATGGGACCAATCCAAAACCATCTTTTAGCATAATCTAGACCCTTTTGGCCTTGGAACTCCAGGAGTGATTTGGACTCTGCCCAAATGACCCCTCTTTTGGCTTTTCCAGTCCAGACCAGTCCAGGCCTGTGCAGCAGATAGAAGCAAACACAACAAAGTCAGTAGAAGTTTTTCTGCTCCTTTCTGCAGCTCCACCTGCAAGCCTTCCTCTAAAAGAAACAGCATGAATGTTGTCACCAAGCACACTGCAAGTGGAAATGCCAGATTTTAGAAATCAGAGACTTCACAACTAGGAATAATTGCATGAATGCCCCTCTTACAAAGGCCACAATGTTCCCATCATAATTTTCTTCCCCAGCAATAACTTCTGGGTAAACTGGATTACATTTTGGTTAGGCTTGTCTTCCTAGGAGACCTAGGAGGTTCCAAGGGGAAAAGAATTCATCAGTCACTCATTACGCACGCTATTACATTATTGCACTAATTACTTACCCTCCTTGCTGAAAACAAAAAATTGCTCAGAACAGACAGAAAATACTAAACTACTCCTCTGAGTTCAGCTTTTCAGCATCCTCTCCCACCTCCGCAGGCAAAGAGCTGCTTGTGCAACTTCTTTGTGTTATGAACCATTACAGGCTCATTTTTCCATCAGGCCCCAGCCTTCTCTCTGTCTCCAGGAAAAGCTGTCTGCAACAGCAACAAGTAGATAGGCTGTTTTAGCCTTATATTTCTACATGTTACTTGATGCCTGCCTCTCTTTCAATACTGCATTTCTTCTCTGAACACTGCATTTTGTATTTCTTTGCCATTTTTTGTTTGTTTGTTTTATTTTATTTCAGTGCTCACAACTGTGATACCAGGCTGTTCCTTAGCCCTGACAATGCCCATTTCTATAGTCATCCTCAGGTTCCATGAAGCCTCACAGTTCGTTCATGCTGTTCTATTAAATTCCTCTCAGCCAGCTCTCATGCCAATACATCCCTAAAAGATCTGTCTCATTCCTCCTCTTATCTAAAAGCTTTGCCTTACTACTTATTGCCCTTCATGTACATCCTATAACCCAAGTGCAGCCTGTGTAGCAGCAGCTGGGTAGACACCGTCTATGCAACCCCAGTTCAGCTTCCAAGCTGCCTGTCATCACTGGATCAGGCCATTCCGTGCTCAGTCCTCAAGCAGCCTTGTAGTTTTCATTGAGTCATCCAAGGCTTGTTTCCTTACGAGCTCTGCAAACCTTGGAGTGTATCCAGGACAACACATATCCAAGAACCTCCCCTACATGAGTGAATCAACAGCAGTTGTGAGTACTCACAGGCACGATGCTCAGCATTATCCCACGAAAAGCATTGAGCACCAGCAACTGTAGCACTGAAATACTGCTATGCATTGCCTTTTGGATGGGCCTTAAGCAGGAAAGAGTTACCTACCACAGTGAGCTTTGCAGGTACTTCCTGGTGGCACAGCAGCAAAAAGATTCAGGAACATACACTTCTGTGGAGAAAGTATTTTAATGAGTTTTAGACACTCTTTCCCTTGGTTCTCCTCAACCTAATTCATCTGCTGCCTTTTTCTGCCCCGTCCCAAATTCTTCTCTCTTCTCACCTTTGGGTCTGATTTTTGCCTCTTCTGGGAAACCCATGCTGGTCCTAAATCTCACCGCTGCACCAGTCTCAGCCACATCTCTGCCTCTTGCCTATTTCTCCAATTAGGTCTCCTTCCATTATTATCTCCATCTCCCAGCTAAGATCAGTCTGCTTTCTCTTTTTGCTTGCTGCAGCTGCTGTAATAGCTGGGGAATCTGTGAAAGGACTGGAAATAGAATTTCCCTGCACAAATAACTCACAACTTTTGCTCATCAGCAGGAGGAAAAATTGCCATGATGGTCTGCTCAGAGCTGGGCCTGTGCCAGACATGCTTAGTGCCGACAGACTCTTCCCTGACTTCAGCTGACAAGGTCTAACAAGCCTTTCCTCAGTAGACGGTGTCCCAAGTTTTCTGAGGTTTTATAAAAACTATACTTGGGCTACTTTCAGAGAAGCAGCAAACCACACATCTGTGGTAACTGCCTTCCTAGACAGCAAGTCAACAAACTTTAACCAATCTATTCTAAAATCATAAGATGAGACACACTTTGTCATAAGAAAGAGCTGAAGTGCTTTAGGTGAAAGTCTAAAAACACCACAGCAAAAGCAAGTTCAACTTGATCCTGACACATGGGGCAAGACACTTTAGTATGGAGAGTTCAAATCTGACATTTACCAGATACTGAAAAAAAGGGAATTGGAACTTTCAGATGATGCAGTCGTGTCATTTAATGGCACAGCCACCTGAACTATCTATAGTATGTTTTCTCAGGAACTGAAGTTTTTGGGGATATCAGTGTCTTAAGATAGCCTCTGCACTGGGCTTTGCTTCTGAGATTTTTTGAGACTTTACCATTTACCTTATTTGCTGAAAACCCAAAACCTGTTCCCATCCCTCTGAGCTCTGCTCTGCTGCAGCCATCACCTTAGAAAAATTACAGACTATTAATTCCACAAGATGCTTTCCTTTCCTACAGCTCTGTTTAGGAAATGTTCAGCCATATCAAGCTCATTTATGTATTTTTCAACTGCTCAAAACCAGGCCCTGTGTCTCTCACATCAAACTGTGCTTTTGCCCACCTCTGGTGATACTAGAAAGGATTTTCCTTAACCAAAACCAAATGTCCTGACTTCCCTCTGCTGTAAAGAACCAACAGAAATGGATTGCTAAGCTTGAAAATCTGTCACTGACAGACATTTCCTCGGACAAGAACCTTCACTTATCTTTTGAGACACAGAGCTCAGCTGTGCAAACAATGAATACTTCTGAGCAAGGTAAAAAACCCTGCAATTACTAGCCAAGAACTGTCTGCTGAATAAGGCTGAGTTATTCTTATAGTCATAAGAGAAAGAAATGAGTGTAAATAATATTTAACCCATGAGCAGCCAGATGAACAAAAGCTAAGGCTATACTCAGAAACAGCAAAGTCAACGCAAAAATGGACTAACACTTTAAAGCAGGCCTTTTATTAATAACTTAAAGGTGGAGCAACACACAGACTCAAGCAATGTGAACATCCTCTGCAAATCTGGAGCTGTGTCTTTTTCTTGCCCCATATGTTGCTGTCCTGGAACCCAAAATCCCAAGATCCTACACCCTCTCCTTAGGTTTAGGCATAGTAAATCACTCAGTCATGGTCACACACTAAACACTGAGGAAATTAAGAGATCTCCACACCCAATCCCTTTCCTGACTGCTTGGAGCCTCAGAAATCCCTCTTAGACCCTCTGAAGTAATTGCACTAAGATGTCCTGTCATCATGCAGAAATTCTGCATCTGCACATTATGCTTCTGCAGCACTGACTTGCAGAGGGAGTACCACCACAATGCAGAGTTGTTTGCAGGATCTGCAGCATTTTCAGCAACAAGCAAAAAAAAAAAATTAAAAAAAAAAAAAAATTATTTCATCAGAACTGATAACGCTGACCTCTGGGCTTTGAAGGTTATGGATGTTGGTATGCACATACAGCTCCTTTGAGACTGGAAAAGGCCTAGCCAAATGTTGAAAATAAATCTGCCTTATCATCTCAGTTTCATCAAGTTTTGCCAATCTTAACATTCCCAATCCTTGTTGCTCCTTCCTAATGAGGACTGATATCCAGCACAGATCTATCTTTTACATGCTCAGGCTACTCACATTATGTTCATGACAGGTGCTCCTTTTGTGTGGCACCAGAGGCTGTATTGCTGAGACTACAGCACAGAGACATTACTGTACACTCCCTTAAAGAAGTCAGAAGGGAGAGTATGTGGAGATAGAAGAGAAGGGCAAAGCAAGGCCGTCAGTGCTCAGCAGCTTTGAAGTTTTACAGCCCTGAAGATGAGGTTTTCAAGCATCACAGGTAACTCAAATAGCTGAGCAGGCAGATGTGTGCCTTCAGATCGGTAGCCTTGTTTCTAGTGCCCAGATATCACGGCACCGCTGTGAAATAGCTGTGAACAGGAAATGCACCGTGAACGTTGAAATGTAAATGAGTATACAATCACTTCACTTAGCTCCAGGTTCTATTACTTACCCCCACTGACTTTGGAACAGGTATGGGGCTTAACAAAGCAGGGCATAAGCACTCACTCGGTATGGACACGTTTACCTGGCAAATGCATTTGGATGACTTGGCAAATTGTGTTGTAGGAAGGATATGGGATAATTCAAGAGAACAATGGCAAGTATATGTTATTCCTCTAAATTCTGCTTATTGGCCTCAAATCCCTCTCTCTTTGACACTCAAGAGCAGTTCCTTAGAGATGCTGAAGTGCCTTGAACTCAGTTGTCACTATACAAATCCTCAAAAATTGGAACAAGAGGCTTCTTCCTCTGAAAAACTCTCCTTGGACAAGCAAAGATGCTCTCACCTGTGCCCTGGAAAATAATTAACACTAAATTGGACCAACATCTGGACAAATCTGAACAGCTTCAGCTCCTACTGAAGTCCACGACTCACGTCCACATATTTCAGGTTTGTCTCAGTGCCTTTGCTGAGGCACTCCGAGGAACGTGCTGTCGTTTTATGCGTACTTCTCTCTCACCACTTGCTTTGATTAGTTTCAATACCGCTGAAAGTGTCTCATTCACCACCGCCTGTATTCACAAGTGCCCACAACATTCCCTTCTTTGTCCTGTCTCCCTCCAGCAAAGTAACACAAGCACCTTCTGTTTTTCTTGCCTGGCTAAGATGGGGACATGCATCTTGTGGGCACAACCTCACCCCAGTCCAGCATCACTAAATACTCATGGAAAGAATCTCAACGACTTCGACATTTTCTTCAAGGTCTAAGAAAGCTAGCCCAACATTTCACTAATGTAAGCCTGCATCACAGCTTTCCCCCTTTGCCGAATTCAAAACAGAAGTGCACTCTGACCAGTGGTTCATTCCCAGCTACATTCATCTTTGCTTTGACTGATAAGGTTTCACAGTATTCTAATCCACATGAAGATGTTCAAGAGATGGATCTGTTCTATATAAGCTTTTCTTTTAATTTGCCCATGTGCCCTTCAATCTTGTGAATCTCTGTATTTAATTATGTGAACTGAATGAGTTTCATATCTCGACTTGCACTTTGCTCAGGTCTTGCTTTTCTTTTTGGTGTGAGGGAGGAAAGTGCAATTCTTGGGGGCAGGGCTCTTCAATTTTAATATGCTACAAGTGCAAGAGCAAGCTCACCTTCAATTGCTCCTCATTGTTGATGCATGAATAAACAATCGGCAAGGGAAGGAGAACATTACCAAAAGCTGCTTCTAGATGAATAGGTTTGCCAGCTATAAAGGGCCTCAGCGATTTCCGGGGGCACAAAGCCCTGGTGGTATTGCTCTGCCATTTGCAATCTGCATAAATGTAGTACTTTACAATTCTTCTCACCTGCTGAAAAATAATACAAACTGTTAAAAAAGCCAGAGTTATGAGTTTGTTTGTTTTTTTTAAAGTCTACACTGCACGCTAAACCAGCAATCCAGAGATAGGAGAACTATCATTGTGCAGCAAGAAAAACAGATAGAGAACTGTGATACAACAGAAAACAAAACTGGAGAAAATTTCGAGCCTTTAAAAGGCTCTGGAATGGGCCAACTGGAACAGGCTGTTACATTATATATGTAGCAACTCATACTTGGCAAGATCGATGGGCTGGAATTCAGGCATCTGCAGAATCACCTTTACCTGTGCCTGGGTCTTTGAGCCACCACTATATAACTCTGGCATCATCCTAACTCACAGCAGTGATTTACATCATTCCCTAATGCACAAGCCCAAAATCTGTGTCTAAAGTTAAGTCTCAACATTAGCTATGCATGGTATAGCTCATTAAAAATGGATACTCCTTTTAGGCTTTGACACGTAAGTAGGGAAATATATTGCTCAATATGCACAAAGTACTGAAATAAAATATCTATTTATCTGCAAAACATGGTGGTGATTAAAACAGAAGTATTTGGTTGTCCTGCCACAGACTATCCCTGTTGTTGGATTATGCACATAAGCTTTTGGGAAGCTGAAGAAAGTGAAGTGGCTGACCATCCTGTGGCACACTGAGCCTCATGTAGCAGAAACAGGTCTTCAGATAATGGAACCAACTGTCACCATTTCTCCTTTGAAGGTCATACTGACCAGGAGTGCAGGAGCACTGGAAAGCATACAGTGTCAGAGTTCCCACAGCAAGTGTGAAGCAGGTATTAGAAAGTTTTACTATGGACTCTCTGAAATAATGAATTCAAATCTGTTTCTCCACAGGCAACAAGCAGTATGTCAAGGCCACATCAAAACCCTGTGCCACAACCCTAAAGGCAGAGGCTTTCTTGCCCCATACTCATCATTTTTTGAAAGGCCAGCTTTATTAATGAGGCCCCACTTGCCAAATCTAACCCTTACATGACTCGTTTTTGATGAAGCAAGAGGGCTGCTGCTCTCTTTCTCAATGTATTGTCTCACAGAAAACAAGGCATTGTTTTGTTGGTACATGCTTCTTGTAGCTCAGATCTTTGCTACATGTTAAGCATATGAAGAAAAATCATACCCAAGGCAGAGATTAAGTAGATTGGAAGTCCCACTGACAGATACAGAAAACCTAACACTCATTTATCTGTTGTGGATCCACACTTCCTTAGATTGGGCAGACTGTTTACAAATGTATTTCTTAACATCTGTGAATAGTGCAGGAACCAGCATTATTGAAAGAAAACAAAAATAGGCTATGCCTCATGTGCTGCAATGTGACTAAACTGTTTTTCAAGCTCAGTTAGCTGACTCACTGTCTTAACTCACCACCAAGAAAGAATCAAAGCAGTTCATGGGATATATAGGAAATACCTACTCTGCTCAAAGAACTGCAGCAATAAAGATGCAGGCATGTGTACACGAGGTGTGCACAAACCAAGCAGATTTGTACCAGTGATTTGGTCACAGAAAACACATGATTTACTAAATGCAGTTCTCACAGTCATCCTGCAGCCAGAGTCTCCTCTTTAGAATAACTTGCTAGACAACAGGTCTACACAGGTGAACACAGGAATCTTTATTAGACCTTCATTAAGTCCTCTGTGCACACACCCAACTGTCTGTTCTCACCAAATTCCTTACACAATCTCTCAAGCTATAATTGCTATCATCAAGCCTCATCCACATCATCCATGGTGCTGCAGACTCACTGGCCAATTAGTAATACAAGCTCCTGTAACCTAGGAGATCAGAAGGCACTATTTTAGATGAATGTTAGAATATTCAGAGACATTTCTTGAGATCTGGATCTTGGCTCTGTTTAACATTTTACCACATCAGCAGAACAGCTAATAAAAGCTACATGTGGCTGGCGCAGTCCATCTAGTAATATTGCCACCATGGTCATAGTGCCTTGGTACTTTAAATTCATGGTAAGTTTTCCAGATTCCTGCAAAGTAGGAATAGAGGAAGTGCTGATGCTCTAAATTTGACTGGCTCACAGTCACCACCTGGATAGAGAGGCTCAGAGCAAGGAATAACACAGATCTTCTGAGTCCTAGTTGAATGCTTAAAGCCAAATGCCCACCACTCTGTTCTAGCAAATTTCTTCTGCTATTTCTGGTATGGAGAGCCGCCAAAGCTTCCAAAACCATTTGCTTCCAGTGGTGTGAGAAATCACTCAGTCTAGAGATACAGGTCATGATGATACCATCAGGGTATCTTACTTTTGCAATGTTAGCATGTAAGGTTAATGTATCATGTAACAACGTGGTGTATTGACTCATTTCAGCAACAGGAATAGAAATTGCTAGGTGAAATAAATGTACAGATCTGTAAAGCATCCCAAATATGCTAAAAGCATGATAAAATAATTCACTAGTAATTATTTCAACCAAGTTATTTTTCTGTAATTTGTATGGCTGGAACTACTCTGATGCTAGAAAATGGAACAAGTTGACATATTCACAACAGAACAGTGGAGAGGCTGTTTTTCTATAACTGAATGAAGTTTATACCCTCTGCCCACAATACTGTAAACCACCCCTGCAAGCACACACTGTATCCACAATTAACAATGGCACAAGAAAGGGGTCTTAATTTTTGTGGATTAAATTTCCTTCTACACAGTAGAACTCATTGCAGCAATGCAAGAAACTCAGACAATTCATGAACAAACATCTGAAGGTAATTTAGCCATCATGTGTTCAGATTCCTGAACATGATACAAAACAATATCAAGTAAAGCCAGTCCACTAACAGCAGTTCTGTTACACCAGCCAAATGCATAGACTGGGCTAAGTCGAAACTCTCAAGCCAAATGTTTTCAGTTCAAATCAGTATCTACTGTTTGTCATAGGTAGTAGTTTTGATTCCAAGAGACATTTTCTGGGCATTTGTGTGTATTATGATCACGTTGGAGAGAGCTGAAGGGAGCTTGATGGAGTTGTGAGAGATTCAAAAGTGAAAGGAAGGTAACAAGGCACTTTTCTTATTAAGCCACTAACCAGATACCTAGCAGTGAGAATGATGCTTCAGTTGCCCACATTCCGCTTTGCCGTTTTATTAAAGTTTTAACTGCCATTTGCAGTGAATAGATGTTTTACTGTTTTCTCTGAATAAGCATTGAGCAGCTGAGACCAGTGTCTCTGTTGCACACACCCCCTTCAGAGACTTTCAACCGTCTAGAACCATTTCCAGGCAGTCCAGTCAAGTGAGGAAGGAACAGGGAAAGATTTAAAGAGAATGTGAATAAGATTAGTGCCAGATCTGTGTGCCACACTCACCTTCCCTGAGCACCCAGAAAATTAAGTGCTCCTTGGCACCTGTAAACTGCATGTTCCTCTGAGTTCTTCTGAAAATTAAACAAAGATTAGTATTTTTAATTATCCCCTTGCTCTCACATCTCCTCTCAAGCACTGACAAGTAGCCTTCACACTGAAAAACGTCCCTCTTGCAGGACAAATGGAGAGGGATCAGAGAAGATCACAGGCGCAACTGCATTGAGATGTGCAATGAAAGGGTTCTGGATCACCTGTAGAGCTCCCAGTAAACCTTTCTCTTTAGATGCTGCTACTTTTAGCCAAAAATCTTGGCTGAGACAGTGATGAGGACAGCAGCAGTTACTCAACAGGATGGTTGCCTACTGTAAAGTTTACACGTTTTGGCCCTGTTACATCCATTAGCCATTAGGTTTGGCGTTTACTCACTTCATATCAGATATTCCCTGCTTTCACACATGGTTAGAACTGCAGTGTTTCACAGACACTGTGGCTGCACAAATGACTTCCCCTGCCATGTGCAGTGACAGCAGTTGTATTCATAGAAGAGTTCTAGTAGGAACTCCCATGGGTCACAGCCTAATCCCCATTGATTTATGCCAAAGAAATGCAACGACAGGGCTGTGTCCTTTTTCAAAGACTGCAGTTTTGTCCTGCTCTCATCACTTACTACAAATGGGAAATGTGTATTAAACTTCGGCTCCATTCCTTTTGTTAGGCTGGAACCACTGACTTTGCAATTTCATTAACTTGCAACTAGATGAAAGCCACAGTACCCTGAGACAATTGGAACAGAAAGTGCCATTACAGGGTTGGATCCAACTGTTGTTAAAGCCTGTGGCAGCATTTCCATTGACTTCAACCCTGCCCTATAACTAAAGATTGACTTAATAGTACCCTACAAGTTATTTTGCTTCTAAAGCATATTCTGTTCCTACTGGTAGCTGCTGCCGCTTTATTAAACATGCTGACCACCCACTGCCACAATGCACACAGATAATGCCATGCTCAGAAAAATAGGAGGGCACATCCCAGCTTAAGTGCCAGTGTGATGTAATGTTCAAATACTGCTCAGCCTGCTTCACAGCTCTTCACAGGTAGCCAGGCATGGAAGAGAGGCTGAGCTCTACCATTAGATGCAAGTAGGAGCCTTGTGAACACAGCCTTAGCACTGCAGTTTTGTGACTTAAAGCCTAGGGCAGGACACCATTCCCCGCCTATGACTGGTCACAGAGTCTGCTAACAAGCCATAGCGTTGTGTATTTCAGCTCTTCTGGCATTTGTATTACAGAAGGATAGAAGTAATTATCTTGGCACTGGATTAGAAGCAGACACATCCTCATGAAGCACCAGTCAGCTGAGTACAGCACAACGTTGAGGCTGATGAGTGACAGGCTAATCCAGTGCAATTACAACTGTTGAGTAATTGGAAAAGGTTTCAGAAAATCACTAGCCCAACCATACAGATAAAATCTCACAAATTCTGCTGCATCAGTCCTATAGATACAGTAATATGGCTAATCATTTGATATCTTCCATGCCACTGAACTGCAGAAGTCCTGAGTAATGCTGACATCAGCTTATCCAGAATGGAGTTTCCCGCACAACTGTGGCATCTCTGTTCATGTTTCTTTTCAAGAATGCCTGGCCTCACAGAGCTCTGCCCGTCCAGGTCTACAGATTGCCAATCCACATCACAAAGGAACAGACCAACAACTCAGGCACAGCTTCTAAAGGAATTCCTTGTGGCTGAGTTCCTACCAACATGCATGGGTGTCTAACTACCTAATTCCTACATGCCATCCTGAACCAAGTCTCCATGGATAGGGAAAAAAAAAATCCACCTTCCCTGAAACTCCTATTTATGTACTAAAAAATGCTACAGAAAAACAAACAACCAAACCCAGCCAACCACCAACCACCAAAACGAAAAACAAAACAAAACAAAACACAAAAACAAAACACAAACTTATCAACAAGGCCTGGGAAGGCAGAACGTGGAGCAAATCTCCAGGAAATGCAAGATGCCTCAGACACAAGATCTGCCACATTACAGTGAACTGTATCAACTGTAAACTGAGTTCACTGCAAGATACTTCTGCTTTCCATTGCCTTAATGAGGATGGAGGGCTTCCTAGTGCTGGTAGTCTAGTGCATGAACACTTCTAAAGCAGGATTAGAGAGGCTGCTAGTGTATCCCTTACAGTGAAAACTTCTTTGGGGCAGATAGATGAGGAATTATGTATTTTGTACTATTACTACACATTTTGTAAAGTTACTCTGCTAACAGGACCCATGTCACCAGCAAAAGACAGTTTGTGCTGCCTAGTTTATAAAGCTTCAGCAATACACATTGACAGCTGGACCAGATGGATTTTAGGTTTCTTTCCAGCCTAAATTTCACTGTGTATGATTCATAAGAAAGGAGAGTAGAAGCAACAAGTGCAGCCACCAATTCTCCTTTATCCCATCATTTTTCCAGTGTTGCTTAACACTTAGGCCTGATTTAGATAGCTACCATTCTCCAGACCTAAGCAGGCATACAAACATTCAGGCACAGAGGTAAGAAGACCTGGCAAATGACAGACTAGACAGTGTAGTAGCATGAAACTTGAATGCCAGGCCAACACTTTTTCCTTCAGCAGAAGACAAGCCCAGACCCCACTCTCAGTACAGGGAGAATAGCAATGGGGACACTGCCTAACATCTCTCACATTCTGTGGCAGAAACTCGTTTTTTTTGGGCACAGAGTGATAATCTGTATCTCCTCACCATGCCAGTCTGAGTGATTGTAGGTTGGGTTGGTGCCCTATATGAACATCACAACTGCCTTTATCCTGTCATTGTTGCCTTGAAGGATTTTTTAGCTAATAGATGAAGCACACAGACACAGTAGGTAACACAGCTTCTAAAGAAATTCCTCATGACCAGGCTCATAACAATACAGCCAAATGCCACTAAAAGTCAGTAAACATTCTGGACACAAATGTACAATCTGGACAGCAATACTGGGGACTTTTAATATCTACTGCAAAAGGTCCAAAAATACCAGCACATTTCAAAGATTTGACTCTATATTTTTTAGGCTCTGGCTCACAAAATCTGTGATAGAAAAAAAGGAAAAGAGAGAAGAACCAAGACTCATCTTTTCCATATTGCATTTATTTCCAAATAACAGCCCATTCTCATGCTGAAACCTGTGAGAGATGGCTCAGAAGCCTTCTGCTAGATCTCTGTTACAAAATTCCTCCCTTGCAGCTTCCCTCTGGACTGAAAATTTTTACCTGAGAACAACCCATGAAGACTGCTTCTAAGTCTCAAAGAAGAGAAGAGCTCACTGGGAATGTGCATGGGACAAATACCTTGAAACAGTAAGTTCTACACAGCCTTCTGTTAAACCTTAGCAGAGTAAACACCTTAGAGCAGTAAACTCTCCTGTTCCAGCAGAGAATGATTACAGGTCACCACAGGGTTCAGGGGTTCAGCCTAAATTGTATCTATCTGAAGAGACAAATGGAACAAGGATGGATGAGGAAGATTTATCCCGGATTCTATGACAGAAGGTTCTGTGTGTTATATTGTTTGATGACATCACTAATAGGATACAGAAATGTATTATGCAACACATCTGAATTAAATGGAACTGTGATTTCTCCATACCTACAACGACTGCTGAAATACAGTCACTACTGCTCAGTGAAAATAAGCACTTCTTTCTTGGAAAGAGCAACAAATCTGCTGAAATAACCAGCTTAGAAAGCATGGAAGATAAATACACTTCAGTAATGGAGCTTTCAAAGTGCACAGCACAGGGACACAATCAAATATCCAGTACAGTTGCTAAGAGAAGCTCAGAAGAAATGAAACATCTTCAAAAAGTAGATCTGATAGAAAGAAGTCTTAAAAAAATGAATGCATGGGTACAGTGGTACAGTACAGGGCAGGATGGGCACTGGACTGTGCATTTCAACACTGATTAATGCAGTAATTAAATTTGATATAAAATAAACTACTCAACATGTAATGCTTTTAGGGAATATGAATCAGAGCCTGGAAACATTTATTCATGTAAATGATGCATAGCAACGTTACTCATGAGTAGAAACCAGTAGCATTAGTAAATATCTAGACAGTCTGACAACTTCTACAGGAATAGAGACAGTATAATAATACTGTAATAACAGCTATTATTAATTTTGAAATTATTCACAATGTAATGAAAGAAACTTAACTCTGAGCTTGGCCAAGGCACCTGCTGATTCGTTAGATCATTTTTAAATTCAAGAATACAAGTTCCCCCCAGACACCTCCTTTACGGCATGGGTTAATAATAGTGCAAGTTCTTTTCCAAGTGAGACTGACTATCCTTTGGCTTTAATGGGCATCATTATACTGTCTTAGTGTGACTGAATAGTAGACATGCCTAATGGTTCTCCTGTGGCAATATGTTTTCTGATTTAATTTGTCAAATACGTGCCCTCTTATCCTCTTGTAGACATTTCTTCATTATTTAAAATAATAATACCTGTGCTTCTAATTACATTTGCTCTGCTGGGAGAAGACAGAATTAATTTATTCAGGAAGGTGAGCTGACATTGACAGAGGCTCTAAGAAACTCCAGATGTGAGAGAAAAATATTCATAAAACGTTACACTGGAAAACACAGTTGATGTGCAGTATATGCTACTTGCACAGGACTACAAACAAGATGGGCCAGAATCAAGGTTCAGGTACTTCTTAAGCAATAAAATTAAAGCTGGCTAGCTCTGGACATTCATGAGACTGAAAATGCATTACACGCAATGGCAACATCCTCTCTAGCACATTAACTTGATTTTCCATTGATTTCAACATCGACATTTTGTTTTTCTAAGACATCTTATCTAAAATTGTACTTTGTAAAACTTAGCAGTAAATCATTAGCATGTTTTGGGGATCTGTGTGCATGTTATATAAATATCCAATTAAATATAACACTGCGCTTCTGCTATTTGATGTGAAAACATGCATCCAGAGAAAGTATGCAAGAGTATCGGGGATACAGAGCCATTTTCCCCTTCTTTAGCAATTACATTGCTTAACAAAGTGCTTGGAATATCCTAACCTCACTCTGTCGTTGCAGGAAGAGTTGAATTTACAGAGATTACCTGATAGCTGTACAGAGGCATTCAGATTTCACTGTGCTGACCTCTGAGCTCTGATAGTGTAGGTTTACTTAAAGTATACTAGATGTCCCAAAATGCTTAAATTCATTTCAGGACTGGCTCCTTAGGCCTAATATCTGTGTTGGAGTGTAAAATGGGATAACACAGGATCTAAAGCACCAAGTATTTTTCCCTCAAATGTTCAAGGATTATTTTTCCTGTTTCATGACCAGTCTTTCAGATAAAAAATTATAAACCATGTAAATCTATCAAGATCAGATACAGTTAGGTCAAGCACATTTTTCTTGAAGTAAAAAAATGACAGTTCTTGTAATGACAGGACGAGGGAGAATGGATTTAAATTGCCGGAGGGGAGATTTGAACGGGATGTTAGGAAGAAATTCTTCACAGTGAGGGTGGTGAGGCACTGGAACAGGTTGCCCAGGGAGGCTGTGTCTGCTCCCTCCCTGGATGTGTTTAAGGCCAGGCTGGATGAGGTCTTGAGCGACCTGATCTAGTGGGAGGTGTCCCTGCCTGTGGTGGGGGGTTGGATCTGGATGATCTTTAAGGTCTCTTCCAACCTAAACCATTCTATGATTCTATGATTCTCATTACTGTCACTGCAGCGAAGTGCACATACCTACCCCTCCTCCATGTAAGATGCAGAGTTTGAGTACAGCAGGTAATAACTCAGTTTTGTTTCACTTATGAAAAGTTGATTTTTTGGGTTAAAATATTGTCTCTCTCTGACACAAGAATAGAGAGGAAAATATGTTTGGAATATCAGTGAAAAGTGTGGGGAAATTCTTAATAAAACTTGTCCTTCATATTTTTTAAACAATTGTTTTCTTTTCATATTGGGGGAAAGACTAAACTATCTGTAACATGAAAAAAAATACAGACTTAAATCTTACGCAAAAACATCCTCTTTTCCCTCAACAGGGTTTGCTCCAGGGGTTTGTCTCCATTAGCTGTAGAGAGCAGAGACATTATTTTTGCATTCCTGTGCACTGCAGCAAATTGTCCCTCTTGGCTGTCATTGTTTCCTATGGAAGAAACAATGGCTTCCATTTATCACAAGCTGACACCACACGGCATGCAAAATTATGCTTCATGTTGCAGCATCCAAGGAAATGGTGTAAATAAAAATCATGCACATAAACCACCTAGTAACCAGGGGGGAAAAAAAAAAAGTGTAACTGGTTTGGAAAATGAGAAGCTTTTCACAAATGGCAGTGACCTTCACTTCTAACCAGAAGCTTTGAAAGTGTTAACTAACTTTAAAATCATCTTACAGAATGTACAGAAAGAATCAAGAGGCTGATGCTCCAGAAAAGGCAGTGGAATTTCACCATTAAAAATTGGTTCCAATAAACATATAGTTTTCTAGAGACATCAAAGTATGATGCAGCTGTTAGGGTGTCAAAGAAGTATTGTGTTCCCCCCAACAATTCGCTGCTGTCAGCTTGTGTTTGGTGATATTGATATTAGAATAAGAAAATGCACTAGCTTAGCAGTGAGCCCAGGCTCATTTTGTTTCAGTTATTAATGGTATCAGCACCTGCATATTTTTATACACAGTAGGTACACACCCACCCCCCCCTCCCCACACCCCCCATCTTTTAAAGACCATTTCATTGTAGGATGTAAAGGGCTCCTCCCCAGCAGGGCAGTCAACATCCACTCAGATGTCTGAGAAACGCCTGAACTTTTGTGTCCTCTTGCAGGAGTTGTAGGGCATGCCTTGGCGATTTTTCTGACATCTGGTTTTGATAAGTGATATTCAGAGCCTACTGTCTCCTAGGAATTCTGCAGGAAGAGACTGGGTGACGTCATTCAGCTTTTCACTGAATTTCCTTTCTCTGGTTTTGGCCCTTCTGGTGAACATGACCCTGTGGCACTCAGGAATATTTCTATTCCCTTAGGAACTATCGACCACTTGCCGGTTTTATCTCTGCACACAAAAAAGCTCCATGTCACTGGAAGGGGAAACAAGGTTGACATTAACCAGGGGAACATAAGCAGCTCATAGATGCAGCTGTGAGCTGAGTTCATTTATTAGCTCAAGTGCTGGCAAAGCTTACGCTTGTTTCTAGGCTTCTCTACTGGTCATTGGCCGAGGTCCGAATAGCTGAAGGCAACAGAATAATAGCTGGTCTGTCAGCCCATTTTATTCATGAAATGGGGCGCAGCAGGAATACTTGGAAAGAAGCAACAAGTAAAGGAAAATGCATCTTATTTTCTCTGGTTCACAACCACTCTGCCTTAGAGCGTGTGTGACTTGCATGCAGCTCTTCTGTATAAGACTATTCATATCAGATTTAATTTCTTGCTACACAAGTTGCTATGGATACGATTCTGAGCTGCTGCTTTTGTAGGCCAGATTTATGACTGCATCCCAAGAGATTCTGCTCATCAGAGACACACGAGACTCTTTTTTTTAAAACGAAAACAAACATATGCTGCATTTCTCAATATATTTGTCACAACCCAATCCTGTATTTTGATTTTTCTTGAGGTCTGTCAGAGCCTTTTGACATTGACTTACGGACTTCTAAGAAATGCACAACCACACATACAAACTCTTAAGAGCCAAGGCCTGGCAAATGTTACAGGTCTGTATCAAAGCAGACACTTATGCATCAGCTCTTGTTCTAATCTTACTTGTTCCAGCTCTTTCAGGCACAAAGACAGTTGGTTTCAGTGAAGTCACAACATAAACAGACTCTTTAGAAATCCAGATCATGTGATTTATGATTAGCTTATTGTTTATCAACGCCACAGGAAGCCTGGGTGTTAAAATACACACAAATACAAAAAGGAACACGCAGGAGTAATACAAAAGAGCACATCGTTAATATTAACTGCAAGCAATTCTAAACCATCTGACAACAAATCTTCATATTCGACAGGCAGTCGGAAGTTCTGGGATAAACACACTCCTACACCTTCCTGGACATTATTAATCATACAGGATGCACATTGTCTTACCTTTCCTCAGATGGGTGTTTTAGTATAGTCTCTTTCATGGTACTGACTAAAGGAGGTCCATTCCTGTAAAATCTCTGCAAGACCTTTGGCTGCTCCAGGAGTTCCAAGTGGAACTGAAAAATGCAGCACAGTCAGGGAGTACTTGTACTACATGATCCGAGGTAGCCCACATAAACGTGCCATATGCTGCACGAAAGAGAAGCAATAGCTGTTTTTCTTGGACTGCTCAAGTTACCTTGCCAGACAAGTGAAACCACAACATTTACCACAGGGGAAGTGGGCACCATGAGTCAGATACTCAGCTGTGCTTGCACGTGTCAGGCAATGCAATGTGGCGTTGGGAGACAGCATTGTTGAATGTCCTCAGAGCTGTGGTTTTACTGGAGTCAGAATGAAGGCCAAACTGGCAGATTTTGGAAAAGCCTGTCAGTGTGATCACTTTTAAAGTGCAGGACAGAAAAGGCCTGTCAGATCACTTGGCAGCTATACAAACAGTTCTTGGAGGATCTTTCTTCTTGTTTTCCCATGGGTATTTTGCCTCTTGGCATCACACCACCCCTCTGCAGAACAGTTTAGAAACTGCCTCATCAATGATTTGGTACCAGCTGCTTCTACACTTCTCTCAGCAGTCTTCCATGCAATTTTCCATCCATTAACACAACAGTATTGCCCTCTTAATGAACATGAATTACTTCAATTATTAATATTTAATGAAACACAGACTGACCCATTACTCTGCACCATGATACATACAGGCACAAGAGGGAAAAAAGCAAATGTAAAACAAAAAAATCTCCAAAATGACCAGCAATTTTGAATTTTCAGTTTCAGGCATGGCACAAAACAAGATCCACTGAGGAGAAAGGCTCAAAGCAGGGCTGCTTTAGGCATTTCAAGTGTCTCAGGCTGTCTCACTAATCACTGTTGAAATGTAGGCCACTGCACTTCCATGAGCACAGTAGTAGCACAGCTGTTAAGAGTCACTAGGACATAAAACCTTCAAATAAACCCTCGATGTGGCAGCAGAGCTGGAACAGAGTAAATTTTTAGCTGGCATCCCCGTGTAATTGTATGGGCAGGATCTATTACAAAATTAATACAGTTTATTAATTTTTGTATTTTGCCACAGACCATAATTTTTTATAATAATAGGTTCATTGTGTGATCATGTAAAGTATTACACAGAGGGAATCTAGAACACTTAAGAAATAACTGGCAATACTATAACAAACGTTAACTGTTTGGGAAAGAGAACCTTGTGGCCAATGATATTCACCCTCAAGGGACATCTGAGAGGCTCCTTTCTGCTAAGGCAGAAGAAGACACAACAAAATTCAGTTATAGAGATTCTTATGAATATTTACTCACAAACTATTATCTTCAGATTCCTGGGGCTAACTACTTTCCAGACAGTACCTAGCAGAGTGCTGGGAAAGAGGCAGACGATCCTGGTTCTTCTTGGCACAGAGTTTTGCAGATGTGCAGAGAGCACAGAGTCAGCGGCACTTCTCACCACGTCATGAGGTACTTAATGCCTTGTCCTGGTAAGCTTGAAGCACAGTAAGTTTCCAGGTAGTTAAAGCTTGTACATCAAAGCCTTGCTGGTCTAAAACACATGGCAGAGCAGAGCAATACGCACTGCTTGCAACTCAGCTCAATTTATATTATTTGCCCAAGCATAATGGCTCCTTTGGCCACAGAGATTCACCAATCAGAAGGGCACTTTGCCAAACTGACCATATGTGCTGATTTGAGGCTAACTGGAGGATTTTAATGACAAATTAAAGAAAGGAAAACAAACTCCACTCATAGGTTTGCTGAGATGTACAAAAGTAAGAACCAAAACATAGATAAGGCAGAGCTGCTTCAGGTCACTCTAGCTGCTGAATCTGTGTAACCCAACTAGTTAATTCCTACTTCTAACCCCACAGCCAATCTTCCTTGCTTAACTGGAACATAAGACAGATACTGGGATAAGATTGTGTGGTGGGGGGGAAGGTGCAAGGGTGGTTGGGAGCCCCTCTTGGGGATTCTGATCTCTGGGAGGGCTGTGGTGTTTCTGTATTACCTTTTTACTATATATATTTGTAAATATCTGTAATATATTGTAAATATCTGATTGTATATTGTGCAAAGCTGTAATATAAAGCTCCATTTATTACCTTCCAGCCTGCTGAGTTTAGCCTGGGTTATTTCAAAAGTGTGTGGGGGTGGGGAACTCCCTGAAGTACCACACCATATTAGGTGAAACCAGGGCTTGTTTACTCTTATTTGGGCAAGACACTCACAGGTGCATAAACACCTGTGGGTACCTGTTTATCACTTTGGGAGGGGATATAATGGCCCAAGCCTTTGTTTTCTTCCCGACCTTGCTTCTCCTATAAGCAGAAGGGTGGAACAAGCCAGGACATGTTTTAGGCCTATTAGCCTTCCATGACACCCTATTATACCACTAGAAGCACATGAACAGATGTTGACTTATTGCTATGCCCTTGCTGGACCAAGCCCAGTATTTGCTCTAAGATCCCACTCTTGTTGAAAAATATACATGACAATAATGATGTGCCATTAGTATGCTGAGAGACATCTATGATTAACTAGGTAACTACATAATTATTAACTTCAAAAGAGCACATTTTCTCAAAAAACACAGGAAAGAACCACAATTACATTAAGCTCTCTGCTCTTACAGCCAAACTGCTCCTAGTAACTGAACCAGCTAATTTAAGAACACTAATTTTAGTAATATGCATCATCATACAAAAATAGTGATCCATGGATTCCATATACCAAAGGCCAGTGAAGATACGTAAGCCTAAGTGTGATAACCTTAAGTCCTTTGTTAGAGTAATAGCAAAGGAAATAAGATATGGCATTCAGAAGACAGGGAAACAGCATTCAAGAGCATGAGTTCCTCAAGGTCATCATAACTGACAGCCTGTGCTTAAGCACTTGGCTGCTCAGCATAGGAGGCTAAGAGGGAACGCCTGTGCAGACCATGATGGAAATTAATGTCCTGGTCTTCTCACAAACTGGTTGCTTCAGTAAGGTTGTGATTAACACCGAGCACCTTGCTAGATATCAAGAAATATACTGAAAAATGTTAATATGCTGGAAGTGGTTAACTAGCATGATTCTCAAGATAGAGCTGATCTACATGCAAGTACAGTGCTCACAGGTTTAGGTCAATCATCTTCTACTCAGCAGTCCTGGGCAATGATGTGTAACAGCTTGCGCCAGGTTTTACTAGCTACAGAAAGGTAATAGAAATACAGACACAAGTGTAAACCTAACTTCTGTAGTTCCTACAGAAGTGTGCACATAGGTACACTTCTGCCTATTTGTGGAGTTCTACAAGCTTTAAGCTTGAAGCATGCCTGGAGCTAGGCACAACTTTCTCTGAAGGAATGACACACATTTATAATGAACAATCCTTTATCTCTATAGGAGAGGAAGTGTTTAATTTGGTAGAACTCTGAATTGTCAGACTCCTGATGATGGTGTTTGATAACTGGATCTATATGTGCATGTGCAGTTGAGGAAGGCCTTACAGGTGAAAAATTAAATTAGATGGAAATTCTAGTTCCCAATTTTCACACTGGAATACAGAGGTAAGGAGCATATTCCCATCGACCATGGTAGCAGCTGCTGGTACAACACTATTCTCAATTCTACAGACTCTCCCTTTGCTGCATAGAAAATGCCTTTCTTTAGAGACAAGGTAGAATCTGAATTGCTCAAAACCACATGAATAATGCTATTATTTAAACTTTGAGCATACATATGGTTCACATAAAAGTAATTAGGATTTTATTCACAGGATCTGAACACCTGCATGGAACATCAAAACTGTTTTCTTATAAATTACTTGCCAAGTAAGTTTTGTCAGCTTTTGAACACATTATCTAGCCTAATTCATTTCACCACATCAGTTTTTCAAATTAACCTTCTATTAAAAATGACATTAGTTCATTTCTCTCAGTGGAATGTGAGGCATCAAAAATCTATTGACAATATAGCTGTAAATATTCCATTAGAGAGCTTTAATATTTCTAATAAAAAACAAAACCCACCTATTCACATGACTGGAAAGAAAAACTAATTTGGCTGTCTGCTTTCCTGTCACAATACTGCAAGTCATCTAAGGAAGAACCTGCATCCTTGTCTTTCACCACTCTGACATTTCAATCCATATGTGTACAAGTCTTACATGATGAAGGTGATCCCCAAGATAATTCAACTATATCACTGCAAACATTTCTAGAATTAAAGTACTAATCTAGTTTTTTCCTACATTTCATGTGTTTGCTGAAGAGTGATTTGATATATTATTTATTTTTACCTAGCAGATCTAGCTTTGCTGCAATGACCTGAATGATTCTTCCTGCTGTGTCTCAGTTGTAAAGGTTTTTTGGCTGCAGAATTAAATGCTTGACAGTTGCTCACAATTTAGAGAGTGAAAGAATGCATTTTATACTGAGATTATCCAGAAGAACTGGCCTGAATGTGACACGGAAAGAAGCCTTTGTCTCTCCAACAGCCTGCCTGCACGTCTTTCAAAGGGGGCTGCCCATGCATCTATGCAGATTTTGTACTGCTGGTGTAGATGCTTCAGGAAGGATACACTGATTCTTTGTTGGCTGGATCATACCAGGAAGCTTTGCTCCAGTGTTGGTTGGTACATATTTGTTTTTGATACAGTAGGACCTTGGCACAGAGGAATCTCGTTGCCGAAGCTTGAAAATGGTATTAATCCATTTGTGCAGCAATAATGCAACTAGTTTGACACTTTCCAATGTAAAAGCAAGCAGATGGGTTTGGTAGATGCAGGACATCTCTGAAAGCCTGTTCAAAGAGCCTGAATTCCATCTGAACAACTTAATAAAAGTAGACCCAGCTTTAAAATATCTCTAAGGGGCTGGGTTAAAAAGAGGGGGAATCCTTAGAAGCCTCAGCAGTCAACATCCCATGCAGCTAAGGTTGCACACAAACCAGCACCACTTATTGTTCCACTGGATTACTTTGTGGGGGAGAGGAAGGAATTTTTATGCATACATGCATAAACAAAAGAACTCTATTTTCATCTATGTAAAGTCAAAACATACTGGAACCATAAATTACATCCTGGATAAGTGTTCAGAGTTTATACCCTTTTAAGGAATCCAGCTTAAAGTTAGCCCTCCACTTCCAAGGTATAGTCTTCCATCACTGTTAGATGCTGCTGCCTGATCGCAGCCAGACAACTGGCTCAACACCAAGATCATAAATGTGCCAACATATGGAAACAATTGCTTTCCTTTTGATTGGAAATGACATATTCTGGGTGTGTGCACAATATACCCCATCCATTATCCAAAACAGTTCATTATTTGGACTTAAACTTATTATCCAATAGAAAATCCCTAGAGCCTTAGTTGAAGGGTTGGAAAGACACTTACACACCCCAGAAAACAAAAGAGCCTGTGCATAGTTGTCTGAGTCACACTGTATCTTGACCGGGCTTGATTCCTTCTCTGTATAAAGTTGTGTTTCACAGCTTCATAAAACTGAGATGTTACTCAGTTTTATGCAAAAGCAGCTAAATCTTGAAGTATATTATATCTGAATAGTAAGGCTATGCTGGCTGCTGGTCACCCTTGGGACTTTAGAAAATCTCCCCACAATTGCAGGCTCAGCAAAAGAACTGAGGGGAAAGGTTTAATAGTGAATATTTGCCCACAGAATACACGCTTTGACACCAGTAGCAGCCTATCTGTCTCCACGAAGTTGCAATGGCAGAAGGCCTGAAATGCAAGAGAAAAATTAAGAGGATTTTTGCTGAACTCACATAGCTGATGTGGACATAGAGATCAGGAAGGCAAATTTCTGCTGAGAATGCAAGGAGAATCTGGTTCATAATATTTCAAGAGAAATAGGCTCGGTTCCTACCTTTCTATGGTCTTCCAGCAAGAATAAACACACAAGTCACTCAAAGGCAGATTTTCAAATGTATTTAGGCACTTGAAGATGCAGGAAAGAACCACACAGGATTTATAAATGTATCCATGTAAGCTAGATGTTTACCAACACCTGTCTGTGTCTTTTGGGTCCCCGTATGCAAGAACTTTACAGATGTAATCTATTTAGATTGCAGCCAAATTCTACTTTCAGTTGTACACCAAATATTTCCATATGAGCGAAAGGGAGGAGTGAGCTCATATCTAAGGATGGGACTTAGCCCCAAGTAGAATAGGAAAAAGGATTTGCTGCCTGACAAAAATAGGCTGAGTGCCTGGTCACCTCTGACAAATGCCTCAGATGGCATAGCACAGATTTGTGGTGGTGCTATTAAAAACAGATCATATTTCCATAGAATAAATGGATTTCTTGTCACAGGTAGGTGGGAAGCACTTCCTCACTGGCACTGAAAATGGGTCTCAGCACCAGTGGGTTTCAGGTAATGGACCCTACACTGTTTTGAGAATTCATTCCTAATGCATACCTTCACTGACATTCATTGAGGAGCAATTCCAGACCAACATCTGCAGGCCACATAGCTCCTTATTCACACTTATTCATAAATGTTGCTCAAATTGAAGGAGAAAGAAAAGATTACTGCCATTAAGAGCACAGGTTGGTAAATTAGACCTTTTCTTGCTAAAAGCAGGGTGTGATATCTGCCTGGGTTTGGATGTTTTTAATCATATAAAGTAAAATTAGTTCAGACCCTCACCTATATATATTCATAAAATCAACAGCCCTTGCTGCAGACAAGGATCTAGGTAGCAGCTCTGATCCATTGCTTCTGCTGCTAGTAGTAACAAATCTGTGTTCCTTTACAGTCTTTCCACATTTGTCCTTCGTAAACAGAAAGGCCATATTAACAAATAGCACTGGAGGAACTGTAATTTAGTTGTGAATATAAACTGTGATGAGTCACCCAAAGGCCACAAGACAGCTGATGAGAAACCAGCCTGTTTTTCCTCTCATGAAAGCTGACCACCTACATGAAAAATCCATGGGCTCTCACTCGTTTTAGTTTGAAAAACCAGAAGCAGGCAATTATGTTTTCCATCAGATATTGCTCTAGCGCAGGAGAAGCTGCTGGCAGGCCAGCAGTTGGGTGTGTACTACACAAAGAATACTTTCTTTTTTTGGTGTGGTACAGCATTGCTGAAATACCAAAGACCATGGCTAATTAAGTGGGATGATGGAACAGAATGATTTGATGATAAGATTTAATTGGTATGAGCATTCTCATAGACCAGTTATTGTATCCGTCGGGTAGGGCCAGACATTGGGCTGCATTAAGCATTTCTCAGCTCCTGCTGAGGGTGTAAAGGGCACCAGAATGCCCTTTACTTGCTCTGAGTCCTGGGACTGCTCAGCAGTGAGGTCTCGGGGTGCAGTTTAGAGCAGATGTTACCAGTCTTCAGCAGCCCCAGCACGCTGCCACACACCAGGATCAGACATACAGCCTTGCCTTGCCATGTCCCACACTGGCTGCTGGGCAATGGTGTTACATGGAGGTTCTCAGAGCAGCCCTGCACTGCTGTGCGCGCTGTGGAGGGTAGGACTGCTCAAGCTGCTTCGTGCCAAGACACAGAGCACAGACCTGGACCCAATCATGAACTGTGTAAATGTTGCCTTCAGTTGATTTTTTCCCCCCATAATAAAGCTGATTATATAACTTTCTCAATGAGAACAGGGCATGGATAAGCCCTAGAACATAAGAGAGTAATACTTGTTCCACAGTTTGGCTGACATCATGGAAAGAGCTGCCTTCCAGTATTCCCCACCTGTACCCACAAAGCAGCTTTCCACAAGTCTCCCAGCCTGCACTGAACTCCAAGGATACAAACAAAAGCTATTTAAGGGCTCCCATAAGGCCAAAAATCACTGCTCGAAGCCACTGAGCAATGACCAGGGTCATATTAGGACCAGCAAAGCAGTATTGCCAAGGGGAAGGGCTTGCACTTCAGAGCATTCTCCTTCCTCGGGCATGGATGGATAACCACAGCATTCTGTTACAGGCCACTTCCATGTGCCTTGACACATGGCCAACAACAAACAGGCAAGAGAGCCAAGATCTTTCCTAGAAGAGCACAAAAGATTTTTGCCACAAGGGTACATGTTATTTGTGTTCAGTAGGTTCAGGTCACCAAGTTAAGTTGGGCAACATGGCACACAGAGGAGTGTCATAGGCTTCAGGATCTTTCAGGTAAAGGTATATATAACAACCAGACTAAAAAACCATTCTACATTTCACTGGCCATCTCTACTACAGCTCTAACTTTTTGGTACAGAAAGAACAAGAGAAATTTTAGTAATTCCCTAATTGTCTCTTTCACTATTCTCCTCAGCATTTAGCAAAAGCTGTCATTGTTCCAAATATGTTTTTGTTATTTTCAACAGCATAAGCTTAACCATGCATGGCCAATCTTGAAACATTGCTTCCTAACTCACTGATATTTGGTTATGGGCTACACTACTAAAAAACTTGCAGCAGTTTGGTTATAACAAGAGCCATTTGACCTCTTAACACCAAGTGATGCTATATATATAAAATAACTACACCTGTGAGTTAACTATTCTCTCTGACTTTCACTCTTGGATGCTAAACACTTGGTCAGAGACCTCCTGAAAAGTCAAAAGTACTGATTTGCTGAGAAACCTATGCCTGTCTGTATCATGACATTATTTTTCTCTGTTCCTCTATTCCATTATCAAAGAGCCAACAACTGCTAGTCTCTTTGTCCTTCTGAAGCCTTGGAGGAAAGAAAGCCAGCACATGATAGATTTTGCTCAAATGCAAAAATAGTATTTTCTTCAAATGCCATCGCCCTCCCTTTGCTGCCAGAGACCTTGGGAACTCCAAAAGCTGCCCCATCAACATCACCTTTGCTTCTGGCATTGTGGTGTCTTGTGGAATGAATCTGCTTCATCAGTTACAAAACAGAAAGAGTTCTGAGCAAGCAGCCCCTCCTCTCCCTAATCCAGGGCAGGCAAGAAATTGTCCCTCTTAAAGGAAACATCTCCTCCTCTCCCTCTCTTTTTTGATTACTGTAATTGTCAACGTTTGTTGGAAGGATTTGAGCACTGCTTAATCTCTGCCCTACTCTCTTCACATCTCAGATTGCTCTGAATTGCTAACTAGGGAGCTCCTCCCTCCGGACTTGAAAATCTGAGCTTCCTATTAGCCCAAAGAAAGTGAGCATCTCAAAAGATCAGAGTACTTTTATACTTCAAGCATATTACGCTCTGATAGCTGAGAAAAGACTCTGAGTTCTTCAACTGAGTATAATCTGTTGTGTTTTAAAGTGATTTCTGGCATTTGAACAGCAATCTGTGTGACAAATTGTATTAAGTTGAAGACAATGCAGTTCAGCCATAACACTCTGGTCTTCAAGGCTGCTGCTACACGCTTGCCACACTGCTCTCTTGGAATACAGCAGCAGTCTTATCTGACCCTCCTGGTACAGTCAGTGAAGGTGTTGGCTCCTTGACCAGCTGCCTCAAAATAAATATGCACGGAACCAAGAAATGCAGAATTTTCCCCTGCTCTTTTGGAAACTCTAGTTATATTAAAAAAAAAAAAAAAGGAGGTGAAAATTATGGCAGCAGTAGTTTGAGTTGACCAGTACTGCTATTCCAGCTCGTTGGCTCATCTGTTAGAGATGTGATTTTGGATGACACTTTCTTGCTCACATAAGACTGATTCTATGGAAGACTCAGATCACCAAACTCCCAACATGGAGAGAATAAAACACCAGTCATTATGCTGACAAAACACCAGCGAGAGGGAGAGATCCTGTCTGAGCAGTTTTCTAAAAATTCGTCTAGACTTGTTCTCATTACCTTGCTTTAGAGGTGGCTGGGAAAAAAGCCGTGAGAATCTGTTCTTCCTGCCTTGAACTCTGGTGGGGCTGCCCTTCACTAGCACTCTGTTAGTCTGTGCTACAGAGTGCAGCGCAGCAGCTAGAGGCAAGCCCTCAGGTAGGAGGGCATTCACTCAATTAAAGTAGACACTGTTAACAGTTGTTTTCTGGTAGCAGAATTTGGTCAAGTCCTCTGAAAAACATTATCTGGTATCCATATGTAAACAAAACATGAAACATATTTTTAAAAAATAAGTATTTCCCCATGTGATAACTCATAAAGATTTGGTTTTTACGTGCTAGAAGAACTATTACTAATTCAGAGATTTTTAATGGGTGAACTCTGCTAGCAGAGGCACTCAGGTTTTACAGTTATATACTCAGGTTAGTGGATAGTCAGAAACAACTCAAGTGGTATTGGTAGAATAATTCAAAACACACCCTGTTATAGGACAGAGACAAAAATCGAATCTGCAGGCAGGTGCTTCTCATAAAGAGTAGTTATTTTCTATTTCTGAATATAGACAAGCTTTAAACCTGTTGGCAGAGAGTAACTATTTAACCATGTACACAGTGCAATCCAGTCAGGTAACATTATATTGGAGATAAACTTTGAGAGTTCTCACTTATTCCACACAAAGGCCACTGCTGACTGAACTCGGGTGTCAAAACCAACTCAGATTGGCTCCTGAAGATAAAATGTTTGGGTACTCTGTAATTCCGTGGTACTCTGTAATTCAGTGGAGTATAATCATACATGTAGTACTCCTCAGTTGGCCACCAGTGATGCTTTAAAATCAGAAGAAGATGATCTCCGCATACACAGCTAAACACAAAGCTGTTATTATAGTGTTCCTAAAGAGTCCACTACAATGCCATCCTGCCACTTCTGCTGAGTCCATTCTGAAACCTAATACTGCCTATCCACTGCCCCCTGATGACATCTCTGATCATACTATTGACACATCAATAATATGCACTTCCACCCTTTCCTCCATAATCTGTTATTTTGATCTGACCCTTCTTCTCAATAGAAACCACTCAGAAGCAATTAAGTGCTTAAGTTTCAAAGAGTTTTCTATTACATAACACTCGCTCAGCTAGTTCAGCCATGTTAAGTGGCTATTGCACTGTACTTTTATTACAGTGATAAACATAAAAAAAATTGTGCTAAACTATATAGTTTAAAAAAAGAAATGCTTTCCACCAAGGCCAAAAGCTATTTTCTGATAGAAAAGGAAAATTCTTATATGTGCTGTAATTTGATGTCAGTTTTTTTGTGTTGGAATACTCAGCCAATAAAACTTCATCCTGTTAAGTTCCCAGCAACAAGCTTTTGTACTGAAACATCAAAGTAATCATTAAGCTTATTGCTATGCTTGGAGGATTGTCATACAAACTGGGCCTGGTGTATGCAAATAGACATGGAAAGCCAGTCTTTTCCACATTAAAATCTCACCTAGCCTTCAAAGAACTTCTTCCACTGTCTTTGATGGAAGATGGGGATCAGCCCTCTGAAAACTTTCCAGTCTAGTTTTGTTTTACTTACCAACTCTACTTACACATACGTATCTTTTATGAACGGATTTTTTTTTAATTTCACAAAGATCAGAGCTTTTTCTTTTGTGACTTTCTGACATGCAGCTAGAGCAGTGTATGTCAGTTCTGAGGTGCTTACTGGGTGCTTTCATTTGTCCATTAGCCACGCCAGTACCTTTTTGTATTTATGTATGCAGTATACATGCATTCTTCCAGGGCCTCATCATTCAAACAAACCCGCTATTGCAGATGACTGCCATATGAGTCCTTTTATATATTCACTGACCCTATCTTAATAATAATTCAGGTTTTATCCATTACTCCTACTCTCACTGAGCCAGAGCCTCACTGTTCAGGAAGTCAAAAGCCAGCTCATTTTCAGAATGATCAATTTTTTCAGAAAATAAAGTTCCAATCACTCTTACCCAGGCTAAAATTAGTTATTCTTTCTGCTCTGACCACAAATTCTTATACCTAAAACATAAAAGCAGAAATAGCAGTGACATATTCTAATACTTTTTTTTTCCTAATGGGTTTAAAAGAGGACAAGTTCTCTGTCTCCTCTCCCAGATTTGGCTCTTCCATCCTATGATTATCGTGCTCACCCCAGCTGAACCTGCTCCAGTTCAATTGCTTGAACATCTTGTACATTCTTGACTGTCAGACTGCACACAGTACAACTGTATTAACACTTCTCTGCCTGCCCTGGGAAGACCTCATGTGGTGCTTCACAGGAGTGGATACTTCTATTAAGACAGTCTTTCAGGTCATTCACTTTTCTTTTCATCATCTCAACACTCTCCAAATTATGCCTCTTAAATCAAGTACATTTTCACTTCTTTACAATGTTAATACTGAACATACAGACACGCATACATACACAAAACGTACATTTCAGTAAAAGGGAATCTGATTAACTTCTCCATTACTTGCCACACAGCTCATTGACTTGGTTCATCATCTCTTTACCCACTTACCATCTTTGAACCAGCACCCATCTTTTCCAGTTTTACTTGTAAGTTCTCATGTTACCCAGGAATTACTGAATAGGTTGCTTGCAAAACCATGTTTTTCCTGGATAGAAAACCAGCTGTATTAACAAACTTGTTAGTTAAGTTCAAGTTAACTCTCATTCTTTTTTCCATCTGTTCTAGAGTCCTAAATGAAATAACAATGAAATCTTCTTAACTGGTGAAATTGAGAAACTTGCAAGAACGTTAGACACTGACCAGCATTTTAAAAAAATACAGACTACTAAAGAAACTACCTTTTTATTTGAATTGAGACACTTTTGTATCAGGAATTCTACTCTTCCATCTGAGGCACAAACCTTTTTTTCTTGTGCATGTTTGGCCACTGCTGAGGATAAGCATTTCTAAATCACCCATATATCTTAGGCTACCAAACCCTACATATTCCAAATTCCATACATCTCATACTTACATACGTTGCACATGTTGTAAGATCTATTGCACATATCTATCATTCTTAATTGGATAAAAATGAGTATTTACGTTGTCATGATCTTACTCCTGGGAGTATTTTTAGAATTTTCAGGTTTTGGTTCATTTGCAGTTTACTTGGAGACTGGATGGGATAAAGCAGGAAGTTTGGAATGGTGTGACAACCTGAATGGAATACAGGCATTATCTCTGTTACCTAACAGGGAAAGAAAAGGGTTTAGAAGAAGGTCACATATTTTTTGCATTACAGTCTGTTCTTGTCCATTGTTCCACCATTCTCTTCAAAAATTCTGGACACACAAAGAATCCTCAACAGAGGTCTGTGACAAGGTAAAGCATCACCACAATGATGACCACATGCCTTCAGAGATCATCAAACAAGCTTTTCACCTCAGGATACTGCCAGATGTGTGATTGGATCTGAGGTCCAGCTCACACCTAGTGAATTTGGTCCTGTCTTGTCAACTCCCTTCTGCTGCACAGTAAATCATCACTGGCCTTGCAATGACGACTTCCGGGGAAGGCAGAGATAATGAACTGGAAAAAGCCTGGACAATAATCAACTCATAAATCTTCCAGCAGATTTTTTTTTTTTTTTAACTTGATACTCATATCCCTGCCTGTCTGCTGAAGAAAGTTTGTTAGGAAGCAATCTCATTCTACAGTTGTACATTAACACTAAACAGGGAAAAACAGACAACAGAATGAGAGGGATCTTTAAAGGTCATCTAGTCCACCTCCCTTACACTAATCAGGGACATCTTTAACTAAACCAGGTTGCTCAGAGCACCTTCACACCTGACCTTGAATGTCTCCAGGGATGGGACCTCCACCACCTCCTTGGGCAACCTGTTCCAGTGTTCCATGAGCCTTATAGTAAAGAACTTCTTCCTAATGTCCAATCTAAATGAACCCTTCTCTACTCTAAAACCATTGCCACTTGTCCTATTGCTACATGTCCTTGTAAGCAGTTTCTTTCCATCTCTCTTGTAGGCTCCCTTTAGGTACTGGAAGGCCACTACAAGGTCCCACTGGAGTCTTCTCCAGATGAACAATATCAGCTCTATCAGCCTGTCTTTACAGGAGAGGTGCTCCAGCCCTCTGAACATTTGTGTGGCCCACCCCTGGACCTGCTCCATGTCCTTGTGTTGAGAAACCTTTTTGTGTTGAATGCCTTTATGCCAATTTTGGGCAATAAGTCAGGGCAATCTATCACATTTTTATTCTTCAAGATTCTTCGACGGCTCCATATTGGAAAGTCCTAATGTAGGACCATCTCCAGGATTATATGGGGTATACCTGTGGACACTACTTGACAGATTTGGGGATTTAATAGGTCCAAGTTTCCATTACAGAATTAAATCCCCTCCAAAACACCAGTATTAGAAGCAGTAGAAAAGACCTCAGAAAGTGTAGATCATATTCTGCAAGACCTAGACTGATTTGAAATCAATGCAATTCATCTACTCTGTGGCCCTGATTATTTTCAGCTACATTTAGGATATCATAGTGAAAAAAAAAAATTAAATAGAAGGATTTTCTATACTTTCCAAGGAAAGATTTTCCTAGCTGAAGCTCCCAGATGTAGCTGAGTAGTGTGAAGTAATTAGTGTTATTAACACTTACATTTCTGCCAGGGGAGGTGAGACCTGTGGTACTTAGAAAAACACATAAAAGGTCTTACGAGAACCTAATTTGTGGAAGAAATGAGAGGAAGGAGCTTAGCTTTTAATCTTGTAATGAGAAAAAGAAATTCCTTTAGAAGGCTTTCCCACGAAATACCTTGCTTCATAAGATTAATTTGTATAACATCCCCATCTTTTGGATTTTTAAAGCTCCTTGAAACTGTTTTATCCAGCATGTGAATGGCTAAATAGCCAACAAAAAAGAGGGGCAAAAAAGTACAAAGTAGCTAATTTGATAGAGGAATTTTCTCTGAGAAAGATCTCTATGAGAGTAAAAAAACCAACCAACCAAATATACAACAAAAAAACCCTACATCCCAGTTCAGGCCCCTAAACAACATTCTTGAATTTCAACCTCAGTTCCTACTTGAACAATAATGTTTATGGAACAAATGTTTTCTCTTCTGCTTCTTTTTCTGTTCAGATTTTTTTGCTTATGACCTGCCTGGCCCACCAATGTCCAGTTGATACCTGGAACCTATAAATTCTCCCACAGTTTGTGTAAGAAAAACTGCTGTATGTGAATGAGACTTTCCCATAGCCTGACACCTGTCCAAGACACAGTTACAGCTCATCAGAGACTTGCTGTGATATTCACAGTCCAAGAAGCAGAAAACCCAAGTGAAGTCAGGCTATGGCTCTGTGGCCCAGCACGTGGTACCACACACAAACAGCCAGAGATCAAATCCCAGAAGCATCACAGTGCCAGTAACCTGGATGATTTCCCCCATTTCTCTAAAGGGTTATGGAGACATCAATTTACAGAAGTCCTTTGCAAGCACGCACACAGATACCACTCAGAAGGCTCAAGGCTACTCCTTCAAATCCCTGTATGTCCTCCATCCCAAGCTCCTGACTCTTCCAGCCCTCAGGCACCTGAATCAAGTCACCTTTGCAGGAACCTCTCCAGCAACAATGTGGAGCACTGAACTGGGAAATGCTCAGTTAGAATTCTTACCCTGTAGCAGCATTGTAGTGCTCCACTTCAGACTCAGACCTTCTGAGTGAGAAATCTCAGCTGTCCACTTTGTTCCTGAGGAGTTAAAGCACTGGAAAGAGCACTTAAAGCCTGTGGTGATGTGCCTGCTCTCCTCTTGAGAAGTATGCAGATCTCCAGGGAGCATAGCACCTGTGAAGTCCCAGAGATGGTGGTGAGTGGAAGGTGATGGGCCATGAGCACTTGAGGACACCGAGTGCTGTGTCTAAGCTCCCCCCAGCCCAGCTGCTAGTGCACCATTGCTAGCAGAGCCCATCTGGGAAGCCTGAAGCAAGCAGGACACAAGTGAGATTGAGCCCTGGGGAGAGCAGGAGCACAGCAGCATCTGCACTGGCACTGCCTCGAAGGCTCCAGCCCAGCTTGCTCCCCAGGATGCTGCCTTCTTGCCTTCCTGCTCACTTTTATACCCAACTTAGTTCGTATCCCCATTTCTTATCCTGGCCTGGAAAACATTGGCACTGGGCAGAGGACTCCTATTTGGCTGTGAGGAGCCATTTACTGAATAGAGACTGTTCATGCTGACTGCTGCAGTTGTGGAAAGCAAAGGAACAGGTACTGATCAGGATAAATGGGCTTGATAGATGATGTTTTCCCCCTTTCAGCAGTCAGGGACAGAATTCAGGACGATACATATTTGTTAATCTCCCATACATTTATATTCTTTGACCTCACCATTTTTTATTTCTGATGCTGGTTACCTGCACTGCTACTTTGTAAGGAAAGCATATGATCTTCAATGCAATATTTCTACAGCCAGACTCAACCTCCAATTCCTGATTAGACATTTAATTGACACACGCAGACCTCTCAGTCTGCATTGCCCTTTTGGAGGCTGCTCTTCTTGTGACTGGAGTTACTACCTCCTTCAAAATCGTTGTTTAGTCCTAAAAATTAGCTTAACTGAAAGAGAGGGGGAAACAAGTTTAAGTTCAAGAGTGAAAGGGAATCAATTTCATTAACAGCTCGTCTATAGAAAAACAATTTCCCTGGTAAATTTCTTCAGTAGAGACACAGACACAAGTTCAAATTTTCCTGCCCATATCTTACACAAATATATTTTCTTCTTTAAAGAAAATAGAGTTTATATTTACAGCTAGAAGAAAGTGGTCCTAAAGGTGTCACTGGAATCACTTACCTGATCACAGGTGGATCCAGAACTGATGGCAGGCTCACAACTGTAATGTTTATGCAAATACAAATAGGTGAACTGCAGAACTCAGCACTGTGTATGAATGCGTGGGGAAAAAAATGTGTACTGCATCTCTATCAAGAGTCACAAATAAAGTAACCTTCTAGCTTGGTATCTTCTTGAAGGATTTTGTAATTCTAGCTTCCTGAAAAGAAGGTACAACAGTAATGAGGTGACACACTGGGCTTCCACTTGTTTGTTGTTAAGCCAATTGCCACTGAAAGGATTGCAGGATGCGTTCAGAGATGGATTTAGTGGGGGCTTGAAGGAAGGAGCTAAAGGTGGTGAGGGATAGTGAAGTTTCAGGACCCTAATAATACTATTTACTGTAAAGAGGATTGGAAAAAAAAAAAAAAAAAGATAAGTTCATGTAGTTTTCTTTGCTTGGATTAAGCTTACTTGACTCTGACCTTAAACTGATTGGTCAGCTCTGAGATTCAATTTCCCTAAGCCTGTGCATACATGACTTGACTTTTTTTAGTATTAACATTTTCTTCATAATGAAAGAGCAATTTGAGCAGATGAAAGAGCAGTAGTGTGCAGCCCTAGCTCTACCTCTGGCTTCTGTTTTTCTACCCAAGTGTTTATTTTATTAGGCTAGACAGGCACTTTCTCTTTTCTGCATGCCTGGGTAGTGCAATCCCCAGTGGTGTTGTGCTGTCAGGAAGTATCATGCCCCCAGCATCCAATGGAGTGTGGCTGTTGAGGCAGAGGACCTCTGAGAGCAACTGTAAACACTGCACAAGCAAGACCTCGAGCCATTAGTGATCACTATCAGCTAAAACGGAATAGCTAGAGGAGAGGAATGAGGGGGGAAAATATAAGGCTGTTACACAGGGAGGTGTATCAACTGTAAAAGCCTGAAATAAAATGGAAAGGTAAATCCCAGAGGGACAGGGGAGAGCTACAAAGGTTTCTGGAAGTTAGTAGACTGTAAAACTCTAGCTGACCCCAGACTCATGGGAACTAGAAAAGACTGTCAAGGCAGTGTCTTGAAATTAGCTGTTAAGATGCAACAACTCTAATATGAAGCAACAAAGGACTGGGAAAAAAAAAAATATGGAAACAGCTCAGTACAGAAAAGCCTGTACCTTATACTTTATGTTGTAGATACTGTCAAGATGCAGTTCTACAACATAATTCAGGACTCCTAGAACTGTTTAGGGTACTTAATTTTAAAAAGTTGCTCCACTTCAAATTCTAGATTGTCAGCATCATCCAAATATAGTGGTCTGGGTAAAGGAAAATGGTAACTAAGAGACTGAAGTCTGAAAATTCCATTTTGGACTAAGAATAAACATCTCTGTCACAGAAAGATGGATTGCAGCTCAGCTGTCCAAAACATGAAAAGAGATGTTTGAAGAAAAAGAAATCAGTGGGGAAATATGAAGCAGGAACTTGCAGGCTTTCACTCACTGAGACAAGCATTATCTATCAAAACTGAGATACACAGAAGTATAGCCAAATAGTCCATGACCACTGCACAGTAAGTGCTCCACTTACTAATCAAGACAAAAGATACACTAATACTAGGGATGGCAGCACAAATAAAAAGGTTTGCTTCAAAAGGTCCCTTTACCTACTTTTTTAATAGTCTGCAGGGAGATTTCTCTTTTTTTCCCTAATTACTTGTTTAGTGATTGCTTCAGATTAAATAGGTAATTTTGTCAATATTTTTATCATCACTATGGGTCTTTGACTTGTGGTTATTTTGTTTAGTGTCTGAATTAAAGCAGACTTTTAAAATTCAGAGGATATTTTCCCTTGCTTCTCTTCTTAGATGCATCAGGGTTTTGATGCTAAATAATGTACAGCTAATGTCGTCTTTTATTTATTTTTTATTTCATTATCTAAAGTTAAGTCTGCTTCCTAGTTTCCAGAAGCTAAATACTTCATGCATTGCAGTAACAGCAGACAAAAATAATTAAAATTCTCTTTCACTTTGCAGTGATGAGAGCAAAGATTATGGCTGAGGTTTTTCAGAACTGATGAGTTCTGTATAATTTTTAGGAGAATGTCCCTGGCTCTGCAAACTGTCGCCTTTAGACTACTTGAAAATCTTACTCTACGGACTTGGTACAAAGCAAAACATATCCAGGCAGTTATCTGAGGACTGAACACGAGCTGGATTTCTATGGTTATTTGCTTCGGGGCAAGTCTGTATCAAGCATATCAAATCATGTTAATTGTCACATGTTGTATCCACTACACCTTTTAGTGGCTCCATTTTTTAAAAAGTCCTGGCCATGGCTTTGAGAAATAAAAGCGGGCATAAAATACATCTCCGATTTCCTATGTGATATCATTACCTGCACTTCATGAAGACTATAGCTAAAAAAAAAAAAAAAAAAAAAAAAAAAAAAAAAAAAAAGTTTAAAAAGCAGCCAGTGAGTGAAGAGTGCTACCCAGAGGTAAACAGCTGCTGGTCAGCAGAGCTGGCAGATTTGAAGCGGTTTAGGCTTTCTGGTTACCCCTTTTTATTAATTTCTTGCTCACAGGGTAAAAAGGATAGTACGTGCATGACTCAGAGGAAACTGCTTGGGGCTGAGGGGGAGGGAAAGTACATCACCTGGAAATGAAAGTGAAATTTTGCACGGCTGATGTAAGAGAGGTTCATGAAGTGTACAACAGAATTCTTCTCACTCTCTTTAACCCAATGCTATATTTGAAGAAGCAATACTGAAGTGATAAACTACCCTCTACATAGCTCAAATAGCTCCTAGCATTCAGGTGTACCAAAAACTGAAATTTTAAAAGCAGTTACTGCAAGCCACACTGCATGTGTCTATAAAACACTTTGCTGATTAACTTCAGTATTGGATAGTGTAAGAAGCCAAAATAAGCACAGCAAGCCTTCTTCATTAGGATTTGCTCTTTTGGCCTGGCTGAAAACCTGTTAGCATTTCTCATAAGCAGAATTGTCACCTGGGTATCTTCCAAACCATTTACTTTGCTCAGAGCACGTGTGCATTTTAAATGTACCTTGACTAGGCCAAACATTTCAGAAGTCATGGCCGATCATTTCTGACTCTTCTTTTTCTTTTCCTCCACCACAAACGGCAGAATTTTGCCTGAAGAAAAGGGCATCCCAGGACTGCAACATTTTCTACCACCTGAAGAATCAATTGTATGGCTAGGCCAGAACAAAACTGTTATTGCATGCATGATAATTTCTACAAAGAATTGCATGTAGAGCTGTAACACTGCTCACAAGTATCTCAGGGGTATTAACATCATAAAATGAACTATGTATTCCACAGCACAAAGTCAAGTCACATAAAGAGAAGCTGAATGTGTAAGCATGTACTGCCATCTGTTTAAACAGAGATTATCTTGAAGGTCTTCTCCAATCCAAATGATTCTAGGATTCTATGATGTGATCATCACCAACACATCTTACATGCACAGTGACACACCTCTATGCATGTTAAGTACAAATACCTAATGGTTTGCTGAAGTTCCTACATATGAAGGTACTATGCTTGATTCGTAACCTGGTGCACTTCACAAACCCAGAGTTTAAGAGTTGAAAATGTATCCAGATTCCTTTTTACAGTTGACATGATGATCTAAACCAAAACTTTTAACCTTCCTGAGCCTCAGTTTGCACACATCTGGCAAATCACACTTCCTACCTTTGATAAAGCAGTTCTGTGACTGGAAGTTGAATGGTGCTAAGCATTCTTACTCATCTAGGCAGGAGAGCTTTGGGAAGGCATTTATCACAAAACACTGCACTTATCTGGATCCAGCAAACTTGAAGAGCTAAGAGTCTAGAGGAAGCAAAAAATGCATTTTTCCATTTGAGCAACTTCAGACTAGATTAATAGTCAGGATGTTAGTGAAAGACCAAACGTGAAAAACTGGTCCTTCAGCAGCAGTGGTGAATTTCACAGCTTTTCTGAATACTTTAAATAGTGGAATGCAAGAATTCAGTGAGCCTAATGGACTTTGCTTCAGACAAAAGTGGTGTTAAAAATGTCAGTATCATATCTTTGAAGTAAGAGAAAGCACAATGATGTCAATAATTCTCTGCCTGCAATTCAGTTTAAAATAACAGAAAGTTTCTTCCTTCTCACAGGCACATTACTGACTGCTAGATTATACTGTCCACATAATGAATTTAAATAATCAGCATTATGGTGTTGAGGCTATGGCTTAACTGTGATAAATAGTGCCTAAATCCTATTCATCTTGGTGTATCACTCATTCTTTGGAGTACACATTACAATTTAGTCATCATTTTGTTTTTAAAGAGTCAGCAAACTTAGATAACTGAACGGGGGTTTTTTGGCTCTGAGTCATTAATTAGTTTTAACTTGGTGTGCTATTTTTTTCATCTATTTCCTGACTGCAGACAACATGGTCATTTCTGATAAGAGATGTTACTGTTACAGCCTTCCCTTATCTGGAGATACACCTCACAATTCCTGTGTATTTTCACATCTGGTGTGAAGATTTTTTTTCCACCAAGTGAACTTAGTACTCAGCAGCACTCTAGTTCTACAGTTCAATAATATATACATCATAGAAATTTTAGGAAGCCAGTTGTTTTTAAACAGGGAAAAATACAGAGCATCAGCAACAGCTGCACAGGACTCACAGTAATTCTCAATGCCCCCAGCTGTAATCCGCCTAGAGCACCAAGATGCTGTCATCTAAAGAGATGATTCTCTTAACATCTGATATATTATTTTGGTCTCTCTTCCTACTCTAAAACCTATCTCCTGAATTTTTGCTCCTGAACACCTTCTTAAGCTCAAGAACTCTTTCAAGACAGGACCTTTTCTGCCAATACCCTTTTCCCCAACTAGCCCTTGTCAGTTTATGCTGTTCACCAAGGACTAGCTTCCAGTGACACCACTGACTGCAGCTCCGAGTAAACAAATTTAGGTAAATTTCTCCATGTCCAGGTTAGAAGTCCAGTCCCTGCACCCTTTCTCTATGAGGCATTTCTATGCCTCAGTTGTAATTTTATTGTTACTACAGTCCTTGGCAGGGTTGCACACAGAACAATTTTGTAACTCCCAATTAGTAATTAGTTGTTTGCTTGGGATTGTGCACTGCCTGGCATGTTTTTTAAGTGCTGAACTTTATGCAAGACAGCTCAGGCTTTTAGAATGTTCCTGAAGCCACAGTGATACATTAAACAGGAAAAAAAACCAAAGCCAGCACCAAGAAAGTGTTTTAGTGTCTTTATCTTATTTACCCCTCCTCGAACCCTGTCCCATTAATAATGCATTTCCGTGGTAGTGTTCCTCCAGTTGCATGACCAATTACTGTTCTCACTGAAGTCCATGGCAGCTTTCCAGTGGAACATAAGTTAGTGCCTCTAAGAACAGAACTTGTGTCTCTCCATTATTATTTGTTATCTCTCTGCCAAATACAAATGAATGCCAGTTTACCTTTCAGCTAATGAAGATGCACAAGGGATTCTGGGTGTATCTCTCAGCCTGGTTCTAGTGCACTGTCACATCAAATCTGGAGAAGAACTTGGTCTCAAAAAGGCAAAAGGGCATTGTCCCAGGGAAGGTGGTTGAACCACTACCTCCCTGGACGTGTTTAAAAGAAACCGATGAGGTGCAGAGGGACATGGCTTAGCACCAGAGTTGGTAGAGTTAGGTAACGGTTTGACTCTATGAACTGAAATGATTCTATGATTCTATTCTATAACTGCAGAAGACTACTAACGACCTCAGCATTACTTAAACTATTCTTGAATTTTGACTAGTAAAACCTTTCACTCCATTTCTGCAGCCTTTTTAACTAAATGTGATGTTGCTTACCCTTTGAGCTTCCATTTCAGTACTTCTTACTCAGCTATATCAGTATTAATATCAAATGAATTGTGCCAAATTTAGTTATGTCTGTGCAACATGTTTTGATTTTGATGCAGAAACAACTTCTGACTCTAATGCTAGTACTCGTACCCACTACATGAGATGCTATGAGGAGCCTTGAGGAATGAGCACCACCACAGAAATTCCAATTCGTATTGTTATCATCATATAAACAGACTCAACAAAATGAATCATGGCATACACCAGCTCTTGCCCTCACTGCCTCTCAGTACAGCTTTCTCCTCAAATTAGAGTACTTTTAGTGGGTAGTAGTATACAGCTATGCATTAATCAGTAAGCTCTCTTGAGTAATCCAGTTCATTCTGTCGAGTAAGAGGATTCCAGCAGCAAACATGCATACAGTTTTCTAAGAAGAAACCAAGCCAAATAAGGCAGCTCGCAAGGACATAAAGAAAATAAGAAGTGACGGATTGGTGTCACGTAAGAGAAAGTACAGCAGAGACACTACCAAGATTTTCTATGATGAAATGAGAGAAAAATTAGCAGGTATAGCAGAACACTCTGCACTATAGCATGGTAAGTATTGAGAGCAAGTAGGATAACAGAGGATGACATAATTCCTGATGAGGCTGAATGCCCTCATTTTGTTCACTGCTTAGAGGGAGATTATGTTTTATTCTTTAATATAATATAAACAATCCCAAACATTTTTTATGTTGTCTGGCCATCTAAGAGTTAAACTACAATTTAAAATAGCATCTCCGGTCTTAAGGTCTTAAATTACGGTAGAATACAAGTCAGGCATAAAACTTTCCTTCAAGAAAGTCAGCATTGTCCAAGAATTCACAAATAACTTGGAAACAGCAGGAACAGACTTTCCAAAGTCTTGATCAACCCTTTTCAGATAGAAACTATTTCCACTTACAGCATGAATGGGGCTGCTGTAAACTTCATTTGTTCTTGCCGCACTGCATTTTTAAAAGATAAGCCAAAATAAAATTACAGTATATCTACTGTTGTAACTAAGCAATATTAGTAAGCAGCAGAAAAGGAGAAAGTGTCAAGTTGATTTTGATATCTAATTAGTCAACTGTTCTTGCTTTTTCTTTTTTTTTTTTTTTTTTTCATGTTACCGTTGGAATTGTTTGGCTCCTCAAAATCAATGCCGTTTTCCTTAAATTGAGAGATTCTACTGTGATGTTCTGTGCACACTATCTCCACAAACTGGATGTTTGTGGACTAATGACACTTCTAACAGAATCTGAGGATTAAATTAGAAAATTACCGCAGATAGTGCAAGACATTCTTCATTAATTGCAGTAACACAGCAACACATGGCTTCAAAGCAACCAAATCCTACAGCGGGCTCACTTTGCCCTGAATGTGAAAGTGCCTTGCCCAAACTCATCCAATCCAGACTGGTAAGGCCACATCTCAAGTACTGAGTTTAGTTTTGTGCCACTCACTGCGAGAAGGACACTGAGGTACTGGAGTGTGTCCAGAGACAGGCAATGAGGCTGTTAAGGGGTCCCGAACACAAGTCCTGTGAGGAGCATCTGAGGGAGCTAGGGTCATTCAGCCTGGAGAAGATGAGGTTGAGACCTCATTGCTCTCTACAACTACCTGAAAGGAGGTTATAGTGAGGTGGGGAATGATCTCTTCTCTCCCAAAGCAAGTGACAAGATGAGAAGGAATGCCCTCAAGTTGCACCAGGGGAGGTTTTGATTAGCTCTTAGGGAAAATTCCTTCACCAAATGAGTCATCAGGCATTGGAACAGACTGCCTAGGGAAATGGTGAAGTCACCATCCCTAGAAGTGTTTAAAAGATGTTTGGATGAGGTGTCCAGGGACATGGTCTAACAGTTATGTACAGGGAGATGTTAGGTTATGGTGGGACTCAACGATCTTAAGGTCTTTTCCAACAAGGTGATTTTATGATTCTATGATGACACAAGCTCTTTGTCCACCTGCAGAACCCCTGACTTCATCAGCACATAGGCTAGCCTCATTAGTCTATTCAGGAAGCCAACAGATGGAAGTTACTACTGTCTCCTGCCATGGCACCAGCTCACTGTTAAGCCTTGACCTGCCTGGACTGGAGGACTGCATCCTGCCTCAATCAGAAGGATCTTTCAGAGAACAGAAGTTACTTTGAACAGTCTTCTAATATCTGTCTTGGAAAAAAACATCCATGTTCCAAAAAACAAACTGGAATCTGTCCACTTATAATAGCCTTTTCAGGAGAACAACAATAGCACACTGTCTTCTAGACCACTCCTTTTCAATGTACTTTTGACAACACCATCTCATGTAAGCTGTTTGCAAACTTTCTTGCAAGTAAAGTACAAGCCTCCATTTTGTGTGGAGCACATTCCTGAGGAGATGAAGGATTATTTGCTAATGGCTGACATCACCTGGGCAAGACTCTTACAAGCTTGTCTTTACCCACACGCAAGGCAGGTGCCATCTTGTACAAATCAAACATCTCCCTGTGCACAGGACAAGTTACTTCTCAAGCTGGCTAAATGTTTCAATACGGGAGCCTAGCTATCCTGCAGGCATTTCCATGGATAAGGCACAGCCATGCAACAACAGATAAGAACTGACAGGATGCGTTAAAATTTTGTTTCAGTGCCCCGTAGACATGCATCAGTATGGCAGCAGCACTCAGTAAGTCAAGTGTTAATTCCTTAGCCTGGTAACAGATGGGATTTGACCTCAGAAATCCCTAAATTAACATGGATATACTTCCCCCCCTTCCTCTATTTTATAAATTATTATTACCCTTACTATCACCTTGGATTATACCTTTGGATAGACTGATGATGAAAGAATCACAGAATCATTTAGTTTGGAAAAGGTTTTCAAAATAATCAAGTCCAACCATTAACCCTGCTCTACCAAGTTTGCCATTAAGCCATTCCCTCCAAGCACCACATCTACATGGCTTTTAAGCACATCCAGGGATGGTGATTTAACCATCCCCTGGGCAGCCTGTTCCAATGCTGACAACATTTTCAGTGCAAACATTTTTCCTAATGTCCACCTCCCCTGGTGCATCTTAAGGCCATTTCCTCTTGTTTTATTACTAGTTACTTCAGAAAAGAGACCAACACCCACCTCAAAATCACCTCCTTCAGGTAGTTGTAAAGAGCCACAAGGTCTGACTTCAGCCTCCTTTTCTCCAGACTAAGCAACCCCAGTTCTCTCAGTTGCTCCTCTCTAGTCACTTCACCAGCTTAGCTGCTGTTATCTGGACCCACTCAGCACCTCAGTGTCTTCTCTCTAGTTAGGGGCCCAAAACCGAACACAATAATGGAGATGTGTCCTCACCAATGCACAGTATAGAGGGATTATCACTTTCCTACTCTGCTTGCTACACTGCTCCTGATACAGGCCCAGATGCTGCTGGCTGATATTCAGCTGCTTGTCAATCCATACACCCAGGTTCATTTCTGCCTGACAGCTTTCCATCCACCCTGTCCCAGGCCTGTAGCATTGCATGAGGTTGTTGTGGCCAAAGTGCAGGACCCAGCACTTGGCCTTGCTGAAGCGCATACCACTGACCTTAGTTCACTGATACAGCCTGTCCAACTCCCTCTCTAGAGCCTCCCTAAACTCAAGCACACCAACATTCCTGCCTGAACTGGTGTCATCCACAAACTTATTGAGGGTGCACTCTTACCTCATCAACAAAGATGTTAAGCAGAACTGATCCCAGTACTGAGCCCTGAGGAACACTACTAGTGACCAGTTGCCAGCTGTCAGGATTTAACCCCATTCACCACCACTTGCTGGGCCTGGCCATCCAGCCAGTGTTGTACCCAGTGGAGCATACACTCATCCAAGCCACAAGCAGGTTTTTTAACGACAATGCTGAGATACAGTGTTGAAGATTTTACAAAACTCCAGGTAGAGAATATTCACAGTCTTTTCCTCATCCACTAGGCAAGTCACCTTACGACAGAAGGAGATCATGTTTGTCAAGCAGGATCACCCAGCTGTCCTGTATGTGCTGCATAATGTGCTCAAGATCATAGAATCATAGAATGGTTTAGGTTGGAAGAGACCTCAAAGATCATCCTGTTCCAACCCCCCCACCATAGGCAGGGACACCTCCCACTAGATCAGAACGCTCAAGACCTCATCCAGCCTGGCCTTGAACACCTCCAGGAAGGGAGCAGCTACAACCTCCCTGGGCAACCTGTTCCAGTGTCTCACCACTCTCACTGTTAAGAACTTCCTCCTGACATCCCGTTTAAATCTCCCACCTGCCAAATTAAACCCATTCCCCCTCATTCTGTCATTACAAGACTTTGTGAATAGTCCCTCCTCAGCCCTCCTGTAGGCCCCCCTCAGATACTGGAAGGCTATTATAAGGTCTCCTCAAAGCCTTCTCTTCTCCAGGCCGAAAAGCCCCAACTCTCTCAGCCTGTCCTCATAGCAGAGGTGCTCCAGCCCTCTGATCATCTTCGTGGCCCTCCTCTGGACTTGCTCCAACAGTTCCATGTCCTTCCTATGCTGGGGGCTCCAGAACTGCACACAGTACTCCAGGTGGGGTCTGATGAGAGCAGAGTAAAGGGGGAGAATCACCTCCCTTGCCCTGCTGGCCACAGTGCTCTTAATATAGCCCAGGACACAGTTGCTGTCTGGGCTGTGTGTGCACACTGTCAGCTCATGCTAAGCTTCTCATCCACCCAGACCCCCAGGTCATTTTCCTCAGAGCTGATCTCCAGCCACTAACCATCCAGCCTGGAGTTGTGCTTGGGATTGTGCCGACCCAGGTGCAGGACCTTACACTTGGCCTTGTTGAATTTCATGAGGTTGGCCTGGGCCCACCTC
>VWZI01018873.1:60507-132072 GCA_013396835.1 Psilopogon haemacephalus | reverse complement strand
ACCTCTCCAGCCTGTCCAGCTCCCTCTGGATGCCATCCCTGCCCTCTAGCAAGTCAACCGTGCCACACAGCTTGGTGTCATCTGCAAACTTGCTGAGGCTGCACTCGATTCCTCTGTCCACGTCACTGACAAAGATGTTAAACAGCACTGGTCCCAGCACTGACCCCTGAGGGACGCCACTTGTCACTGGTCTCCAGGTGGACATTGTGCCCTTGATCACCACTCTCTGTGTGCCACCATCCAGCCAATTCCTTATCCAGCAAGTTGTCCACCCATCAAGTCTGTGTTTTTCCAGCTTGGTGACCAGGATGTCATGTGGGACAGAGTCAAAGGCCTCACTCAGGTCTAGGTAGATGACATCAGTTGCCCTTCCCTTGTCCACTGCTGCTGTGACTTCATCATAGAAAGCCACCAAATTTGTCAGGCATGATTTGCCCTTGGTGAAGCCATGCTGGTTGCCATCAGACACCTCTGCTTTGTTTTCCATCTGCCGCAGCAGAGCCTTCAAGAGGATCTGTTCCATGATCTTGCCAGGCACAGAGGTGAGGCTGACTGGTCTGCAGTTCCCGGAGTTGTCCTTTTTTCCCTTCTTGAAGATAGGTGTTGTATTTGCCCTTTTCCAGTCAGCAGGAACTTCACCAGTCTGCCATGACCTTTCAAATACAATGGACAGTGGTTTGGCAACTTCATCTGCCAGTTCCCTCAGGACTGCTCCATGACCTCCCCTGGCATCAAGGTCAAGACTGACATCTGCAATTCTCAAGATCTCCCTTTTAGCCTTTCTTGTAGTTGGGTGTCACATTTGCTACCCTCCAGTCCTCTCAGACCTCCCAAGTTAGCCAGGACTGCTGAGCACATCCACAAACTCCTTCATCAGTACTCTTGGGTGTAACCCATCTGGCCCCATAGACTTGTGGATGTTCAAGGGGTGTAGCAGGTCATTCCCCATTTTCTCTTGGATTGTGAAGAACTCATTCTTCCTCTCCTCCCTGTCTTCCAACTCAGGGGGCTTGGTGTCTAGGGAACAAATATTTCTGCTGCTAAAAACTGAAGCAAAGAAGGCAATAAAGCACTTCAGCCTTTTTTTGTCACGTTTTCCCCTGCATCCAAGTTCCCCATGAGTACAAGGAGCAGTAATTATGAATCCTCTCCCAACTGCTTATGGACTATTTCATCCACCTCTTCATCCTGGTTGGGTGGTCCATAACAAGCTCTCCCCATGGTATCAGCCCTGCTGGCCTTCCCCATAGAGGGATTCTTACCCATAGGGACAAAACTCTGTCATCACTAACACTAACTTGTTATAACTAACTAATGTAGGCATTCACACATCTTCCTAACATAGAGGGCCACTCCTCTCTCTCTTCTTCCTTACCTATCCCTCCTGAAAAGCTGGTAGCCATTGATTGCAGCACTTCAGTTGTGAGAGTAATCTCCCAGATTTCTGTAATGACTATGTCATAGTTTTTTTGCTGCACATTACACTCTAGCTACTCCCATTTATTGCCCATTCTTTGTGCAGTTGTGTAGATGCTTTTCAGTTGGGCTAATGCCTTGCGTTTCTCGTTTTTGTGAGCAACCAGCAATACCCATGCCAAAACATCAAAACAACATGCTCCTCTTCCTGTCTAATATCCCATTTGTTTTCTGTCTTCCTATACTATAGCTGCTTAAAATACAAACAAAGCAATTTGTCTGGAAATGCCTTTGACTGAAAGCATATTTTCTGCCAGGTAGCTTCAAGGAAAATGTAAACTACTTCTGTTCAGCAGGATACAATTTCCAGAGAGGATGTAACAGCTATTGAGCTATCATTATGCTTGAACTTTGCCATTTGAGTTGAATAAGAGTTATTGACAATGATTTCAACAAAGGATGCTTGTGTATAATCACAGAAGTCAAGTGTGGTTTAAACTGTGACAATTTATAAATAACTCTAGCAAATCCTAAAAAGAAGATTTTACTGCTTAATGTACAAAGGCACAAAGAAAATTTAGTAGTCAGTAGAACTGACTTTCTAAGTACACCTTTCTCTGCACAGATGAAAAAGCACAATGCTGGAGTTATGAAATGTCCTTTCCTGAAATTTAAAAAAAAAAAAAAACAGAACAGTGAATGGGTTTAGATAATCTTAGTTTGAGGCAACACACATTTATTTGAAATTATCACTGTATCTTAACTAATTATCCCAAATAACATAACACAAAGTTGTTAGTGGTCTAGTTCTGTAGTTAAGTATTTCTGGTGCAACTACAAACAGTAGAATATATTTTTTAAATTTTGCATCTAAAACATGAATCACAATGTAAAGATTAGGTTCCACATAGTTATATATAAGAAGTCGCACTGTGCACAAATAATCACTGACACTTTTAACCATTTATCTGGCTTTCAGGACGCAATATATTAGATATTGGCATTTTTGGATACTAGATGTTGCCATTCATGGTGTAACAAATGTCAAACACACCAATTAAGAATTATTACTTCATGTGAAAAGGGATGATTTATATTTATCTCAAATACAGAAAGCATCCAAATGCTTTTGTGCCATTTTACACATCAAAAACCATGCAGCAGAAACTTCATAGTTTAATTCTTAGCGATATTTTCTTCTTTTAGTATCTAGTGGTAAATCCTGTGAAGTCAAGCTTTGGAATCTCCTTTTCATTGGAAAAATTTGTTCGATCTATGCGAGAACTTGGGCTTCCAACTTTACTCAGCCACGACTTCCTGCAAGAAAAAGAAGTGAGGGTTAGCATATAAAGAACTGCATGTTTGGTTTATTCTCCTGCTATATTTTCCTGTAGATTTACTGTAATAATCCCTTTTAAGTACTTATTAATAGCATTAACATAACTGTATATTAATGTTGCAGATTCAACAGTATACTTTAAGCAAGGACCTAAATCTCATTCATAATTTAACAATATTATGAAAAAATAATACTAACAGCCAGTTTAGCCTTTACTGACAGCTAAATTATTGGAAACTGAAATGAAAATAATTAAGTTCAGGACCAGCAAAGAGACATCAAGCAAACAAAAATCAAAATAACGTAAAAGCAATACTAAATTGTACTAATACTGAATTTTATAAATGGATTCTTAAGTGGGAATTTTTCATGTATTTGCATTATGACCAAATCCCTTATTACACTGGGGCTTGTCTTCTTCCACAGCATATTCTAATACTGTACAGAACACAAATTACTGCCAGGTAATTGAGGCTAGAAACTGACAAGCGTGATGGCCACTCCTGCACACAGCCACTGTATTTCCACCCTGCAGCAACCTGTTGATTCACAGCAGCAATAAAATATGAAGTGATAAAAGAAGGTGCATGAACACTTGAAGAGCACCAGGTGCTGCTGCTTACAGAGAGGTAAGATGGGCCAACTTGATGCCTAGGTCTCATCTCTGGCATGGACAGCTCCAAACCTGCACTGAGGATCTACACAAGTGACCTCTTCTTGAAACTCTACCACAAGCTCTTGAACAGAAGAAATACATATCCTTAATAGTATATTAAGGAAGTAAGTAGAGCCTACTATTCACCTATTTTAAAATATAACCTTAGGAGTATATTTGGCAAATTATAGACTCACAGTGCTAGAGCTCCATGAGTTCTTTCCTATCTGACCACTAAAATAGAGGCTCTATATGGAAAGAAAACACAAACCAAATATGGGTATCTCATGCTTAAAGTGTGATGAACATTAGTTTTGTACATAGCAATTAAAAATTAAATATTTCTGTCAGATGTTTATATATCTTCACACCTTTTTGCTTTAGGTTGTGAACGACCTCCCTTGGTGTTTGCTTCAGATGATGACTTTCCAGTAAGGCTGATAACAGAGGAATAGTGCATAGTACACAAATTAAACAGGAGAACCCAGCTTTCCATGCTGAAGCCCTAAAGGCAGACCAGATATTCCAACAGATTTAAAAAAAGCCTACTAATAGCCCAGTTCATTTTGCTTCATATTATGGTGAATCTGAAAAACCTCTCATTTAACAAAAAGGTCCAGTATAGTTCTATGTCCTTAAGTGAGAAAAAAAGAACATCTTAAAATAATATGTACTATTTTTAGAAGACCAAGGGAACAGACATTTTTTTCCCTTCTCATTTTAAAGGTGAGTTTGTCCTGGTCAAAACCAAAAGAAATATATTCCTTGGCAGGCCTTCAGAACTGTACGTAAGACCAAAATTCATCCATGGCTCCTACCAATTCCTAGATTTCAGTGTGTGGCAGTTTGGGAATTCCCTGCCCTCCCCAGGAATACACCAGACTAACTCAGCCAGCTGGAAGTTAAGGAATGAAGCAATATTTATAGCATAGCACAATTTACAAGCATATATATACAATATATACAGATATTTACAACTATATACAATAATATACAAGTTAAAAGTAGTGCAGAAATACAAAACAGCCTCCCAAACAGCAGAACCTGCCCAGGAGGGCTCTCAATCAACTTCCCACCTTCTTTCCCCTCCCCCCTCCCCCCTTATCTCATAATCCCCCTTACACACAGGGTGAGATGCAAAAGGGCCACCAAGAGGTTAAAAGGTTATACAAGTCCTGACAGAGATAGTGAAGCAGCAGCAGCCAGAGACTGAGTTTTTCATTTATATTTCTGTTTTTATATCTCTCAGTAGAATGAATGAGTGGTATAGACATCACTATTATTTTCTTTTCACAGCCAATGACCTAAATTATCTCATTAACATATTCCAATTAGCCTCAAACAGGCACACAATGCATGAAAAAAATGACTGCAAACTGCACAGAGCAAACTTTATTCACTGTCAGTTCTATATACTCTCACATGAATAAGGATAAACCACAAGTTATGAAAATCCCATTAAAATAATCTAGCTCGATGGCAAGTCTTGATAGGATGCATGTGTTTTTTTCCTTATTTAATGCAGTGGGTAAGGAAATGTTACAGAACTCCTCCCTACCTATGATTTGCATGACTATAGGGAGACTTAGCACTTAATTGAGATGATAATACTTTGCAATAGGACTTTATTAATCTTCCCTCACTTTGCTCAAGTGACAGAACATTCACCGAAGACAACAAGGAAGCACATTTTTAATAAAGTAAGAAAGCAGGACATCAGTGTTTGCTGAAAGCAGTACACTGTCACATTTGTTCCCTTATTTATCTAGAGAGTAGAATGTTATCCAAAATAATTGGAAATGGAGTATTTGAAAATAGTTTAACCTTTCATTAGTATCTAAATCAACTGGCCTGAGTTAAGAAAAGGTTCTGTATGCTCCTCTTGCTTCAGCTTTTTATGATTTTCTTTCATGTGTGCCATGAATTTATGATCACCCAATGTGTGCAAGAGATTAACACAATTACTAGTACTTGGATTAGCTTGTCATTTATAGCATCCATTTTAAAATTCAGTGCTGCTACCCACTTCTTTTCAGGATTGAAAATTATAGCCTCCACTTGTCACAATAGGGCACATCCAAATCAAATGAGGATACTTCTTTAATCTGTGACAGTACAGTTACAGAGCCTACTCATCAAATCTAAAAAATCTGTTTCCAAAGCTACACTGTTTCAGCAAGTCTGGAAAAAGAGTTAAACTCCAAATAGAGATTTCTTACCATTATTGATTTCTCAAGTACTGCATGTCCCTGCAACCCCTGTCCTATTCACTCCAGCTGCAACATCTGCTCCCCAAAACACCTCAAATCAATCTTAAACAGCATCCCCAGACACATCCAACACTTCAAGCATCGCAATTGATGCCACGTGGGAGTACATTTTCTTACTGTTTTGGATTTTACTTCCTCAGTCTGCCCGAAATATACATACTCATCTATCCCCATGTTCATGGTGGCTTATTCCTAGGAGTTAAACCAACTGGATTCATCGTTCTTCTCCTTTTATCATTTCATTAACTAAAATGAACCTTTCTAGGTGATGCTGGACTGTTACCTAGACAACCAGGCTCATTTCATTCAACATGTTATTGGAAAATGGCATCTGAAGAGCTGGGTTTGTGTTGTCCCAATTTAGATCCCCAGAGAACTTGCCTGGCTGTGTACAGTATGCCAAGCACACGAGTGAGGTACATGTGCCTACCTGTTAGTTTTTCAGAATGAAGCCTGAATATAATCTAGAGAGATTCACCGGAAATGTTATTTAAGGAGCCTTGTATCTGCAATACATGATAATGCTATCTCTGCCCTAAACGAAACCATACTTTGAACACCACAAGCGGTAGAGTATTTAAAAGTTTAGGAATGTGCTTAGTTTTCTTCACTGTAACTACAGTGTCATATCAGAACAAGTGACAAAAGTGTTTTTATTTAGAGGGAGAGAAAACAAAGGTACCGGCTTATTGATACTTCATTTCTCTTTGTTTGGCATGAAATAATGGGAAACAATGTTGCTTTTGATGATTGTATGTATGTCTGGACAGCAAGACAGACTAGGATTGCAAATATTTACAAAATACCTCTAAAATGTTGTTATATTCTGAAATGATACTGTTAGGTTCTCATAAATCCTGATATTTAAACATTTGCAGAAGAAATATGGATTTCTTGCATTGCTGTCTGGTTTTCTCCACTATCATAAGGGCTAGGAACATTTTACTTAAAACCCGAAATTCACATCTAGATAAAGCCTCCAATAGCCTGTATAGCAAAGACATCTCACAGCTTACTGTAGAGCCATTCCATTGTCCCTGCACCTCTACTCCTGCTACCAGAAGCTAGTGGTTAAAATAGGAGTGTGGAAAGCAAATTTGTAGGGTTTACCATTGCATAGAGAACTAGCAGAAAGGATTAAAATCTTGATAACCAAAGTGTTTGAAAACAATTTGACTTCGCATGATTTGAATCACTGTGGCACAAACCCCCACATTTAGCATTTTTACTTTAGCAAGAGCAATCAATACCTTAGTAAGGCAGATAAAATAGGTTCTGAAGAAAACACATGAGAGATCCTTGGGAGAATCCTAGGAAGAATAACCAGTATTTCAGTGCAGGATAAGGTCAAAAGGACTTGAATACATACAGGCAAATTTCTCCTACTGGCCTTCGTCCTCTGATTCTAGTAATCCTTTTAGTTCTCAAAATTAAGCTTTAACTTAGGGTAAAAACCTGAAGCCATCTGACCCAAAAATTTGCTGCCTCTAAAGGTCTGTTCAAGGCAACTCTGTGCTGCCATGGGAACTGCTGCACCTCCTCAGGCAAAGGGTGTTGTGTTTGAGACTGCTGTGCCTGCTGCCTGATAAACCACCAAAAACACTCCCTGCAGAAGTCCACACTGGGTCAAGATCAAATGTTTCCACGTATTTGCACGTCCACACTGTTTGCATGCTCATGCATGGAAAAAGAAGCAGGAAGCAGTAGAAGGAGAACAAGGCAAAGTGCAAGGGAGAGGAATTTTATCATATTTATTGTGACTCCACTACAGGCCAGCTCCAAGTAACAGGTTACTTCAGAGGATCAAACCAAAAATGAGGAAACCAGACGTAGTCTGAGGATACAGGCCAAGAAGTGGGTGGACTAGAAGTGAAGCAACCTGTTCAGGCGTAGGCACAGTGGCCCAGAATAGAGCTGGAGCCTGTGGGCGCGGGGAAGACTGCACTGCTGCTTCTTGTTCACTAGCTGTTCTGGGCATCCTGACAACAGAAATTTCTTGGCCTATTGGATATTTTGCAGTTGTTCTGGAAGTGTTTCAGAAAGGCGAAAAAGAGATATTTAATCAAAGCAAGCATTTACTTTGTATTTTTAAACACAGCTGTCAGATGAACGTTAATTTGTTTGTATTCCTTTCTTTCTGTCAACCCCTCCTGCACTCAAGGCCAGCCTTTTGCTAAAGAATACATGATGAGCTTTTCTTTGAGGGAATACTCAAAGGTCATGTCAACAGGAAGGGTGAATTAGCAGAATGTGATCCTTCAAAGATTTGTATGACACAACCCCAAATAAGCATTTTGGTCTCACTTTTCTCTTTGCAAGCCTGAGAAAAAATGCTTGCATGTTAATCACATACTGTACATGTTACTGGCAAGAGTTTAATATAAATATGATAAATACTAGTTTGCATTAGCACAGAATTTAACTTTATGTACCTCAAATTTACTTTGTTATTCATATCTGGTCTGCGTTAAATATCTTCATCCCTTAAAGAGCAGGAATTATCCTAGAATGAACAAAACAGTCTGAAGTTGTTTTTTTAATCTAGTATGTAATACAAAGACCCATTGTTGTAGATTTTCCTGTTAATACTAGTTTTGGTAAACTTAACATAGAACTTAGTTTACTTAAACATGGGATCATAAGAAGTGCATTTTTATTAAAAAGTTATCAGAATATCTTTTGTTTAAACCATGTTAGGCAAATTACATTTAGCTTCTTCCACAGACTTTATCAGGAAAAAAAACCCTGAACAATGTTGCAGAAACTTGTTCCAATAAAGAAAAAAAGTAAATGAAAAGTAAATCCAAATTCAGCCATTTCAGTAACACAAAACAGCTTTTATGTCCACACTGACCTACACAAAGTACAAAAGACGATTTCCTGTTAAGCTTGAGTCCCATCTTCCCAAAGCAGTAAACACACCAGAGAGCCAGAAGCAGCAAAAAAAAAACCTATTGTATTTTAACTTGTAATATGTCTGTCTCTACAGGGTAGGAACTGGCTCATGAGGCAGACAAGGAATTTTGGTTAACCCCACTCCACTGCACAGAATGCAAGGGAAAATTATTTCTTATTCTGCATCCATTAGATCTTAGGCCACAGAAGGCTTAAATGAGGAGGAACTGTTGCTGTTTGTGTACTAGTTCAGGCTTCTGGATAATAAAAGCTTGTTCTAATGCTTACAAACTGATTAGCACCCATCACCCACAAACTATTTAAAACAAATGGCTATATTATACACCTGAACAAAGAGTACAATACTATTGCCTCTGACCACCAACTTTACAATTAAAAACATTAGTTAAACCCATATTCTGGCTATTTCAAAGCAATCCTGTTGGAAGACCATAAAGAATCATCATGCTTTGACCAATCCAGTTCTACTTGAAATCTATTTTTTTACATAGCTTGCTAAAAATAAAGGGAGCAAATTACAGCCATTCAGTTGGAGAACTCACTTCAGGTTAACACAAATCCACAGTCCAGAAAAGGATTCAAATAATTAAGAAAACTGCAGATGGCAAATGTAATCAAGAATCTGAAAGACAACACTTTCACGTTCTCTGGTGATGAGGTTCAGCAAGGGTGGACCAACCCCACACTGCCACACACTGGTCTGTGTAATTCTATAAAGACAGATTTAGACAGGAAAAACAGATTAATTCATTATGCAAGAACTAAAAATAATGTCTGACCAAAGCACAGTGAACTCCTTCAAGTATCACTGTGATTCTTGCAATTTCCCTTAAAAGCCTCCCTTAGTTGACAAATACTTAGGAAAACTGGAAGACTTGCTGAGAGTTGCAAACTGGCCATTTCAAATTTAAAAATATGAAGTTCTTAAAAGAAAAGCAACACCATTTAAAAAGTAAAGTTACCTTACAGAGCACTGAGCAAACCTGACAGAGAGTAAGATAAATGTCCAGTGTTGCAGTGAGTGTGCACAAAGCTCCCTCTCCTTAGTGTAGTACTAGAGGTTGGTTCATTTCAAAACATGCAAGAATGACTGTATCAACATACCTTACACAAGCATCAACACATGGGCACAGATTAGGTAGCTGGCTGTCCAGCTGCTTCCCATGCCTAAGTGCATATACATGCACAAAAATATACATATCCATAAAACGTATGTTAGCCAATTCCTATAGTGACATTTCACATGCATTTTCTTCTTCCTGTAAGGCCAGCTGACTAAAACTGATAATGACAGCTGTTCAGAAAAAGACCAAGGAAACTATTAGCTAATACTCTGCTGAGAAGATTTGGGATTTCTCAGCGCTAACTCACATAATGCTGTAATTTTTTGTGTGTTATAAATACAGCCATAATGAGGAGGAAGCAACAAATTAACAAAAGGCTATCTTAAGATGATTACTGTCTTCGTCTGACATGAGCTATTAGGGTTTTTCCAGAACACCAGAACATGCTGCTGAGGTGAACCCAGCATGGCATATTTACAGGAAATTAACATCATACCCATGTTACAGTACTCCCTGGAAATAAACTGAGCCAGGCCAACTCAGCATGACACCTACTACTGATCGTGTCTACTATCTTATACTTGGAAGATCTTTTCTTGGAGCTCTGTGCTCCTGGCTAGTGCTAATACAACCACACTATTTCAAGTTTGTCTCTTTGTTTCCAGTACTTCAGTGCCATTTACAAAGGCTTTTCCCAGCTTGACACTGCAGAACCATTCCAGCAGACTGGAAGACCTTTGAGACTGGCCACAGTACAGGGAGAAGCCTCTGCCTCCCACTGGGTTTTCTACATACCTGTAGTTTCTCACACCAACAAACTGGTTAGAACTGAACGGAACTAATTACTGCTATGACTGCTGCTTGCAGAATTCAGGGACTTAACCCTGAAGCCTCTAGCCTTAGGGCGAGTACTAGTGGTTGGAACAGGGTAGCTTCCATCCACATTGTGTTAACCTCTTTCAGTGTGTTAGAGCTCTAGTTTTCTGGCAGACCTTCTCTGCCTCTTGTGAAAAAAGCCCAGAAAAAAAAAAGATGAGGGAGAAAATTAGAAGTGCCAAAGCCCAGCTGGAAATTAATTTGGCTTCATCTGTTAAAGAGAATGGGTCATGCTTCTACAAATATATCAGCAACAAAAAGCAGGACTAAGGAGAATCTCTGTCCTTTGTTGGATTCAGGGAGGGGAGCATAGTGGTCAAAGATGAGGAGAAGGCTGATGTACTCCATACCTTCTTTGCCTCAACCTTTAGTAGTAAGATGAGTTGTCTGCTAGATACGCAGCCCCTTGAGCTGGAAGATAGCGATGGGGGAGCAGAATGTCCTAGAGAGTGTGGTTAGTGACCTGCTGCACCACTTACAGATAACACCATGGGGCTGGACGGCATACGTCCAGCAGTACTGAGGGAGCTGGTGGCAGTGTTCCCCAAACCACTTCCCATCATTTACCAGCAGTCCTGGCTAATGGGGGAGGTCCCAGATGACTGGAGATTGGCAGACACAATGGCCATCTACAAGACGCTGAAAGTGCTGGAAGGTGGACCCAGGAAATTACAGAACTGTTGGTCTGACCTCGTTGCCGAGGAAGGTCATGGAGTAGGTCATTCTGAGTGCCATTGTGAAGCCCGTGCAGGCCAACCAGATGATCAAGTCCAGTCAGTACGGGTTCACGAAGGTCAGGTCCTGCTTAACGAACCCCATCTCCTCCTACAGCAAGGTGACCTGCTTGGTGGATGAAGAAAAGGCTGTGGGTGTTGTTTATCTGGACTTTAGTAAAGCCTTTGACACCATTCTCCTCATCATCCCCTGCACAAACTGGCCACTTTGGGCTTGTATGTGTGGACAATTCATTGAATTAAGAAGCGGTTGGATGACTGGGCCCAAAGAGTGGTGGTGAATGGAGTTAAATCCAGCTGTCAGCCAGTCACAGGTTGTGTTCCCCAGGGCTCAGCACTGAGGTCAGTTCTCTTTAATCTTTATCTGGACAAGGGACTTGAGTGCACCCTAAGTTTGTAGATGACACTAAAGTGAGTGGGAGTGTTTGCATGCTTGAGGGTAGGAAGGCTCTGCAAAAAGGTACAGACAGACTGGATTCAGGGCCAAGGTCAATTGTATGAGGTTTAACAAAGCCACGTGTCAGGTCATACCTCTTCTGAAAAAATCCAGGCACTTTTTTTAGATGCCACTAAAGTAACTTTCTCGTCCAACATTTTTTTAAATTTTTTTGACCAATGTAACCCAATGTGATTGGGTATGAGACTCTCACCAATATACTTTTCATATCCACCATCCTGATCCTGGTTAACTTCCAAAAGTAGGGTTACCCCTTGTCAGTGGCTGTGGAAGTTTTCCAGGGGCAGGAAGACCTGGCTACAGGACTGAAGCCACGTTGGCCATCTCTAAGATATTGCACTCTGGCACCTCCACCTTCACTGCCTTTTGCTGACTGCAGCATATCCCAGCTTGAACCAAATATCCCAGCTTGAATCCAAAGTGTGGTTTGAAAGCTTTTTCCTTTTTCCTAGTTGAGCAGTGTTTTAATTAGCGTCTGTGTAAGATGACCCTGGTCCTAGTTGAAAATATTCAAACAAGTAATTTTCACCATGAAGATCCTGAATGCAACAAAAGGAATTCTCAAGGGTAAAATACCTTATTTCCTACAGGTCTACATTAGTCAAATCAGCTTTGTAACATCTCTAAAACTTAGACTTTATACTTTCTATTAATATAATGAAAAGCTTGATTAAAAAAACCCAACAACTTATTCATGTGAGCTGCAACAGTGCTGCAAGGACACCAGTGGTGAAACCCATTCCCATGGTCTATAAACTGTCATTATGAATATACTCACTTGGAAATAAATACACTTAACATCAAAGCTCCAAGCAATTTAGGAGCTATCAGAGCATGAACACATTTTGGTTCAATGCTTCTTTGCAATAAAAAAATGTTATTTTAAAGAATGTTGTTAATATTTAATGAAATAAGATCTGATACATGCTCTTTGCTATTCAGCAGTTACTGTGTTGTGCTACATCATGTTTTTACTAAAACTGATTTTTAGACTATTTCTCTGAAGAAATTTCCTGGGGGTTTTGCAACAGTGATTAAAAAAACCAAACAAACAAAAGCAAAATCCTATTTCTATAAATAAATCCATCTTCCTACAAAAATAAACCCAAACTGGAAATCTTACTCTTAACATGTTCTCAAGGTAACTTTCAGAAAGCAAATCCATAAATTTACTGATCATCTTTCTTTTCATTGTTACAAGGATAATAGATTTAATCTTTCCTTCTAAGTTTTCCATTAGTTTTGGACAACTTCCTGCTGACTCACTAGGATCTGCCCTTCAGCAATGTATTTTTCCTGTTACTGAGACTTCAAAATCCAAGATAAAAAGCATAATTTTACTGAAGACAGAATCTTACTTTTATTCAAGTTAACAATAACATTTCCAGTGAGGACAGTGAGCTACTGTTGACCTCTGGTTTTACAAAATTTAAATAAAGATCTTCAACTACTTAGAAGACAAACACCTAAAAAAGGCCAAAACCAAGGAAACAGTCTTTAGAAAATGACTGGCCCATACTATATTCAAATATTCCTTTCAAATAGGCATTGTAACCTATTAAAGAGCATCTCGTTTGCACAAAGAAAACTTCAGTGTCACTCCCTTAACTCATTAAATGTGCAGTGAGCTGGGTGATATTCTCCACTGAAAAGAATTCCCATTTCAGAAAATATATCAATCACTTTTCAAGGATAAAATCCTATTCCTTTGACATAGAATCATAGAACGGTTTAGGATGGAAGAGACCTCAAAGATCATCCAGTTCCAACCCCCCACCATAGGCAGGGACACCTCCCACTAGATCAGAACGCTCAAGACCTCATCCAGCCTGGCCTTGAACACCTCCAGGAAGGGAGCAGCCACAACCTCCCTTGGCAACCTGTTCCAGTGTCTCACCACTCTCACTGTTAAGAACTTCCTCCTGACATCCCGTTTAAATCTCCCACCTGCCAAATTAAACCCATTCCCCCTCATTCTGTCATTACAAGACTTTGTGAATAGTCCCTCCTCAGCCCTCCTGTAGGCCCCCTTCAGATACTGGAAGGCTATTATAAGGTCTCCTCAAAGCCTTTGCTTCTCCAGGATGAAAAGCCCCACCTCTCTCAGCCTGTCCTCATAGCAGAGGTGCTCCAGCCCTCTGATCATCTTCGTGGCCCTCCTCTGGACTCTCTTCAGCAGTTCCATGTCCTTCCTGTGCTGGGAGCTCCAGAACTGCACACAGTACTCTAGGTGGGGTCTGATGAGAGCAGAGAAAAGGGGGAGAATCACCTCCCTTGCCCTGCTGCTCTTATTGCAGCCCAGGACACAGTTGCTGTCTGGGCTGCGTGNAAAGGGGGAGAACCACCTCCCTTGCCCTGCTGGCCATGCTGCTCTTATTGCAGCCCAGGACACAGTTGCTGTCTGGGCTGCGTGTGCACACTGTCAGCTCATGTTGAGTTTCTCATCCATCCAGATCCCCAGGTCCTGTTCCTCAGGGCTGCTCTCCAGCCACTAACCATCCAGCCTGTATTTCTGCTTGGGATTGCGCCAACCCAGGTGCAGGACCTTACACTTGGCCTTGCTGAATTTCATGAGGTTGGCCTGGGCCTACCTCTCCAGCCTGTCCAGCTCCCTCTGGATGCCATCCCTGCCCTCTAGCAAGTCAACTGTGCCACACAGCTTGGTGTCATCTGCAACCTTGCTGAGGGTGCACTCGATTCCTCTGTCCATGTCACTGACAAAGATGTTAAACAGCACTGGTCCCAGCACTGACCCCTGAGGGACACCACGTGTCACTGGTCTCCAGGTGGTCATTACGCTCTTGATCACCACTCTCTGTGTGCGATCATCCAGCCAATTCCTTATTCAGCGAGTTGTTCACCCATCATGTCCCTTACTCAGGTCCAGGTTGCCTTTCCATTGTCCACCGCTGCTGTGACTTCATCATAGAAAGCCACCAAATTTGTCAGGCATGACAAATAAGTAACATGACATGAGTAACACCTAGCTATACCTGAGCTTCTCGTATTATTTTCTAAATAAACTTCTTTGGGTTTAATTTGTTTAAAAATTGTTTCAGAACATCTGTGGGTGATGAGTTAAGAACAGAACAGGCTGCCCAGGGAAGTGGTTAAATTGCCATCCTTGAATTTGTTTAAAAGCTGTCTGCATATGGTGCTCAAGGATATGTAGCAGTGGTCCTGATTGAGCTAGATAATGGTTGGGCTTGATGACCATAGAGATCTTTTCCAACTATGGTGGTTCTGTGGATGCATGCTTTAATAATGAAAGTCTAGGACATTTTTCAAATAAACAGTAAAACTTCAGTAAAATCATCTCTCCATTTTTTTAGATATATAACTGAACATATTAAGTATCAGACTTTCAAGATCACTGCTCAGGCAATGCCACCTTGTCATCTAACTACTGTCTCTCACAAAAGTAAATCGTAACACCAGAGTGGTACATTGTAATTTGTTAACATACAACGAGTTGATATTCTGTGAAATGATTGGTAAAAACAGAATTACTAGCAAATTATAAACATGCTCCTAAACTCATAAATCCTCCCATTTCCTCCTCTTTCCCTCAAGCTTCAGGGGCTGTCAGAAAGTATCAAACATGTCATTTTTTTCCCTGTAATTGATGTAATTTCTTTCTTTCCCCTCCCCCTTCTTTGAAGTTTTCTTCTGCCTGGACACTTAAAGCAGGCAGATGTTTCTGAGTACCTATACTGTAGCCTGCTGCGGGGACCATGTAAGTTTTTGTAACATGAATTAATCTAGAAAAACTGTAATTTTACTGGCAGTTAATTTTACTGAGATTTATGTATAAGTATTTAATTAATTTTATGCCTGACAAATCTAGATTTTGCAGCTAATTGCCAGTGCCTCATTAATGCAAGAAAGGAAGAATACTCAATACTACCAGGCTACTCATCTCACCACTTGGACACAAACTTCGTTTTCCATTAAAAAGTTTGCATATGTCCCACAGAAAGGGCTTTCCAAAAGAATTCACAGAACTGCAATAATTTATTGGTATAGTCACAGATGCTCAGCTGCATGACGTTTTCCCTGTAGTGGCCATGGGGTAGTGACCATCTGCAGGAAGGTTTGATTAACTATACATATGCTAACATGCACATTATGAAGGGATGCAGGACTAGAGTTTTAAGAAAGTGAAGAAATTGGTGAAGTATTTCAAATGGTTAATTTCAAAGAACTCAATTCAAAATTAAACATTAGAGTTACTGGATGTGACAAAGATTTCCAAGGACAGAGAGCTGAAATGCTGCTGTTAAAGACTGGCAGGTTTCCTAGAACAAAACCTCTTGAAAGGCACACACTCATGCTCATGAAGGCCATTTTGGCCATTTGTAAGTGCTTAGAGAATAAAAGATGTTCTTTTTTTGCAACACCAAGACCTTAGTAGCAAATTAACAAAGCTAACAAATTAGGAAGAAGTGTTATGCAAGCTTACAGACCTTAGCAACATATAATTAGCAGGAGTTGCTCTGAAGTAGTAATTTTGCAAAATTAATGTCAGAACAGTTCATGTCATCACACAGTTAATGAAAACAAGAGTATTTTCCAGCTTCCTTATTGTCCAGTAAAAAAATAGTCTGAGCGTTATATAAATTGTACCAAAAGCTGTAATGAATTCAGGATATAGTAACACTTCACATCAAAAGTGTGGCTGGACCACAGATTTGGTTCCAGATAAAATGACTAAAAGCTTTCAGAAATCCAAATGCCTATTCTGAGATAAAAGTAAGGTCTGACTTTTAAAAACATTTATGATTATATGACTGATTTCACCACTGAGGAGATATAAATGAGATTAGAAAGGAGCTTATTACCCATCACTTCTGCAAGTCACATTTCAGAGTCTCAAACTGGGTACCAAGTAAAAGGAGAAAAACAGACTATATATGAAAAGCCTAGGCTGAATTACTTGACTGTCATCATGCAAGTAATATATTGCAGAAACAGAAATCCCCACCTTTCAGAGCAGTATTTAATGGTCTTGGTTGATCACTCTACTTGTTTTAGTCACTGATAAGGCTAGTGAAAACAGAAGGCACTACTAGAAGCTATATAAATCCTATTACTATACAAAATCCTCTCTCTTCTCTGAACAAGCTTTCACCACACACTACACAATGCAGTGGTTCTATGAAAAATGTTGTTTGTGATGGTGTAACTGAACTCTGCCTGTACAGGCACACAGAAACAGAAATAAAATTGACTAAGTCTTAGACTATCATTAAATTTCACCATTTCTCCTAAACCTACAGATTCCATCCTCACCACCAACATCCTGCTTCCTTCCCTCAATATGCAATTCAGGAATAACTTCACCTCTGTAACAGCCCTCTGCTACTCCAACTGTCCTAGAGAATAAAACACTCTTATTTGCCTCTACTATTTGTCACTCTTTGGCAGCAGTGCTTTTTCCAGTGAAGGGAGCTGGCTGTGCCAGAGCACCCTCTGCAGGCGAAGTCTAATTGTGAAAAATTCTCACCCTGTTGGACTCAGCTAAGTTTTTCAGTAACAGTTAAGAATTTAATCCTTTATGCCTTTAAAAAGGTGTAATTGCCATTTCCTTCAGCATATTACAGAAATACAAGACCTGCAAAGGAAAAAGTTTCATTTCTGACATCATACTTAACCTTTCTCCTGCATTTAGACAAATTAGCAGCTTGGTATTCTGAGAATTTTAATTAGAATATACACACACAAATATGTTGAAATAACATAGCTGCTAGTACTGCGTAACTAGAGGGCTACATACATTCTACATGAGGCAAAATCTACATTATACATAGTGAAGAACAGAACATAAAAAGAGCCAGATCTTTACCACAACACCTCTAGAAAGAATATACTCTCTGATACATGTAGGTTTCCAGTTCAAAAGACCTGCATTTTCAAAGATTATGGACATTCGACACATATCTCCAACTCTTGAATTCCAATGCTGTCTTACTCACCAAAGCACAATTCCTCTTGGACACACACACTAAACCATGTGCTAAATTTAGGAACACCAAACAACTCCATGAGACTAGAAATCCTGGTACTGAGAAGTCCATAGATATCAAAATCCAGTCACCAAGGACTTCTGCCAACAGTTCAGAGAGTGGGTATTGCAATATTAATACTAAGAATTAAACATATATAATGCCATAAACAATCCAGTACAGTGCTCTTGACTCAGTTTTCATTGCAATGCAGGGAATTTAGTCACAGAACTTTGCTTAAAATTATGTACAACATATGTCTAATTCTCCTGCATTTCTATTAAATTCTTTGTACGCTGTGTAGTATCAATAAAGTAATAACACCATTGTAAGTCAAGAATTCCTCCATTTAACTTGGTTCTCCTGTTATTTGGTTACATGACCAATACAACGGTACAAATCTAAGAGCTTTAAGAGTCACTATGAAGGTGCTCATAAATAAAAAAAAAGGTCTCTGCTCTTATTACAGAATAGGCTTTTCTCTTATAGTATAAAGAATCAATAGATTTTTATGTAAGTAAACAATAGATCTGTTTTGGCTTTAAGCTTAATACAGAATTTCATGTAGGCAAGACTGTAATTTTTTGTTTACTTAAACAATAGAAACAAAAGCTCATAATTCAAGTATTTTGAATATTTTTCTATTATGGTACATATTATTCTGTTCTTTCATTCCCCTTTGCTTTAATGATAGAAATAACGCTTACTCCTTTATGCAATTTGGCTTATTTATCCATATATTCCAGTACAGTATGTATAAAAATACTACTACTTTTTTTTTTTTTATACCCATACCCTCATCCTCCAAAAACAAAACCACAACAAAACCCACAACACAAAAGCATCCCTTTGGCCTTAAAATTATTTCCACCCCATTTCTGTTTAATATTGTTTCAATTGTTGGACATTTTTCATGACTCAGCTTTCCAAAATTGTAAGACAAAGCCCCAAAATTAATTTTTAGTGAAAGGTCCATTTCTTATTTCAGCTGTTAACATATCTTGAAGATGAAGTACTGTTAAGAATCAGTTCAGCAAAGGGCTAGTCATCTACTTAAACGGTTTCCTATTCAGGATATTTACTTAAAAAAAAAAAAAACCAAAGAACTTGATCCATTACAAATACACTCAAACAACTGGTAACCATATCTCAATATAATTAACTCAAGGATTCACTAAGTATATTAGTTTATGAAATTTAGATTTATCTTCTTAGACAGAGAAATACAGTATGAACTTGAAGAGGCAACACTCTTTTTAATCCAGGCAAAAAGCAATGTGACTACAAATGAGATTCAGAATATTTAATTAAATATTAATAACTATTGCTTTGCCTTGCTCTTACAGCTCGGGTTCAGAATATTTAATTAAATATTAATACCTACTGCTTTGCTTTGCTCTTGTCATGGCAGTAAAATGATAAAAGCAAAGCTAACAAGCCCTGCCTAACTAAACAAATGGTAATAAGTGGTTGGAAAAAAACAAATGCACCCCAAGCTCTTAGACTCCTCTCCATACATTCAAACCTGAGTTCCAGCACCAGGGCTATTCCACCACTTACTTCCCTGTGCCTGGAAGCAGAGGAAGATCACTCCAAATTGCCAGAGTGGATTATCTCCAAATACCAGAGCACTAATGTATCCTGTAAGGCTGGAAAGCACCCAAGAATTGGAGGAATGTATGACAGTTTCTTACCTTTCACAAAATACAAAATATTTGTTTTATTAGGAAAAATGTCACCTGTTTTTCCCAGATATACGATTGATATACCATTGATCTGAGCAGACAACACCCACTATGAAATGGACAAAACCTTAAAGCAGCAGACCACTTGAAAGATAGTAACCCCTTTTTCTTTCTGTTTCAGTTTCATACGAAAAGTCTTTCCTTCCAGTTTTTCTCCAATCTATTTACTGCTGTTACTCTCATAAACCAAGGCTACCTTGTCATATACACATGCTTCTGCACAGCCCTAACTTACACTACTGACCATTAGCTCCACAAGCAAGTTCCAGCAGTTAAAAAGTCACATGTCCTTGCTAGTGCAAAGATGCAGCTGGCACAATGTTTCCTTATGGTATTTAGGACAAAAGAGAAAACTACTCATCAGCAAAAAACCCTGAGGAAAAATAGTAGGTTGTTTTAAGCAGAGTTAAATGTAGCAAAGAGCAAGAAGCAAGTATGAACAGTAATCATGTACCTCAATATGCACACTTAAAGATAGAAGAACATCTTCCACCAGCGCTCTGCCACACATCAGCATTCACGTTCTCTGGTCTACACCACTGTGATCAAAAGGACCACAATCAACATGAACATCAGCAGAATTATCTATGGAGAATGAAGACCACCTTAAACCTGATGAGGACATTACTTGGTTGCTGGGTAGTTTGTAGATGACAGGAATAAAGGTTGCCAGTAAAGGTTGCACATCATGGTTAAAAGCTGAGAGAAGATCTCCCATGTATGACAGAGGGACACATGACAGATGAATGTGAACAAGCCTTCACTTTGATACCCACTTTCCAATGTGGAAGATCTAAGCAGACTTTGAGACATTCTGTAACATAACAGAATCCCTTATGAGCTTCTACAGAAGCTTCGTAAGCTGCTCTGAAGTAACACATTCTTAGAACTGGGCATTTTTGTGCAAAGTGTGGTAATATCTAAGTATCTGTTCTACGATGCTCTATGTAATATTCCAATTGCACTCTCCTAGTAAGATTTTTAACAAAATTCATTTGTAAACAAAATTCCAAGTCCCAAGAAACTATTTTTTTATTATTCTTCAGGGCACCACAGTGAATTCTAGAAGAGATTGTGTTTGCTACGGAAAGCAAAATAGTTCCCTCAGGGAAAAATTATTTCAGGTAGTGAAACTGTTACATGATAGATCCTAACCAGAGGATACAAATCATAGAATCATAGAATCACAGAATGGTTTAGTTTGGAAAAGACCTCAAAGATCATCCAGTTCCAACCCCCTGCCATACGCAGGGGCACCTCCCACTAGATCAGGGCGCTCAAGACCTCATCCAGCCTGGCCTTGAACACATCCAGGAAGGGAGCAGCTACAACCTCCCTTGGCAAACCGTTCCAGTGTCTCACCACTCTCACTGTGAAGAACTTCTTCCTAACATCCTGTTTAAATCACCCCTCTGCCGGTTTAAACCCATTCCCCCTCATCCTGTCATTACAAGACTTTGTGAATAGTTTCTCCCCAGCCCCCCTTCAGAATAATCCAAAGAATTTATCAAAATATATTTTTAAAAAATATATTACTTTATGTACATGTGCCACTTAAAAGGCATTTCAGACAAATTTATGTTAAAAGTATACACGTTCCTCAGCAGCATCCAGGGAATATGGTCCAAATGACTCTACAATAGGCTTGTTCAGGTTCCTGCCTAGAAACAGTGACTCAGCACGTAAAGTCACTGATATGAATAATACAAAATAAATAAAGCATAACTATGAAAGCCATGTTTTACCATATACCCTCCAGGAATCTCTAGTCAGAAAAACAGGACTTAAGCAGTGGCCAGGTCCTATTGCCCCTAGAAAATCTCCACTGAAAAGGGGTAACCCTGCTTTTAGAAGTCAGCCAGGATCAGGATGGTGCAGACAACAAGGTATATTGGTGAGAATTTCATACCCAATCACATTTACCTTAGTAAAAAAAAATATACAAATTGTTGGACCAATGAGTTATTTTAGAGGCACCTAAAAATCCCAAACCAAGCAATTTTAATTTTACAGAAGTTTGAAAGTCTTTTGAGTTATAAAGTTGCTCCTGGAGGTGTTCAAGGCCAGGCTGGATGAGGCCTTGAGAAACCTGTTCTAATGGGAGGTGTCCCTGCCTATGGCAGGAGGTTGGAACTGGATGATCTTTGAGGTCCATTCCAACTTAAACCATTCTATGGTTCTGTGATTAAGTAGAATTAAGCATCTTAAACCCTTTTATGGTTTAGAACTGAAATCCTAGAATACTTCCCAAGAAAATGTTTCTGCACAATAACTGCAATGACAGAGCTTCAGCTGTACCTGAAGGTAGCAGGTATTGCTACAAATATTTTATCTTAAAATTCTAATGGTGAAGTTCTCACTGCTCTTCCCAAGCAGTCTGCATTGACATCTGGTTTTGATTTCATACTTGTAAAGTTAGTTCACACTGAGCACTTATAAGGCTCAGTGTGGCACTTTATGAGTATTTTAAGCATTTAGCCTGTAATTCAAAATTGTTAGGCAGACAAGGAAGAATCAAGTGGACAGCATTACTGGTTCCTGAAATCCCTTACCAAGACACAGACATTCAAGGATACCTGAAAGAGGCAAGGTGCTGGGAAAGAGGCAGATGATCTCTGACCTGATCCAGGTTCCTCTTGGCACGGAGATATGCAGAGGTGCAGGCATCATCTCTTGCAGATGTGCAGAGAGCACAATGTCAGTGGCACTTCCCACCACATCGTGAGGCAATTAATGCCTTCTCCTGGGAAACTTCAGGCACTTAAGTTTCCAGGTCATTCAAGCCCAAAACACCAGGGCTAAGCTGGTCTGAAGCAGGAGGCAGAACAGACCACATTGTCCAAGCCAAGCAGTCCGTACAGCAGAATGTGCAGTTAGAGCAGCACACACTGAGGCAGAGGCAGCACAGAGCAGCTCAAGTTGGCTCAATTTGCTTGCAACTTGGCTCAATTTATATTACTTGCCCGAGTTCAATGGCTCCTTTGGCCACAGAGATTCATCAATCAGAATGGCATTTGCAAAGCTGCCCATATTAGGTGAACCCCAGGGCTTGCTTACCCTTATTTGGGCAAGAGACTAGCAAGTACCTGTTAATCACTTTGGGAGGAGACATAAAAGCCCAAGCCTTTGTTTTCCTCCTGCCCTTGTTTCCCCCATCAGCAGAAATGTGGGGCAAGCCAGGACATCTAAGAGGCCTATTTGCCTTCCACGACACTGACATTGTAAGAAAAATCATTACAGGATCACCAGACATTAGGGGTTGGAAGGGACCCAAGGAGACCATCAAGTCCAACACTCCCAAATTAACAAGTTTTTAAAAAATTCAGGTCATCTGTAATTAACTTCATGTTGAAATACAAATTATTTGTACAAAGTTTTGAAGAATGCAGTAGTTAATGCTAATAGTTAAGATGCAATTATAAAGCATATTAAATTTGTAAGTATGTGAACTTTATTGATGTATTCAGACATATAAAAAACCTTTCCTATGATCCAAACAGGTAGAGACATGTAAAAATGAACATAATCTCTCTTTAAGAAGAATTTTACCTACATTACTACATCACCACTAAACACACAAATTAGAACAAGACTCCTGTATGACGTTAAAGGCAGAATTACTGTTGTTTGAATGCTTTAATCTGACAGAATTAAGAGTATAACAGAGGACATCTTCATGCTGGAAATTATGTGTTTGAATATTTCAAACTAGAGTCAAGTTCATCTTACACAGACACTAGTTAAAATATGTTTAAAACAATGCTTGACTAGAAAAAAAGAAAAAATAAAAAGTTTTCAAACCACAGTTTGGGTTTAAGCTGGAATATGTTGCAGTCAGTGAAGGCGGAGGGTGCCAGTGTGCAATAGTTTAGACATGGCCAACCTGGCTTCAGTCCAGTGGCCAGGTCCTCTTGCCCCTAGAAAATCTCCTGAGCCACTGAAAAGGGGTAACCCTGCTTTTAGCAGTCAGCCAGGATCAGGATGGTTCAGTCAACAAGGTATATAGGTGAGAATTTCATACCCAATCACATTTACCTTAGTAAAAACAAATATACAAATTGTTGGACCAATGAGTTATTTTAGTGGCATCTAAAAAGGCAGAATAATACAACTGTTTTGGTTGGAAAAGACCTCTAAGATCATGGAGTCCAACCATCTACAGAACACCACTATAGCACTTAAACCACATCCCAAAGTATAATGTCCACAGGCTTCATTAATAACTCCAGGAATGGTGACTCCACCACGTCCCTGGGCATCCTATTCCAATGCATGACCACTCTTCGAGTAAAGAAATTTTTCCTAATATTCAGTCTAAACCTCCCCTCGTGCAACGTAAGGCCACTTCCTCTAATCCTATCACCTGATACAAGAGAGAAGAGACTGACCCCCTCCTCACTCCAACATCCTTTCAGGTAGTTCTAGAGAGCAATAAGGTCTCCCCTCAGCCTTCTCTTTTCCAGTTCCCTTATCCAGTCCTAAGAAGACCATTTCTCCAGATCCTTCACCAGCTACACAGACCTTCTCTGGACACACTCCAGCACCTCAATGGCTTTCTTGTAGTGAGGGGTCCAAAACTCAACACAATATTCAAGAAGCAGCCCCACCAGTGCTGAGTACATGGACACAATCGATTCCATAATTCTGCTGGTCACAGGATGCTGTTGGCCTTCTTGGCCACCTGAGCACATGTTGGCTCATGCTCAGACAACTCTCAAGTAGCCCTCAAGGACCTTTTCTATCAGGCAACCTTTCAACCATCGTGCCACAAGCCTGTATCGCTGCATGAGGTTGGCATGACCAAAGCACATGACCCGACACGTGGCTTTGTTAAACCTCATACAATTGACCTTGGCCCTGAATCCAGTCTGTCTGTACCTTTTTGCAGAGCCTTCCTACCCTCAAGCATGCAAACACTCCCACTCACTTTAGTGTCATCTACAAACTTAGGGTGCACTCAAGTCCCTTGTCCAGATAAAGATTAAAGAGAACTGACCTCAGTGCTGAGCCCTGGGGAACACAACCTGTGACTGGCTGACAGCTGGATTTAACTCCATTCACCACCACTCTTTGGGCCCAGTCATCCAACCGCTTCTTAATTCAATGAATTGTCCACACATACAAGCCCAAAGTGGCCAGTTTGTGCAGGGGATGATGAGGAGAATGGTGTCAAAGGCTTTACTAAAGTCCAGATAAACAACACCCACAGCCTTTTCTTCATCCACCAAGCAGGTCACCTTGCTGTAGGAGGAGATGGGGTTCGTTAAGCAGGACCTGACCTTCGTGAACCCGTACTGACTGGACTTGATCATCTGGTTGGCCTGCACGGGCTTCACAATGGCACTCAGAATGACCTACTCCATGACCTTCCTCGGCAACGAGGTCAGACCAACAGTTCTGTAATTTCCTGGGTCCACCTTCCAGCACTTTCAGCGTCTTGTAGATGGCCATTGTGTCTGCCAATCTCCAGTCATCTGGGACCTCCCCCATTAGCCAGGACTGCTGGTAAATGATGGGAAGTGGTTTGGGGAACACTGCCACCAGCTCCCTCAGTACTGCTGGACGTATGCCGTCCAGCCCCATGGTGTTATCTGTAAGTGGTGCAGCAGGTCACTAACCACACTCTCTAGGACATTCTGCTCCCCCATCGCTATCTTCCAGCTCAAGGGGCTGCGTATCTAGCAGACAACTCATCTTACTACTAAAGGTTGAGGCAAAGAAGGTATGGAGTACATCAGCCTTCTCCTCATCTTTGACCACTATGCTCCCCTCCCTGAATCCAACAAAGGACAGAGATTCTCCTTAGTCCTGCTTTTTGTTGCTGATATATTTGTAGAAGCATGACCCATTCTCTTTAACAGATGAAGCCAAATTAATTTCCAGCTGGGCTTTGGCACTTCTAATTTTCTCCCTCATCTTTTTTTTTTCTGGGCTTTTTTCACAAGAGGCAGAGAAGGTCTGCCAGAAAACTAGAGCTCTAACACACTGAAAGAGGTTAACACAATGTGGATGGAAGCTACCCTGTTCCAACCACTAGTACTCGCCCTAAGGCTAGAGGCTTCAGGGTTAAGTCCCTGAATTCTGCAAGCAGCAGTCATAGCAGTAATTAGTTCCGTTCAGTTCTAACCAGTTTGTTGGTGTGAGAAACTACAGGTATGTAGAAAACCCGGTGGGAGGCAGAGGCTTCTCCCTGTACTGTGGCCAGTCTCAAAGGTCTTCCAGTCTGCTGGAATGGTTCTGCAGTGTCAAGCTGGGAAAAGCCTTTGTAAATGGCACTGAAGTACTGGAAACAAAGAGACAAACTTGAAATAGTGTGGTTGTATTAGCACTAGCCAGGAGCACAGAGCACTAAGAAGAGATCTTCAGAGTGCAAAACAGCAGACAATTGTATGTACAGTTATAACAGGCAGTGAGTTGGTCTGGCAGTGTGCTGGCCCAATTATACACTTCATTGACATCCATCCATTATAGAAAACACTATGAATTCTCTGCTCTTTCCCACTTTCTCCTTTGAGTTTTTCTTCTAACAGCAGCAACAATAAGCAAATATCTACTAAGGAAAACACCACTGCCAACTTTGCTACCCTAGAACACTCTACTCATATTAACTCGAAGGACTATAGCTTTACTGCCTTCAGTGATCTGGCACTACAAAATATTGGATTAGACAGCAAATATCACCTGCAAATAATAATAAAATACACTGTTTCTGCCAAGTCTCCCATATCTCAAAGCACATGCTATGATTCTGAAGAGGCAATGAAGCAAAGCAAGGCAAATGTTTCCTGTAACAATTGTCATGATGCAGTCAGGGAGACATGCACAGACAGACCCATGCATTAGCAGTCTCCCACTGGAGACACTTGGGCACCATGCTCCTACAGAAGCTATCAGTTTTGAGGTAAATGTTTTGACACTGACATTAACTGGGAAAAAAACAGAGCCTTTTAGTAAGTTCTATTTTCAAACCACATGGTAACACAGATTTCCTATGCCTTTCTAAAGTAAGTCACACTCTCAGTGACACAATCCTCTTGGGAGGAGACAGGTTTCCATACAAGACAACAACTAAAGCCAATCTATTACCTCCATTTGGGAGATTACTTAAAGTACAGTCCAGAAGAGGAGATCCAACAGCACAGCTTGGCTTCCCTGGGGGCACTGATATCAGGGTAATGGTATCAGGCAGGTCTCCAAAGAGAAGAATTCTTCAGTGACCCCCTCTGCACTGACTACTGTCCCACAAGCTCCATCATCCCTTCCCCACATAGCAATGTGACACATTAACTCCCTCTGCATGGCAATCACTCCCCCACCTACATGATGCTTCATGTCCAGGTCCCATATGTGTTCCATAAGGATGTGTCCATCCTTTGGAATTTCCATGTGTCTATAGCAGGTATACCTGACATGCCTGACAACTAGAAAACTTGAACTGATTCTTAAGTCTACTAGATCACTCCCAACACAATCAAGCAAAACATTCAGCACTTCTCAGAATGTGTGGGGCTCAATATTCAGCCTGTCAGTATTCTATATGTTTCTGGTTGGGAATAACAGGAACATCTCTTAATATTATATTCTAGCTTGCTATTTTAGCTAAGTTGAATAGATTGTTAGCCTAAATTCACGGAATAATTGTGACTAAAATCAGGCAAAATAACAGTTCAAGAAGATGAAAACAACATACAGTTTTAATAAAAGACTAAAGGTCTGGGGTTTTTAATATTCATCTATGGATCCACAAATCCTGAGAAATCTGTTGTGTGTTCCCAAGATCATGGCAGAGATAAAACCTGGCTGCTGGTTCTGGTCATGCACCAAAATGCTTTAAAAGGATAATGAAGACAGCATCACATTTCATAAGAGATGTCCTGAGTGCCTGCTGAGCTGACCTTGTTTACAAGTACTCACTGAAACGATTAATTGCTCATATGTCCTACTCAGATTTTTTTGCCTATACTGCACATATCAACATTTGCCAGAAACAACATTTCTATGTAATTGTCCAATTAATTATTACCCATACTAGCATTTAACAAAAAAAATTCCAGCTGGTATACATAGCAATCACTTCCACCGTGCAAGAACTACAAAATGCATTTATTTTCTTATTGATAGCTATAAACCAGACAAAGTTGAGCAGTTTTGTTTTAAACTACAGGATCAGAAGGGCAAAGAGAACAGAGTGGTAAAGGGCTGGACTGTGAGTCAGGAAACAGCTTGAATTCAGAAACTGCAACAAAATTCCTGTGTGTTTGAGCCAGTTAGTTTATTTCTGTGCTACAGATTTCCATTTGTAAATTAATCCTGTCTTGTTCTCTGACTTTATTGCTTAATTATGCTCTCTGTTCTTTGGCAGTAGGGATCTCTTATGTTAATAAAGCAGAATGGGGTACTGACTATAGCCTATACACTTTCTTTTCTTTGTACTGTTTAACATCAGGGGATTTTGAGATTAGAAAGATACTGTTTCTTCTGAATCTAGCAGAAACTGCTCCAGCTAGTCCAGAGGAATCAGCTGATACAATATGAAAAGATATAGTTTGAAACAGACCAAATGCAGTTACTGGAAACTAGGCAAAAGCATGCTATGAGATGTAGAGCAAGGCATTATTCTTCGGTGCTTTACTGACATTAGCTAACCTGTGCACAGAGCCCCAACAACTGAAAGCAAGAAACTTTGCTCTAGTGACTACTGTAGGACTGGGTATCACTTTCACACCTCCCTCTCAACTCCATCACAGATTTGCTGTATGAGCCCAGTTCCTTTATGTACAGCACAGAAATAATCCAGATGTAGCTACTCAAGAGAATTGCTATCATTTTTAATTCACATTTGTGCTAGGAATTAAAATAGACACATAGTTACCAAAATTTGCCTTGGCTCTCATTACAAATACACTTAAGTCCCTTCAGGGCTATCAATTTCAGGTCCTTCACAATAGCAAAGAGCAAATATGAACTCTATCTGTTTTTTGAAGTTGCACTGCATTTCTGATGATATATTATTATATACTAACTCCAGCTACAGCATCAAACCTCTCCTAGACTGAGTAACACTAAATCCTGACAGCTGAGGTGGGGTGGACTAGATGATCTTGAGAGATCTCTTCCAGTCTCTACTGTTCTGTGATTGTGATTTGCGTAAACTTCACACAGAACTGTTGCTGTACTGTGTGAACTGGACAAGGCAGAAAACCATTAGATCTTGATCTTCAGAGAAGCCTGATAGATACTCCAATAACCCTGGCACATTTCAATCTATAACCAAACAGAGATGTATCTCATTTCACTCAGGCTGATATTCAACAGTCTTTCCCCTAACTGAGAGGACACAGCAGTTGAAGGAAAGATGAAAACACAAAACTACAACTGTGTTAGCAGAGTTCATCACTAGGACAGCCAGCATCAATCAGCTTTGCTCTCCCTAGCAGGTCTCACAAAACATGCTGTGGGTATTACTGCCAAGCACTCATATGAGGGCAGCAGGATAATATAGAGATTCACACTGTAAGAAAAACATCTGGAAGAGCAGCCAAAGGAACAGCAGTCCTTTGGCAAGGCATCATGAGAGCCCTATGTGCCTCAACTTTTGCAAAGCTGATGCAGCTTTGACTTTTTAAAACATAAGTAGGTATCAGAAGTGATATTTGTAATGAACAACAGTGAACAGAACACGTGTTTTCCTATTGCTGTCACTGACTAATACAGCTCAGCAGTTTCCCAGTTAAGTAGGGTGTACCATATGCAACCATAATTTGCAGCAGCATAAATAAAAACTGCATACATATTCCCAATCACAGACAGGCTACAGGTGTGACTCACTGGGAAGCAGGCAGCTGACCTAAGAGCTTGAACAGATTAATCTCCAAAAGGAACTGAATATGCTCTCCCAAAGTGTTCATCAGAACACGCTGCCAGTTTGCCTGAGGAGCCTGAGATTTCAAAGTTCACAGCCCTGAAATAGTTGTGCCATGTAGTCTTGCTTTAAAAATCCCTCCAACACTCCTGGTTCTGCAGAGGTCTCTTAGGGCCATAGTCCTCTCAACCCCTCAACTGTAAGAGAGATCTCCAATTCCAGGCTGCAGTCTGGAAAATGGAGGACAGTTCAGTAAGACTGACAGTAGCCACTAGCTTTCTCCACCCTCATTTTCTTAAACTCTTAAAAATCACCCCTGCAAAACACAATCTAGAGAATATTTTAAGCCTATACAGACTGACAGTGGGATAGAGCTGTGATGAGAAGTTTCCAGTACTGACCTTAAAATTTTGTTTTGAGGAACAGCTTATGTTATACAATGAGCAGAGCCAGTGACTTGGGATTAACACAACAGGGTTTCAGGTGAGTTCCTATATGGTAGGCCAAACATTCTCTGATCCAAAAATCCGAAATATCATTAAATGATTACTGGGAGATTTGTGAGATGGAATAGATTTGTTTTGTTGCTCCAGATGGTTTGGCTTTCTACTAAATACTAAAATTCTATGGCTTATAGAGTCAAAATAGGGAAGGTAAATTATTTTTACAGGACCCTCTCCCATCAGAATGATTATTGGGAGGCCAGTGTATCAGCTGCCCATTTTAAACTCTGCTTTTCTTCAAGTTCTGAATAGTTTTTAAACTGATTTCTTTGTTCCTTTAGCAGCAAGAAAACAACAGGAAAAGGCTGCAGCACCACAGCAAAGGAAGACAAGTCTGAAGACCAGTGGAAAGCATTTAAAGCAGAGTATCTATTACAGATTAAAACAGCCAGCTGTTTCACCTCTCTTACAGAAAAAGCAAAGTATACCAGCTTTGGAAATAAAGCTTCCAATCCAGTAACAGAGTGACTATAGTAAGTAACTTGAGAACAACAGGATATCGGACCAAATTCACATGTCTCTGTAAAGAGACTTCAGTGCCCCCTTCAGAGAAGCTACATAAAACAGAAATGCAAAAATACAAACAGTAATGTTAAGTCTGTGGGATAGTTAGTAGCATCTAGCAAAGTTAAGGACATCACACAAAGGAAAGAAACACTTTATTTCCCTTGATTGTAAGAAAAGAGTGGAGGGAGGAGCTGGGGAAAAAAGAACAAAGTAAAATTGAGTTACATATTATTAAATGAAGTTAACCGGCAATATTTTTTTCTACTGCTGCAGCGCACTAATGGTAGCAGAGAAAAGAGCAGCATCAGAAGCAATGTTGATTTTTTTTTCTTCTGTTGGCAAAGGGTGTATCTTAAGTACACAGGTGTGAAGCACTCATCCCCTCTAAAAAATATAATAAATAAACTGAACACAGCTTGTCCATGAATCAAAATCAGTACTACAAAAAATTGTGGGACAAAACAAGTATTTCTCAGCAATATAAAAAGGCTTCTGCATCCTTTCCCCATATAACAAGTTCTAAACAGCTTCCTTTCTTTCCTGTGAAGCATAGCATAAGTAATAAAAATTCAGCTTAAAAGACCTAGATTCACCTAACTAATTAAGTGCTTAAATTGTAGAGAGAATTTTGGTAGGATCAGTAGTACCATGATGGATAGATTATGTGCCTAATTACACTCGTGAATTCAGAACCAAATCAAATCCACCCACTCAATGCAGGGTTCACAGTCAGACATTTGCCCCTTCCTTTGTACACTGCTTATTTGTAGTACAAAAATATTTGCATTCCTATGCAAAGATGTGATGTGAAATGTATTCTCTCTTGATTTCTCATCAGAAGCAAGGCCTACTCCTAGCTTAATCCTGAATCTATTTGTCTAGTGCCTAATGCTTGTTCTGGGGGCAACAACAGTGTTCTTGTAGAAGTCTTTTCATCCTTACATTATGCAATCTTAATATTATTTTAATGTTGTTCTCTTCTGTGGATTATAAACACAAATCTCTAGACACAGAATAACACTCTTCATCTCTCTTAAGACAGAAAAGTGGTTGTAACAGCCTTTTTCCCTACTTACTGGACTACTAATCTCCAAATATAATCAGTACACAACAAAAGGAAAACAAACTCATTCAACCATCAGGTGGGAAGATCAGGGAACAAAAAATAGACATTATAGTGCACCATAGTTTCTGGTCTATCCCAACTTCTGAATGCTTGGCTTTACAAATTCAGTAATGATCTTTTAACACTACTTTGCACTTTTAATTTCCATTTTTAGACCACTTAGCTGAACTCTTTTCCTTCTCAGTAAGCTTCTGTAGGTCAGAACATCAAGTGAGTATGCTTATAAAATTATAAGTCTTTATAAACAGAGTTAGTTACTCTTTCAGCATACAGAATATCTGTTCATTCTTATGCCTTGCACTTTTCAGAAGCAAAAGATCTGCTATGATATCCAGCTGCAGTGTAGGTATCCCTGGCTACTTCTTTGCCCACACTAAAGTCAAGTAGACCAAGCTAAGTAGAAACATCAGAATTCACATGAAACCAAACCACAAATTTTCCTACCAGTTTTGGCATGGCTTCCTGGGCAACACTGAAACCAGTTACAACCATCCTACACAATCTTTGTGCCTAATTTGCTGGAACACATTAGCTTTAAGCAATGCAGTTTAAAAGAGGCATCTTCAATTGCTCCAATTTCAATTAAAAAACCCAAACAACCAACTTCAGAATTTGAGGTATAAGAAAATGTTTGAATAAAAGGGAAAAAAAATTGTATTTCTGAAATTGTTATTTAAGAACAATGACAGCCATTTTTTTGTTTCCAGCACATGCAAGCTGTGTCCAAAAAGCCTGTATGCAAACTCATTGGAGTTTATATACCATTGCACGTGTGTAATCTATGCACGTGAATAAATTCTCACCACCATCTGAGTCTTTTCTACGTAAGAAGTTATAACAAGTTTTCCAATTTCCTTTCAGTTACGTTTATACAATTCAATACAGATAAACATGAGTGAGCCCTACCACATGCTAAGACAACTGGAAGCTCTGGAGTATCATTCATGAAACACTAAGCTTAAGAAACCCTGCTGATACGCAAAGGACAGCAGCTCAGATTCACTGCTGTCAACAGCTTTTGGCTGTTTCAGTGAGGGCAAAGGGGGACTGTTACCTCAGAAGGCAACACAGTTCTGCTTGACACACTGGAGCACAAAAGCCTCTAGAATTGCTAGTTTAAACTGAACTTTTACTCAGTTTTTCTGTAAATGCTGCATTGGAGCACTAAAGACATCCACAACATTCTTCAGCTCACAGTCAGAATAATGGCATTAAACTGTGCCTATCGGTAATAAGAGATAGCTTCACTTTGAAAATATCAAAATATGGCACATGGCCCAAATATCAACTATGAAGAATGTATGAATACTTAAACCACTCAAATGAATAAGAAGTTTCTAGTAGAAATCACACATCATACTGGAATTTGTTTTGAAAACAGTCTCCCAGAAAGCTCAACCCAGTTAGTGTGGTTTAATTAAAAAGATTAGAGTTAACATAAGTTTGACTTTTCAATATGGATAAAATAATACTTTCAGGAAAATGCCTAAATTGAGTGTTCTGACAACAGTTCCACGAGTCTGTGTTTAGAGTACAATTCAATACAACCTTTTAATTCTACATGCTCCCAATTGTGCAAAAGAGATTTGAGAACTGAATGTCATCACAGGTAGGCTAAGCAAACAAAAGTCTAGAATTCTGCAGCAAATTAAGATTTTGTGTACCAACACTGCTAACAGCCTTTCAATATTAATGCAACTTCTCTGTGTAACCATCATTTTCACAATGGCAAACCACCAAAGAAAAAGTGAAGAAAAAAAAACCAAACCAAAAAACAACAACACAATATTAAAAGCACCTTGCCCAAGATCACATATAGAGTTTTCCAACACTTCTTATTCCAGAGGCACAATTCCATCATCTCTGATGATGTAATCTCTGTATCTGACATTTAAACTAACATTAATATGCTCACTATAGTAAGAACAGGAGACCACATATGTACAAAAGGCCTGCATCAATTTTGAAATACCCTAAAATTTTAATGAACTGAAGGAGTCACAGGTCCCCTAATAAAATAAGGGACATTTCTGACAGCTTCAGTGGGAGCTGGAAGGAAGAAGTGTTCTTCACTGAAATGATTCAAGCATCAAATACCATAAGCTGCTGAGAGAGATCCCCTCCTTCCACCAAATCAGAATACCTCAACAGACTTGTGTTCATAGTATAATACTAACCTATAACATGTATTTTACTGTAACAGCTGTGAGAGTTAAACACTGCCCTAACTTAGTACTCTTAAGTGTAAATAATTACGAGTGACCTTTCACAGGAACTTTTAATCTCAAAACTGACTAAATTGTTTAGGCTTTCAAAAATCTGACATTCAAAAGACAAAGAAAACATGAGGATTAAGCTTTAATAAGACAGTATTTAGTAAATCCCCATTAGTTCTTTGTTATACTGAGAAATTTAGCACAGTGTTAACCTAGAACAATTTTTATCAAAATGTATTACAAGTTTCATCAAAATTTATTATGCAAGGAAATGCTTTATAAAAAAATCTCACTGAAAATTCTCAGCAACTGTAAAAAATAAGATTAAAAATAAAAAACCCAAACAAAAAATTAACAAGGTCATACAAGACAACTATCTTTATACCCCATCTGAAGAAACTGAGATGTGGAATACCTTCTTTTTGCACTATTCTATATCCTCAAAGACACATCTGTGGTTAAAAGCGTTAATGGTTTATGGCATTTCCAAGTAAAGAACAGTGACAATACAGCACAGTTAGAGACAGGACCTGTGCCAGGAGTTCACTTCTATTTCTGGCTCTGTCACTGGTGGGCTGTGTGACCTTCAGTGGAAAGCTACATCTCTCTTCCTTCAACCACTCCTGCTCCACAGGGAAAGAACTGCTATTTGCTATCCAAGATACAAAATGGCAAGGGCTGAACAAAGGTAATACTCTAGGCCTCCAGATATGTGTTGGAAGCATACAGCTCTCTCATTCAGCTAAGTATCATCAATATTGGTTTTATTCTCAGAAGCCTATAGAAACTCCATCTTCTGACTTAGGTTATTCATTCCTTGTTGTACTGTAATTACTACTTCTTTTATCTAGTTTTGAACTGCTAAAATAATAAAAAACAAGGCTTAATTCCACTCTTTCTCAGGCCATCGGCAGTAACAGTAAATCTAATTTACTAAGTCAAGCTCTGTGAGCCTGTATAACTTAAAATAGTTCAAAACTATTGCTTAAAAGTTGACAGGCTAAAACTAGCAACAGTAAATATTAAATTACTACCTTAGACACTCGATATCAAGAGCAATGGTCATGTTCACCATCATACTAGTAACAAAGACTATCATTTAACACAACTTGATTTTCCAGTATAGGTTACTTTTACCTTCAGACAAAACAAAACAAAAACAAAACCAAACAAAAATTCCCAAAGCACAGCAAACCCACAAAACAAACCACCCAAATCAAATCAAATTTTTAAAACAACAAACTCTGATCTTGTTATACTTGGATCCATACTAGATCATAAAAATTCCTCATTTCTTGTCATCTAACTCCTATTGGAGTCCCTGAAATATTGTACTTCATTATGTCACGAGATATCGTTTAATTAGGTGTGATATCCCATGGAGGGGGGTCCTGGTACCCGCGAGGTTCTTTGGGTTTCCGGTCAGCAGAAAACAAACGCACGAGTTGCTCAAAACGCCAGGTAAAACAGTTTAACAGTCAGAATTTAGGGAACAGAGAGCATACAAACAGAATAGACCCCAGCCGCGCCTATAAATGCCCGCAAAGTGTGAGGGGGAAACAACGCTCCTTGCCGAACCCGAGGGGAAGAAGGTAAAAAAAAAAACCGACTTAGCCCAGATAGGGAGAGAAAGAGAGAGAGAGAAGGGGATTAGTCTTGCCGCTTCTCTGAAGAGCTGCTATGCTTTGCTGCCTGTTGCCTGCTGCCTTGCACGTGGCTGGGCTCTTCACAGCCACGACAGGGAGACGACGAAGAAGAACAGAGCGAGGAAGAGCGAGGAAGAGCCCATAACAGCTGCTGACCCCCTGCCTAAATACCCTATGGGGGCGCATGAAACTGTCCAATAGGTATTCAGCATTCTCTAGCTGACCAATTGGTTCCAAAACTCCACGCATACGTGGAGCCCGGGGTCTCCCTGGGTCCCGGGGCCACGTGGTGTGCCCCCGCCCCTCAACCCCTACTGGACCTTGAACAGGACGGGGAGGAGAGACCCCAGGGATTGGACCAATTCTAGGGTGTTTGTCACACCCGTACCAGGACACATTACAATCATAAATGAGAACACATCTGTCCTTAATCCTTTTTCACTCTTTCACATCATAGTAAAGAAAAAAAATAAAGCTTTGAGAATGTGAATTTGATTTCCCTCTCCCCTTTCCTTCAAAACAGATTACTGTCAGCTTCCCAAGAACAGCATGTCCAGGAAATATTTCAGCTATAGTATTATGGCCCACAGCCACTTCACTGACAAGGCACAATGTAAACATTCAGTGTTCTGCATCAGAGCTGATGTATTTATAGAAAACAAGAAACAAAAGAAGTATTAGTCCTCACAATTTTATAACTGCTTTCTGTAGCACTGAAATATCTAATGACCAATGTTGTTGCACGATCAGCTTCAAACTTAGCAGCTGCAGTTTGGCATCTCTATGCAGTTTCAAACACATGTGATAGTCATGTTCACCTTGGCCTACACATTCTTTGGTCAGATAAAAGACACAGTAAGACTTCAGCCAATGTGTCCATTAAACTAGTAATTAAATTATTTCAGTAACAAATTTTTACAACCTTTTAATAAATAACCCCCTGAAAATGTATACCTACGAACAGAGCTGTTTTGAGAACTTCATTAATCTTTGGATAATGGTAAGAGTTTCTGACAATCTAATTTGTTTTAGAAACACTTGTATTAAGATGATTTAACAATCTCTTCCTAAATCCTCTGCACCACGTTTGACCATAAAGCTTGTTTCAAACTCCCATGGTATTTTACTTTCATTGATATTAGCTCATCCCTCTGCCATTCTTCTCTCTCATACTAATAGATTTCAGGATTTTCCTCCTATCTTAAAGCCAATCTCCCATAATTTCCAATTAGAGCACACATTTGGTTATGGAAACATACTGCCTCTCTGCCCCCTTGTGGCCGTTAGAGCTAGATTTCTAGCTCAGGCATAGAAGAAAAACTCTGAAGTAAAAGCTCTGAGTGAAGAGGTGAACATTCTAGGGATAGGCTATATAATAGCAACGATGGGTAAGTTAATACAATTTCACTGGAGCATCAAGAACCTTGTGTCTGGAAGCACCTTATACCTTCCTCTTGCTGCTTCTGTTGCACCCACTCCTGTCGTCCCCCCACCGCCAAGGTGTTTCAAATGGATGAGAATTGTAACTTAGATTTAGACTGGGAACACCAAGGTGAACTGTCCTTAGCCTAGTGGAACCATGATTCCTTGGGACATCAAGGAAGAGATGCTATCTAACAGTGTGCATGGGATAGAGCAATCAACATATCCATGGAAGCTATAACACAAGTTATACATGACTGTGACATTTGTGCCGCTATTAAACACACCAAGCGTCTGAAGCCCTTGTGGTATAGTGAACAATGGGTGAAGTACAACTATGGTTAAGCATGGCAGATTGATTATATCATTCTACCTCATTCTTGGACTGGAAAGCAGTATGTGTTGACCATAGTAGAAGCAAGCACGGGATGGCTGGAAACCTATCCAGTTTTCCATGCTACTGTACGTAGCACCATTCTCAGTTTGGAAAGACAAATCATGTCTCGACATGGTGTTCCAAAGCGAACTGGATCAGGTAACAGCATTAAGAATAACCTCATGAAAACTCGGGCCAAAGAGTACAACATTGAGTAGATATATCACGTCCTCTATTATGCACCTGCCTCAGGCAAGATTGAGCATTATAATGGTTTCCTGAAAACAACTTTGAAAGCACTGAGGGGAAGAACCTTAAAGAATTGGGAGAAACATCTAGCCAAAGCTACCTGGGTAGTAGAAGTTCTACCAACTGAGCAGGGCCAGCTCATTCAGATTTGTTACAAAAGGTAGAAGGTGACAGGGTTCCTATTATTCATTAAAAGAATTTGTTGGGGAACTCTAGGTATTCTTCCCTTCAGGGGAGGCTACGCCTGTCTGAGGGGTGGTTTCTGCAAAGGACCTGGCCATATATACTGGGTCATGCAAAAGAATGGTGAAATACGACGTATTCCACAAAGAAACTTGACATTAGTACAGAGAATGCAGATATAAGTTGCTATGAGTTCTTCTGCAGATAACTGTGGTGCCCATAAAACCCATGAAGCATGAACCCTGTGAATGTTAAGAGTCCTGCTTCATCCCATTTACTGAAGAAAACATCTGTTTCCTGAAATCTCTGAGCTAGCCAGTGTCTGAGACAGATGGAAATAAGGAAATGGATAGCTGGGAAATGAAGAAAAATGCCAGAAGCCTGGTCAACTACCATTCATGACACTGATGTTGTCCCTAATCAGATGGACCCAGCTTTTCTTGGACCATACCGCAGTCTGACTTCCTGGCTGCTACCCTGAGCTAGGGAAGATGCTAGCAGTTTGGCTTTCCTCATGCTGCTCAGGCAGCACTTTTCCACAAATCTTTTACCTCATTGAAGAAGTGCCTGAGACACTTCTGACTTTGGTGGGTTTTCCACCCACCTTGGACTTTTGCCATGTAGATCCATGTGACTGGACACTGCTTGCAGGAGGCTGCTTCCGCAGAGAAATTCAGCAAGGGATCATCGCCAATTTCCTATCTCACCTCCATGAGTAAGAAGGTTTTTCCTTTATTTCTCTGCTCAGCCTGATTTACAGTGGGGTAAAACTGTGTTTGTAGCTTAGCCTCTTCCATTTTCTGAGTTTCCTAAATCTCTAAATTTGTCCATAGGCATCCTTTGAAGATTTTCCCAACTAAATTAGAGCCTGTAAATAAACCTTAACTAGTTCTGTATATAGTTTGGGAGCAGGATTTTCAGGAAAATAAAAATGATTCTATTTTTATAATTCCTGCCTCAGGCAATTAATACTCAAACCTCTAAAACAGCAATCCACAAGAGTCTTATCCTTTTTCTTTAATGGTAATTAAGTCATATATCAAAGTTCGAAAAATTCTCATAGTAAAGCTATTTTCAGCCTGTCAACGCATGTTCATGTGGCAACAACCAAAACGACTACAAAGGTTCTACTTAATGATTAATATGGAAAAAATACCACAAGACACTATAATGAAAAACCCTGAACTATTACGTCTCTCTGAAAAAAAAGAAACCAAAGGACTACTTCCTTTACCCCATTTGACAATATATGGCCAAGAATGTCTTCAGCTAACTGTGAAACCTTACATCATTATGTTTTAGAAATGCTGCCATTTTCCTTTTCTGATGACTTTAGTATTCTTTGTATTATGGACAAATAAAAGACTGAAAAAGAACTTTCAGTATCAAAGGATAAGGGTTGCTATCTCTGTGGAGCTAACAGAACAGGACTATAAAATACAGTGGGGAAAAAGACAGTAAAGGAAAAATATTGATTACAGCAAAAGTCTAAAGATAAGATTCACTTCAAATGAAGCAGATATGGTTCATTTCAGTATCTAAAGAACAAAATGCTCCATCTAGAGGTTAAAAAACAAGGGATGCTAAAGCAACCTTACATGTAAACCATTCTCAAGATTTCTTTAAAATAACCTCTAAAATTGGCTTCAAAATGCATTACCTAAAAGTTGCCTGATGTTTGAGACTAAAAAATTTACATTAAAAACAAATTGAGCACAAATTTTGAAACAAAAATATATAAAAATCAAAACATACTCCTTCATCCCTTAAGTTTCTGGAATTTCAGTGACATTTGCATTGAATTTGTAACCTCAGAATAGTTAGTTTAGCCATTTTGCCACTTAGGGTAACGAAGACTGTATCACCACAGGATTCAAGTCAAAGATGTCAGCCTCCCAGCACCCCTTCAACAAAATGTTATACACATGGTCAACACTAGGGGAACGGTCCAATAAGAAATGAAATCTCTTGCATGTACAACATTTTTCAGGCGCCAATTCTTCATATTATCCTATTGTTTTCTACTTATTTTTGCAAGAATTGGAATGCTCCTGCTATGTTATTTTATTTCTCCACTTCATTCTGTTTCTGGTAACTTTCCATCTAAATTAGACACACACATTAAAATAATGCTTAAAAACCATCACAAGGACAGTCCTTATAATTCCTCCCAGATTAGGTTCTACCTTGAACCTAGCATAAAAAATGATCACATAAAGGCATTGTTTCTTGAGCCTGTATTGATTGAATGCTTCCTAGCTGTGCTTCATGACACAAGAAGTGATAGAAAGCAGAATAAAAACAGTCAGAAAATCAGGAACAAGGACTGCTGCTGGAAATCCACAGGGCTAGAAGTCTGCTGCATTACTGCTCCAGAACAAAAGCATTTGTATTTACTCCATGCTTCTGGCAACATAGAATTGCCACATAGCATTTTTCCCATGTTCTTTCCTGCTCCACCCCTCCACCATCTTGCTTTTTCTATTTACTTGCTCTAGAACTGCACTTCCTAATGGTATCCCTCCTCTCTTTTTTAGTCTATGTTCTTGATTCTAAGGTCTAACATTGCTCACAGTAGACCAAAATATCCCAAAAAATACAATAATGAGCCAGGACCAGGAAAACTCACAATTTCATTACCATTAATAGGTGATTTTTAAAAGTCCAAGTGCTGCACCTCTGAAAATCAGATTATCTTGTGCCTAAAGTTTAATTTGAAAATTTACCCAAGGATGAAAGTACCATTCCAAAAGACACTGCTCAAGCAGCTCCTGAAGGATTTCTACAAGGTAATGCATTGTTCACTAGGAATCTTTATTGAAATATAGTATCAATTAATGTTCAGTATTTCTTTGAAAAATATGTTCAAAAATTGTGAACAACTCTACATTTTGAAGACAAGTCATATACCCAGAGTCTCTCTACAGTTCTATCTAGCACATATGAAACAAGACCTTGCATGGGAAGCTGGTGACAGGATCTCTTCCTGATTATCTGTCACAGTTTGAATACAAATGTATGTTTAGGATTCCTGCTTTATATTAATTTGCCATAGGGAAAGCAAGCCTCATTTTGTTTTTATTTAGTGCAGTACTTCAAATAATCCTTGAATCTAGAGCATAGTACTATGAATTCCTAGGAAGCATGACTGAGCATTATAAAAAACGCTGTGAGCTCTATAAAAGCTTAAAAAACTCAAACCTCTTTTTATCTCCTGTTGACATGAAGTAGCAGAGCAAAACCAGGACCTTTCAAAGCTCTTCAAATACGATAGTGCCTTTCTCATGAGTAAGTTCATCAATTTAATGCCAAAACTAAACTCTCCTTTTCAATATATCAGAGTGTACACAGGGAGCAAGACAAAGTGAACTGCTGCTTCTTCAGCTCAGAATCACAGAATGAGTTCGGGTGGGAAGGGACCACAAGGATTATCTAGTTCCAGCTCCCCTGCCATGGGCAGGGACACCCTACACTAGATCAGGCTGGACAGAGCCTCATCCAGCCTGGCCTTAAACACCTCCAGGGATGGGGCCTCAACCACCTCCCTGGGAAATCAGCTTTTTTGTAGGCCCCCTTCAGATACTGGAAGGCCACAAGAAGGTCACTTTGGAGCCTCCTCTTCTCCAGACTGAACCAACCCAACTCTTCCAGTCTCTCCTCATAGGAGAGGAGCTTCAGCCCTCTGGTCATCCGTGTGGGCCTTCTCTTGTAATAGGGATTCCAAAACTGGATACAGTACTCCAGGTGGGGTCTCACCAGGGCGGAGTAGAGGGGGAGAATAACCTCCCTCAACCTGCTGGCCACACTTCTCCTGATGCAGCCCAGGATCTGGTTGGCTTTCTGGGCTGCAAGTGTGCACTGCCAGCTCATACTGAGCTTCTTGTCCACCAGCACCCCCAAGTCCTTTTCCTCAGGGTTGCTCTCCAGTCACTGCCCAGCCTGCATTTGTGCTTGGGACTGCCTCAACCCAGGTGCAAGACCTTGCAGTTGGTCTTGTTGAACCTCATGAGGTTGGCCTGTGCCCACCTTTCCAGGTCCCTCTGGATGGAATCCCTGCCCTTCTGTGTGTCTGCTGCACCACACAGCTTGGTGTCATCAGCAAACTTGCTGTGGATGCACTCAATGCCTCTGTCCATGTCACCCACAAAGATGTTGAACAAGATTGGTCCCCAGGACTGATCCCTGAGAGACTCTGCTTGTCACTGGCCTCCACTTGGACATGGACCCATTGACAGCCACTCTTTGGGTGCAGCCATCAAGCCAGTTCTTTATCCATCTAGTGGTCCAGCCATCAAGCCCATGTTTCACCAGCCTGGAGACCAGGATGTGGTGCGGGACAGTGTCGAAGGCTTTGCTCAGGTCCAGGTAAATGCCATCAGTTGCTCGTCCCTCATCTATTAATGTTGTGACCTGTTCATAAAAGGCCACCAGGTTTGTCAGGCAGGATTTGCCCTTGGTGAAGCCATGCTGATTGTACTCAATCACCTTTTTCTCCTCTAGAATCTCCAATGTAATACTGTATTTAAGTGCACCCTCCAAAAACATACTTTGACTGCAGCACTGCAACATACTCTCCTTTGGTGTGGGAACAACTGATTTCCAGCATCAAATTGGGAAGTAACAATTCAAAACAACTTTATTTGCTCCGAATACCAAACACATCAAAAGCTTCCACATATTTGTTTGTTTTGGATTTTTTTTGGTGACAATCCAGCTTTCTGACCCTGCTCAGTCTTGTGTAACAATCGCTGCAAGTCAGGGCATCTTGCACAAGAATGCACAACTGAAGCTCCAGCCTCAATTTTTTCCTTTGTCACCCCTCTGTTTGAGGGTTGTATTATTTCCAGAAGAGTCCATATGCCCTTTCATCTTTGAGAACAAGCCTAGTCTTGTTAGTTTAATTTTGCAGCTCTACTTACTGCAAGATCCCCTATTCCATACAAGCTTTCCAGTGTTGGGGTAAGTGCAGTTTCCTTGAAATCCTAACCGCAAAGGTAGCAGAAAAGGGAAGAGGATAGACAAACCACTGCATTCTGCAGCAACCTTAGTTCTGGCAAATACTAGAAGTATCAGTACTTAAGGTGTGCTTTCCCTCAAACCTGCTGAATGAGAATATATCAAAAGACTAGAACTTTTTAAATGAAAAAGTATTCCAACAAATAGAAACCAAATCCTGGTTTCTCATGTGCTCATTTTGGTGTTCTAATTTAACTAGAAGATGCACCAAGACACTCTATTTCATGAATCAGTTTTAATTACTGACGAAGACTTTCCAGAATAGAATTATAACCTTGACCTAGGAAACAAACAACTGATGTTTCCCTGGTTTTTTAAGTGCTTTGAAGACTACGATAAGCCACCTAACGTTAAGCCCAAGACCAAAAAACATTACAATTACTTTTATCACATTAGATAAATCACACATAAATCTCTTTACCAGATTGCATAACATTATATTCCCTAAAAAAAAGCCATTTTCACTTCAAGTTCAATTTGAAGCAATTCTTGTATCAGAAAGTGCCAGTACAACTTGCACTAGTAATTGCCCATCCACAATAAAGCTTACACAGGAAAGTTGTACTATGACTCAGTTTCTGTTGGAAGAAGAAATCACTGATTTTTTTTTTTTTTACAACTCCCAGTCTCCCTATATATGAATTGCAAAATACCATGGCTGGAAACAACTGAATTAGCTTTGTGTTTTTCTAGGCATGATTTCCTCAGAGTGAGAACTACAGGCATTTGGAAATTGGCAGTTTAATAAAGGCTGCTTCTCCATTTCACAACAAAAGAATGTACAGGGAATACGCTGACAAAACATGTGACAGTAGAAATTTAAACTGGATGATACAACACACTATTTTTAAAGCTTAAAAGAATTTTCTTATGTGTAAAGAATGCAAGTCCTCAAAACAAACTCATTATTGTAAGCACTGTTAAACTACAGACGTGTGAATCTATTTATCACTTTGGATTAAAAATGTCTCTGTAAATTACTTTAGTAGACTAAGAAAACCCGCAAAAATACTTACATCTCATTTACTTTATCTTCTGGGCCTTGAACTTGGCCTGTTACAGTTCCCTGACTGGTGTTTTTAACCCAGCCAACCAATCCTAATTTCTTAGCTTCTTCTTCTGTGTACTGATGCGAAAAATAATGAAAGGGCACAGTGTCAGTACATACACCACATATATGTTGCTGAAAACTCTGTTTTCATAGCTTTAAAAGCTAAAATTACAGGAAAAAAACCCCATCCATATATGATGCTCATACTCTGGCATTAAGATAGTCCACATCAGCTCTGAAACTGCAGCAGAAGCAGCCAACTTTTGATTTTACATATACATAATAAATGCTATACCAAAAATTATGGCCTCCCAGCTATTCACTTCTTGTGATGGATCAGAAATGTACAAGTACCCTGTTTTCTGAGGTGCTGGGGTTTTGTCTTAAACTTTCTCAATTTCTCGTTCATGTACATTTGAAGTATATACACATTTTTCATTTTGCTCTGAACACTGAAATGGCAGGGACCAGAAAACCTGTTCTGCAGAAATCCATTACATTTTTTCTCCATGTATGACAATAAACCCACTTAATTTTCACAAACAGCAAATTTATTTACACAAACAGTACCTCCTGTACTTTGTTTCATGCACACTAATTTATAAGGAGGTATAAGAGTACACAGTCCACATTTTTATCTTGTATTACAGAACATCAGATTGATGGCTCTAACAGTAAGATGGGAAATAGACAAACACTAATACCCAAACCAGTGCACACACACTAATGTGTACATTGCATCATCAGTCTCTTCAGCAACTTACTCATGCCAGCAGCCAAACTTCGGGACAATATGACTACAATATAAAATGTGAAACAAGTTTTGGGGCAGTTTAAGCAGTGAAGAGGTGTTGCTGACTATGAAGAGCATTTTCCAAATTAATTATGAGCAGGTTCTAAATACTAACTCTTTCAATGTCATGTAAATGCAGCTGTTTCTCAATATTGCTCCTCAGCTTCGGATTAGTGCTGTGGTGTGTATGCATGGCTTCAGATTAGCCCAAAAGAGGGCAGAATAAACTCACACCTGCCCACCACAGAACATGTACATATGCTTTCCACTCGACAGAACAATTAAGTTCAAGACATACTATATTATAATCCTCCATCCATTTAAGTCCTGCACTGTTTTGCACTATATATATATATGTAAACTGTGCATAAAAACTTTCAAGTCTAATATTAAGCATGACCTACTATTGTCAGACAAAGAACTCTTCTCTGGAATGTGTCCTCTTGTTTCTTGAGCTTCTTTGAACACAGAACTACTGCTGCATGTTCAGAGCTGGTAGAGACATTTGGCCGGGATATGAGCCAGACTGCATGTTTGTAACACATTGTTATAAGGAAACACAATTAGCTTCTTTAAATGCTGATGGTATAATTGCCTTAAAAAAATTAAATTACAACGTATTGTTTCAGAAGCTAATAATGAGATTACCACATTTAACCTTTCTAAAGGATAACATGCTTAATTCTCCTGTGGCTGTCTTAGCACAAGTAATCTAAATACAATCTTTAGATAACACACAAACAAGCAACACGCTAGTGATCTTTCAAAAATCCACTTTTATATAACAGTAATATAAACCAAATATTTTTCACCTTTAGATATGCTTGCAATACTTAGTATCTACCCTAGAACTCAAAGCTCCCGTTGGAGATGTTTGTACTTTACAGACCTGATGCCATTTTTAGCACTGGAAATACTATACTGCAAAATAGAGCTGGTAAATCAGACATGGCCTTACCATCCTGAAACAAACACCTAGAAAAGAAAGAAAAAAAGCATTAAGACAAATTGAAATAATACTGTTTCTAGAAACTTACTTAATATAAACTACATAGAAGCTACCTGTGGTATTTTCTTTACACAAATTTCAGTTATGGAATTTTAACCGTGGAAAAACTCTACAGAATTTGTGTACATGGCGGCCTTGAGCCTTCCCTCCGGCAAACGATTCTTCTTCCTCGCACATATAGCTTTCTTTAATGAGAATGCCGCAGTATGAAAATTGCCATTGACTTAATTTTCGAAGTTTCCCTGCCAACCCGTGAGGAGGGTGGAAGAGGAAATTCCCACATAACATGTCAGAAGACGCGAACAAAGCAGAGATAACTGAAAGCGCTTCTGACAGAACACTGCCTGCTCTCCAATGAACCGGGTGACACTCACAGCGGGGACACACTTGCAACCTTTTTGCCCCTCCCCCCTTTCCGTTTGAGGCGAGGCCGCAGAGGCCGAGTGTGGGGTAGCGAGAGCGGCCGCAGCTCACCGCCGTCCTGCCGCCCTCAGCCCTGCGCATGCGCCTGCCAGCAGAACGGCCTCCTTCACCCGGCAACGGAAAGATCATCTTTACCTTGCACTCGCCCGAATACTTCATAATCCACCGATTTGAGCGCGCCGGAGGCTTTCGTCACGGCAGACATGGCGGCGAAGGAAGAGCCGCTGCAGCGGGGCGCACTGATCCCCAGCCGCGGCAGAACGGGGCCGCCGCGCTCCCGGACGGCAGCGCGCGAGGCTCAAGCTTCCCGCCTGAGCGGCCGCCTCATGTAGAGGCGGTCCAGGGAAGGGGGCGACACCACTGCGCGAATTGATGCCCCCCCGGCTCGCAACCGCTACTTAGGTCGCATTTTTCCCTCTGTGAGGGACGCGACCGCACAGCTTTGGGGTCCTTCAGCGCCTCTTCGGAATACAGCGCTCCGGGGCAGTGCAGCCAATACCGTGTCGTGAGACACTGAGCCCTCATAAAGGCGTTATTCCTTCTTACGGATGAGAATGGGAATACCGCCAGAGGTCAAAGGTCTGAACGAGGCTCTCGTTAAATACTAGGTAGTAGACATGTGCCTAAGTGGATTCCCACCTCAAGCATCCAGCACGTAGGTAACGCCATTTGCAGGGATTTACAGGAACCATTGAAACAAAAGTATTTCCAGGGACAAAATGAGGTAATTTTGACTGATGAGGTCGAAAGTTAAGTAACTGAAATCTTAACTACAAAACCCCCACCCACCCGAATCCACCTTGAACATCCACTCCTGGCAAGGCTGCAAGACTGACTTCTCTCACATATCCACATTACTTAAGCTTTCACCTAGAGCTTCAAGAGGTTGTTTCTCTTCCTTAAGTTACTGTTCTGAGGCACACGGCAATGCAACGCCAGGCAAGGGGCTGGGCCCCTCAACTGGACCAGCAAGCCTTGGAAATATAAATCTTACCTCGTGCAACCTGTTCAAATATGTAGTGGTATCTGCTAATTTTTTTTTCATTAGCAAACCTTTCTAGAAGTGTTGGCATGTAGTTTTTCCTATGTAGATAATACATGCACTTAAACAGAAGCCAGAAATTTGTTGTTTAGTGGGCTGTCTCCAACCAAATACTACAAAGATTTTTCCCTATAATATTCTATGCTTGCAGTTTAACACCACCATCCCCTCCCCCTCCCCCCGTATTTGCTTTTGCTAAAGATCTGAATATCTTTGGGCAGCATTTTACACTAGATAAAACATTTAACCAAACTTGAAAGCTGAGCCTTCTCTTATGCAGCAACAGATAAAGGTAGGTCCCATGTCCCAGCAGTAATGCAGCATGACCCAAGTCGTTTACATGTTAACTACAGAAATGACCATTCGAGTCAGCACAGAACAAAAATATTCATGTAGAATCACAAAGCTTATTCTGTCACAGGGAACAGGAGCACAATGGACAAATTTTCCTAATTTGCTTTAACTATCTAAGATGTCTAATCAAACCCTTGCCTTTTACAGGGGTCGTACATTTTGCTAGTGTGGATTCAGCACCATTTTGTTTTTGAAGAGGAGGACTGTACAGAAAGGGAGAGAAAGCAGTGTAACCTGAAAATCTTTTGTCATTTGCTGCCATCTATCAGCAGTGAAGAGCAAGACAGGTAAACGATACATCTACCAGAGCTCATTGTGGTACAGATTATACTTTGCTATCTCCACATTCCAGTACTAGCAATGGCAACCTTTTGTTGTATCCAGAGAAACTGACTTTTCGAGTGAGTTTTCTTGATATTCCTCTGTAAGGTCTCCTCTTACCTGTACTGGCTCCGTCCTTGAGAGCTTCCTGGCTCAGAGATACCATATCTTGTCTTCCTACTGCCTTTTTCCCCCCCTCATTGAAGTCAGTTTAAGATATTTTACTTGCAATCATTGAAGTCAAACCGTTTAAGATATTTTATTTGCAATAGGAACATCTTGCCATTCGTTCTTTAGTTGAGTCTGTCTCTCATTTTTTTATGAAAAGTATCAGAGCTTAAGGGACTCCAGAAGATACTACCATGAAACACCTTGTATTTTACAGGCCAAATAATCAGTATCTGTAAACAGTATTCATATGCCCTAATTAGCAAGAGAGATTTAATATACACTATCAAGAAATGTAGGTAGTCTGTAGGAAGTCAGTGAAATTCTGAACTTCCCCCTTTTTCAGCTGTTTACTCTAGGATGGTGATACTGACCTAAAAAGAATCATCTGGTTGCTGAAACTACAGGCAGTTGTAAAAAATACTGAACACCTATGTCTACTAAGGCATACACTCCTTGAGTACACTGCAGAGGAATGCAAATTATTATGAACGTTTCCTGTAGTGAACAAATTGTTTTACTTGAGTATGAATAGAAAATGCAGTGCTTTAACATCTGGAGATAAAGTACAGAGTCTTTCATAGTGCTGCCATCTTAGCTATTACCACATGTTGATTCCACTTGATACTCAGTAAATGAAGGTGATGTTTTTTATTACAAAAGCAAAGCAACAGTCCAAGTGATAAATTCTGGGCTGCAGATTACCTAAGCCTTTGCTATGCTCACAGTTGTTGGGTTTTTCATGATTGATCTCTTATGTCACCATATTAATTCCACTTTTCTGACCACACTATATCATTGTTAATTCAAACCAGGGCTAGCCAGCTTTTATTTCTGTCTCTTTCAAAAAACATGTGTTATGTTCCCACTTCTGATATACAGACTGACTTTCACTCCCAGCATTGTGTAATCTAGGAACAGTTATTATTGCAACTTCAGTTTATATGTCAAATGTACTCTTTACTTTTATACAAAAGATGCTTTACTTCAGAAGTTTTACACAAATGGCTTGATCTAGTTTTACCACTAGGTCATCAAGCTCTGCGACAAGCATTACACTTCTAAAAATACTTCAAGCACAGCAAGAGTTTCCCATTACTTTTTTTTTTTTTTTAATCATAGCATAAATAAATTATATGTTAAAGAATATCACTAGTGGAAAACACCAAAACCTTGCAATGGTGCCATTGCAGCCAAACGTCAGAGAAGAATACAGTAGCTGCACAGACAAGGAACTGATGATGGCCCTAGCATTTGGGTGGCACAGTCCTACAATACCTGAGTAGGGCGGGTGGAGGCAGTATAGTCCATTCAGGATTAGCAGAAGACTGGAAACACATCTACATCCGAGAGGCAAGGTTTGCCTATGACTTAGAGAAAGTGGATGTGTTCAGTCCTGAGCTTAAATGGAGCTCCAGGACTAAGAAGCAGAGAGGGTGTGGTTGGTCCCAGGTGAGGCTGGTCAGGATGAGTAGACCTTTTAATGCCCTTGACACTGACCACTGTAAATAAATATGTTTCGATTTTAAAACAAAACAAAAAAAAACCCCACATTTATTTGTTAAGCTTTTGTTTTGGTGGTTAAAAACTTGATTGATAACTGATTTTGATGAGTGGTTTCCCAAAGAATACCAAAGTCTCTGGATAAAAGAAGCTTGTGCTCCTGTTGCCTGGTTATAGCTGTTACCTAGGGAGCACTGAATACCCAGGAAGAAGGTTAGAAGCTATGTAAGTTTAATTTAATCTTTCTAGTTTTTTTTTTTTTTGCTTGTTTTCTTTTCTGTCAAATGCAATGTGAACCAGTCTCTTCTTAAATCCTTTAGAATAATGTTTTATCTTTCCTTTGTGTCTGCTTCTTCAAGCAAAATTTATAAACTTCCTTCTTCAGCATCCTTCCTCTTTTCCTTGTTCCCTTAACACATTTTTTCTTCTAAATTGTATAATTTAATTGTATCATTATTTAATTTCTGAATAAAATTTAATAGGATTTCCATCTTTACAGACTTTTCCTTCAAAGTTGTACAGCTTCTTCATATTTAAGTACACTCAGAAACATTTTGAAGGCTTAATCTTGTTCAGCTATGAAATAAGAGATTGCCTTACTTCGTCCCTCTTTTTCCTTTTCCTGGTGATCACTGGCTATCAGTATATGTCTTCTCTTTAGCACTAAAGATTAGAAGACTGAAGGATGTGATAAGCACACAGAGGGATTCTTGAAGAGGCTTAATCTGTTTTTTGGGTTTTTTTCAGGTTAACATATAAACAAATTATTTGTTGCAGAACTGCTAAACAGGAATGCTATAATCATATCTGTAAATTTATCATAAGACAAATTCATAGCCTGAAGTTTCAGCAGTGCAAATACTCCGTGAGTCCACCTATTTAGAGGAAATTAAGAATCAAGTGGAATGGATGTAAATGTGTCTGTTGAGGTAAAGACTTAAGCTTTGTTTACTTTATATACCATACAGTCTAAGCACTCTGTAAACAAATGTAGAAAAAAGGGTGTCCATTAAAGAGAGAGACAAAAACCAAAGCAGTACTCGGCAAAAATGAAGTATCGTGTTAAAACAGAGGAGGAAACTATTTTCCTTAGCTGCATTGTAAATGAAAGATTATTTTGTACTATAGAACTGTAAAACTTGAAATCCAAGCATATAAATTTTATAACTTTTGAGAATAACTCACCTGGTTACCTTTATTGTAATCATTACCTTGTAACCCAAAGATAGCTGAAAGAAATGCTGCATTCAGTTTTGAAAGAGTATTTTATCATCTTTCTGGAAAAAAAAGGTAAATAGCAGATTATTGAAGTAATAATCTGTGGAGAGTTGCTAAATTATTTCCTTGGTGGTTGGCTGATTACATATGTTACAGATGAATCTACAGTGTGCCCATAGCAAAAGCAGGTGACCTGGTTGCAACATTTGTCTCCTGGTTACAACATTTGTCTCCTGAGCCATTTATAATGCAAGATCCAAATCCGGCAATCTGATCTGTGTGGGAGGATGCACACACCTGTGCCAAGGCCCACTTAGGCAAGTGGTGTGTTGTGCAGAGGAAGGGTCATGCCTACACAGATCAGATTGCAGGACTGCAGCCAAAATTTGCATGGATGGAACCTAAATTTGTCCCTCTCATGCTCTAAAATTTTGAACTACTTATATAAAGTGGCAGAAGTTCTATGGTGACATATAAAACTGTGAACCTGTTATTTTACTGTGGCTAGACTATTTTGTGTGGATTTTGTGCTGCTTTGTGCTTTTCCAAGCAGTTATTCTGAGTCTTCATGCAGAACAACTACATTCTTACGCAGAAAACACATAGAAGGCTTTTTGTTTTATTAAAGGCCTAATTTGCTATGCTCTGATCCTGTCAAGGGCATGAAGACCTGTCAACTGTATTTTTCTCTGAAAGAAACTTATATTTTTTGTGCTACAGAAGTAATCCTCAAAGATCTTTTGCTTATGATCCTGTTCGCTTCTCAATAATTTTGGTTGGCATCATGTATGGATATGAGTATTTAATGAACTTAAACTTCTGTCCTTTCTTCAACATTGCCAAGTTGAAGTCCTTAATTTGCTTAACATTCCTCCACATAAAGATCCGAGGCAATAAACCACTAAAAAGTCATATGAGAATAAAGTTCATATTTCCAATCTAAACTAAGCCTTTAAAGTTTTTTCACTGATATATAAAAAGAATTTTCAAGTAAATTTTCTGTAGTTATTAGTGGCAACATTTTTAATCTAAAAGGAACTAAACCACTAGGTAAACATAAACACTTCATATGAGGAAATCAGCCTTGAGGACTTGCATCATCATTGCAAAGTTCTCTTACATAAACAGATGACCAGCAAAACATGGGAATATGAACTGATGTATCCTATATCAAGAAAATGCATCTCAAACAAAAAAAGTGACTGGTAAAGTTCTGTTGTTGAGCTCCAAAGCATAAGAATCTGAGGGCACAGTTGGGGCTGAAGTCTGCCAATCCTGTGCTGGCATAATGAATCAAGTAAATCTTGGCTTGATGATTAAATCTAAACACAGACCAAACTACTAGAATGCCTCCAAGGATTTAAATTCACTTGGTAAAATTTCATTACAGAAGGTGAGTATAATTTGACTTCAGAAGCCATATGTGAACAATGGAACAATTTAACCATAATGTTTTAATTTTGCAATTCTAAGACTCAGGAGTTTTATATGAATTTGATTAGATCGCAAACAAACTAAGATGCAAAAGCAATAATTATTTGGGAGAAGGTTTATTCTGCAGGCAAACAATGTTAACATTTTTCATCTTAGCAAGATACTCTTTTGAAGTTGTCTTTGTGGTCTTATGTTTTACCTGGATTATTACTTAAGTATATGAAATAAGTTTCTTGAGGTTTTACTTGAGACGGTGAGCTCCAAAGGGCAAGAGATAAAGCATGAAAGGACTGGGGTTCAGTGAGGATGGGGAGCCCAGGCCATCCTCTTACGTTACAAATTTGGGTGGAACATTAACTGCTTATCTCAGTTAATGTTTCCCCCAAATTCTAAAGTGTTTCCTGATGATGGTTTTATTTGCTTTTATTACACCACTTGCTAAGGAGGAGGAGGTGTGGTCATTTAAGGCAGGTAGTATTTTATTCCCATTTGAAATACGGGAAATTTTAGCATCACCCTTCCCACAGCCACTAGAACTATTACATCAGATTTTGTGGAGGATTTAGGGCTCTATTAAAAAATCTAAGAAAGCACAAAAGAGTGTGGGTTGGTAAAGGAATGCTTTAGAATGGAGGTGAGTTGGCAGCTATGAAATTTTGCAGTTTTGTGAAACTATTTGATTCATTCTCGGTAACTGTACTACCCCACTATTTTTTATTTAAAAGCAACAAAGAGAAACCCTAATTAGTATTTCAGAATCTTCAAATATATTACTGCAGTCTGTGTCATCAGTATTTCAGTCAGGTGTCACTGAATTGATTACTGCTTTAATCCTTGGAACTGGGTAACTTCAAAAGCTTGAGTTACAGGTTGTGTTGAAATAGCTAAGATGAGTCACCTGCTATTATTAGAGGGATATCTGAGAACTAATGGTGACCACACAACTGGAGTTGATGGAGTGGTGGGGTCCAAATAGCTTCTTAGATTCAGCAATAAATATTGTCATATTGCCATTTTAATTCAGACTTTCTCTGGGGAAGTAAATAGTCTGTTCCAGCCATTTACTCAAAGTTGCCCATAATACTGTCCCCTTAAAATGGTACATTAAGTTGTTATTTATGCTAGAAAAGTAAATTATAAATTAGTCATGACAATGAAAACATGTTGATATGCTCATCTTGCTAAGATAAAAAGAGAGAATGCATCAAAGGCAATAAATCCTTAGATACTGTCTGTATTGATGCATGAAGAATTCAAGATGGTTTCAGGTGGTCCTTCTGTTCTCTCTTCATAGTTCCCTTAACCAAGACCTTGTGCTGATAAGAGTGAGCTGCTAAGAATAACAGTTACTTCCTTAAGAAGTGATGTTTATGCATCACTGTGTTCATCTGCCTCTCAACCTGCCATATCTTTCTCCACATCTAACTCTGCTGACCAACCCAAATCAAACGAGGAGGCTACATTTCAAAGTTAATGTCTTTCACCAACAAATTTGGTGAAAATGAGCATCTGGATGACGTAAGATGCTGGTTTGCCTCTGAAAGGTGGGATGGAGCTCTAGAAACACCTATAATTATCGAGATGCAGAAGGCATGACTTAGTGAATGCCAAAGGTAATGAAACATACCTCTGTGTCACAGCCTTGTGTGCCCTTTCTTGTGTCCTAATTAGACAGCGTTTGTGCTTAGATAAAAATGTTGCTGCTGTCAGACACAAACTTCCATCTATTCTTACACTATTTTAATGCCATTTTCCCCAGCCTAGTAAAAACATCAGCAATTCTGATAAAATGGGAGGAATCCATATGAATATTTTAGCACAAATTCATGTTTTGAACTGACTTGAATGGTTTTAAGAAATAAGTGATTATGTGGAAAAGGGTGGTCTGGATTTTTAAAAAGCTTTTGACAAAATTCTGGGCAGTAAAAGCAAATGCCACTGCGAAGAACTACACAAGCATGTCATTACACTGGATGACTTGACATTGAAAAGTCAGGCTAAATTCAGTGTTACAAATGTGCAGAGTAAAAGCAGACCAAACTGTGCAAACAGCAGTGGTTTCTGGATGAGCCATTTACTATTCAAGAAAGAGGTTCTGGAGTTACTGTGAACACTCATGAGAAGATCACTGTGATGCACAGTGACTGTCAAGAAAAGGCCTTATAAGAGGAATGTTAACAAAGAGCAAACCAGGAAATAGCCTTGGGTGCAAACCCTCTGTCTTCCAAATACCCTGTTCTAAATGTTCTTCACCTCAAAAACAACAGAAGGATGATCTCAAGCTTGGAACAGCTTCATATAAAAAAAGATTAGACTAATATTCTCCTGTGTCTTGAGATGAAAATAATATTTATCTGTCCAGAGGATATAACACAGGTATGTAGAATCATAAATGGTGAATAGATCTCATTATTTTGCATGTCTGAAAACCTGTGGGCATCTGACAAAATTACTGGGTAACAAGTTAATGACAAACAAAAGGGAACAACTTTTCACACAGTGCATGAATCAGAAATTGCAGCTGTGGAACACTGACACTAAAATATAATGAGCTTAGAAAGCAGGTGAATGTGGGGATGAAAAACCAATTTAGTACTAATTACACACAACTAAATAGCCTGTGACTCAGGATATCTGTGAATTGAAGAAAATTGGAAATATACAGAGTAGAAGTAAAACTGTATGCATGCGCAGTTCTTAGTCTTCAGTTTTAGTTTTGTCACAGGAAGCTGTTCTTGCATGTTTCTGCTGGAATGAGAGAGGACTGTCTTAACAAAATTGAAAGCTTTCCTGTGAAAAAATAACTGTTTGCATAGACTGGAGAACCCAGGAATCTAATGATAAAAGAGGTGGATATTGAGTTTTTAAAAATCAAATGAGGGAACTGAAGGAGAGACTAAAAAGTGATGCAGTGCAGGCAGAGATGTTGTGGTCAGCAGCTGAACCACAGGAAGCCAGTGTATGCTCTGTTGGAATTGAGAGGCATCCCTACTTGGTAACAACTCTGATAGCCCAACACCACTCCAAACTCCTTTTCCTCCAAGCTTCCCATTTCAAGGTGCCCTGGTTTCTGAAATTGTTTGCTGGAGATAACCAGAGTGGCTGTGGTTCATTTTTTTTCTAATTTCAGAGCATTTCCGAATACCATTCTGGATGCTGTTGAGCTATTCCTTACTCTCTCTTTCCCCAGAAAAAAAAGATGTCTGGAATCTCCAAGGACAAGCCATTTTCCAATCATGTCACATCAGAGCTTTGGGTGAGCAGAGTAATACATAGCATTGTTACAGAATTTGAGGATGCATTTGGCAAAGGCAAGCATGAATCAGATTCTGTATTCATCCATTCCAATGTTGCTGAAAAAGAAAACACATGGGGGTTGTAGTTGTATCAATGTATATGTCTGAGGAAATAACAGTTAACGCCTACTGGATTGTCCTGCAGAGCTCTCCTATGAGATTACAAGATCTCTCTTCTGCTCTTTTTGTTCACAACAGATTCTCTTTCTCACTTGAGTTTTTTCAGCTTCTGTAGAACTTTCATTGAGTTCTTGATACATTGCCCAGCAGAACAGTTTCTGGCTTGATACTAAATACAACTCAGTTTTCCTCTGGATTTAGCTTTTAAATTACAATACGCAAATTAAGGAAAACTGACTTTTTCCTCTCCCTGGGATTTCACTGTATTTACAGTCCTGTTGTGCTCCTTAACTAGAACATTCATTCTATCCTAAATGGCCTTTCTGACAGCTACTTTTCCAATGTTGTTATGAAGTGTTAATTTACAGTGTTTCACCTTGAACTTTTCTTAATGGGACACCTGACACAGTAATAGCATGCACCAATTTACAATTCCTTGAATCACAGTGTTAGACCTGCAATTTAGATCTGCATTGCTATAATCATGCCTCTGATATAACTATACTTACTATCCACATGTTACTAAGGTAACAACTCACCATGTTAGACAGAATGAATGCTACATAGCTCTGAGCTTGTTCTGCATGATCCTTTCAAAGGTTTGTTAATTTGCTGAATGTCTCCATAAACTGCTGCTTTAACAACATGCCAGAAAGTCTACCATGCAGATTCAATGCATAAAATCATGCAGTCAAAAGCAAAGTATAAATAATTCTTTAGCAGGAAAGATAGGATTGGCTCTTTAAGGGAATATTTAAGTAAGCTTGCCTTTCTTCCAGAATTCATACATATTTAAGTACTTCCTGATGCACACATTGAGACACACCATTCACCCGGAACTAGTTTGATCATCGTAAGCACAATTATTTGTGCTGAATGCTGATTGAAACAAGGCCAAGAACCCGAACAAAGATTTTGGACTGTTATGTGATTTATCCTGGGTTGGAAAAACAGACCTTACACTTTTTTCTCAAAATGCCAATTTTTCCTAAACTGGAATAACATGGAAGGCTTTTTTTCAGCTAAAGCCCAATTCAGAAGATGAGAGGCTGCAGTATTTTAGGGTGAAGAGTACCTGTTCACAGGTTCTGTCCATCAGTGATGTTCAAATAGGCTTTGGAGGCTTTTCTGAAAGAAAATATTTATAATCTTCCATTACAGAGAAGCAGACTGCTGTATGTGGTACTTCACTGAGGTTGATAGGACTATTTGTGAAGTAGGATACTATCAAACAAGTTGGTATTTCACAATTTGTTCTCATGTCAGGAGAGAAATCCCACCCAGAAATATTATAAAGTTATATACACTTGCCATTTTGCTAACCTAAGAATTGGAAAGTGAGCAAAATTAGAGAAATTAATAGATGAACCAGAGAACTGCAGATGAAGATGCAACAGATATGTTTATAGGGGAAAACTAAATGTACCATTGGCTGCTCAGGCACTTGGAAGGTCTGACACAGTTCTGCTTTGGCAAACAAAGCAGATATATGAAGCCACAAAGTCTGTAATGAGCAGTTTCTATGCAGGGGCCTGCAGGCTGCCAAGGGACTGCATTTCCTTGATTTCCTAGAACAGCAGAATCCTTAGAATTGACCTTTGCAAGTTCACTGTCATCACATGCTTCCCTGCAGCTGGTTTCTGTTTGGCAAGGCAGAGATTCTCAGATTGTCAGTGCCTTAAGAAGTAAAAACAAACCAACAAAACAAAATACTGTCTCTTTCCCTGAACTTAGCTGCACTTACTTTGTATCCAGTGGGTTATTATTTACTTCAAATAGCATTTACTTTGTATCCAGTGGATTATTATTTACTTCAAATAGCCATGAGTAATTTGGAAAGAAATCAGCAGTAAGCTCCTATAATGAGGTTCAAGTCTATTCCTTCTTCTGCATGCATGTACAATAGTTTCAAGGAATATCTTCAGGAGTTTCAGATACATAGAGACTGTCAATGCCATATTCTCTTGTATGGCATGGAGACAATTTTGCTTTCCCCATCTTATGCAATAAGATACCTAAATAGAACAAATCCAGGGAGTCGAGATGGAAAAACAATTTTGCTATAAGTTTATTTCACCAAGGAGGATTTTGGAGGCCAAATAATATCTTATGAATAGATATAACTGAGGATTAATTTGACCACTTGAACTCTCGTAAGCAACCACCAAGAACGTAAAGGGAAAGACAACAATGGTGCACATATTTGGTCAGCCTTGTCTATGTAGTAGAGTTTTACAAACTCAGGGTTATATTTATGAAAACCCTTTTACCCCTTCAGAAGTGCCTTTTATTTCTAGTCAATATAGGCTAAGGATCATTGTGCTTGCATTAGAAATCTGTATCTAAACAGCTATCATAGAGCAATATCAGTAATAAATGTGCTTTTGTTGATATTGAATCCACCTCCCTATCCAACTTGAAACAGAACAGAGTATTTAGACAGCCTTACTTTAGGCACCTAAAATTAGTTCCTCTGAATCACACTTCATAAGAAGCTATTTTTGTCCCATACTATACAGGAAGCCTCAGTTCATTGTCACCATTGTTCAAATGCTGTAATCATTCTTGCCACCATACTCCAAATAGATACAATACTCTGTAAAATACGAATTTATGCAATAGCTTTTAAAGTGGTAATCTTCTTGTTTGTGAATTTTTTTTCTATATTTAAGTAGAGCAATATCTGTGATGTTTGGTTATTGTTTATTGTTGTTTATTTTGTTTAAAGTAAAGCAAAGGAGGTCACATGTCTCCCAAGTAAATTTTTCTAGATACAAACCTAGAGGCACTGTTTTTAAAATCAGTATTTCTGTTTCTTTGATTTTAAACTAGTGACTTGAATCTCATTCACATGCTTCAGAAGATTGTTTAGACTGACTAATCGTACTTCCATCTTGCTGATGGTTTCTCAAGAAAGGACTAACTGCAGTTGAGTTCCTGGTGCAGAAGGGGAGTTGAGCAGCCATAATTACTGCTCTGTATCATTGATACCAAACAAGCAACTGCCACTAACCAAAATCTTTATAGCAACTAAATTTCCCAGGAGCAGGAGAGTAAACACTTTGACAGCAGGCTCTAATTACAGGCTTTTCTCATGGGCCCATCATAGAATCACAGAATGGTTTAGGTTGGAAGTGACCTCAAAGATCATCCAGTTCCAACCCCCCACCATAGGCAGGGACTCCTCCCACTAGAACAGGTCGCTCAAGGCATGAAAGGACAGAGGAGGTATTAGAAATGCAGGGATGAGAGAAAGTCTGAGGATCCTTATCACTAGGAACATAAAGCAAGCTATTCCTCATTATTTTTGTAATGTGACTCAGTGAGATATGAGTGGGGGATGTGTCACAGATGAGGACAAGTATGAGACAGGCAACTTGAAGCTCTTGTTGGAGAAGTCTGTCCTTCAAAAAATTACTCAGCTTAGGTTGGAAAACGGATGGGTCACTGAGCAAAGTGTCTATCAGAGCTGAGATAATAAAAAACATCTTTAAGGTTGACTGACAGGTTTCCCAAACACCCCTGACAGTGCTGGTGTTAGTTGATCTAAGCCAACCAACGAGGGAATATGTAAACAATGTGCAGTGTGACTTGAGCTGCTGTTAACAGACAGAATTTCTCATGAATACAAGGACTTTTTTTTTTTTTTTTCCTCACGACTGCAACACTTGGATTAATAAATTCTGAAGATTTAATGACAAAGGCAACAGAAAGCAGCAGCCACATTTGGGTCACTCTCAATTTATATTCTTCCTACTCAACAAGAGGAAAAAGTTGTTGATGCAAACCACACAGACGGGTTCACTGTTATGAAAGCTAGTCCTATGATATGACTTGGGAACCAAATGTGCTTTTACACACTGTTGTAGCCAAAACATATTGCAAACTCAAAGAAAAAAGTCTTTTTCACTCACTTGGCTAAAAGGTCCTTTATTTGTTTATTTATTATACTTTAAATGCCATCTCAAAGAAAAAAATATTTTTTACTCACTTGGCTAAAAGGTTATTTATTTATTTATTTACTAGACTTTAAATGCTAGAATCCTGGGAGGAAAGGATTGTTTTTTTTTTTTTAATATTTAGTAAATCTATCAGAAAATACTTTGACAATGCAGGTGCCATGTGTGTGTTTACTTTCATAATTGTGAATGAACTTAGAATCTCATTTTTTCTTCTCTAAGATACCCAAATCAGGAGTCATATTCCTGAGAAGGAGGAGGTCAGATTAGTTCAATGACTGTCTGAGCTGCTGCTACTTTGCACATTTTTCTCTAAAAGCAAAGTATTTAATCCCAGTGGAAACTGAGAAGCCCCTTACCTACATGACCACCCCTCTCAGAGCATGTGCTATCAGTTTGTAGGTATTGTTGCTTTAATTAAAGGCAAAGAAGCTGTAAACCAATTGGGCATTGATGAAGGTAAAAGTAGGTGAAGGGCCCCTTTAAGTTTCACAAATACAGGGCCCTACAGACCAGATGCACATTGTTGATTAAGGAGTAAGAAGATATGTGTAGCACCTGGCTGGACAGCTATAATGTGTAACCATAAATGCTGAAGTTTGCAACTCTTGACAAAGAGAGAGGATGCTGGTCCAGAGATAAAGAGAAACTGAGACCTTGAAAATAATGAAGCAATTAAAAGAAGAGGAAGACAGCTGCGAAACTGGACCAAAGGTGAAAAGTGGACTGTGAGGAAGACTGCTGGCCTTCATGCCAGATGACAACTGGGAGGGCAGAACAGGGGCAGAGAATGGGAGGACACTTAAGTTAATGAGTTCCAAGAACTAATTTAAATAATCACACCTATTCTAAGAAATAATTGTGATAACCCTACCTCTTACGATGAATATGTATGATTTTGTAACATAAATAATGGCTTGTGCCAGCATATGGTGTGCAGCTTTTGTGGAGAGACCCTCTTCTTGCACCCGTCACAGTAATAAACATACCTACTTCCTAGCTGTGGGTTGTGGGGTTCTTTTCCTCAAGTCAGCATTCTGGTGATAAGAAATCATCTATAATATGCAGGGAATTTGGAGGAGCTATGCTAGCTTTGCAGGTGACTACCTGGCATCCAAATTTGCACAACTTTTTATCTCAGTGCTGTGTATTGTCTGTTACACAGCAGGTGAATCGGTTTTTTGGACAACAAAGCCACTGTTACAGACGTCAACAAATACCTTTTCTGTCACTATAAAAACTATGGTGTTGAAATTGTTCTACGTAGCCTATGAGATTATGATACCAAATGCCATCTTCAGGAGACTGCCATATCTAAGCATGATGACCTGTGTGTATCACATTTAGGTTTTCTGTGGTGTTTCTCCTGTGTGTAACGTATTTCAGCATTTAGTTAGCTGTATTTTTTGGGTTTAAAAAAAAAAATTAGAGCTATTTGAGAATAAAGATCAGAAAACAGGATTTGCCTGTCAGTAGCTTTAAATCTAATCAGTTTGCAGCTGTTGTATGGTCACGATGTAATTCTTAAGGGGAAATTCAATTAACAATTATATTTAGGAGACAGCTGGAGATAACAGCAATCAGTACCGCTAGTGCTGTTATCAGCTCTCTATCACAGGGTTTATTCTACACCCACAGGCCAATGACAGGACCAGGCACCACTGAGCTTCGCTCCACTGACTGGCATTATTTTTTCCAATAAGCCTCTTAGCCACACATTCTGCCATCAAACTAATTATTTCCATGACGTCCACCCCCATTCCACATAGCGTTTTTCAGGTGAAGACTAGCGTTCAGTTCTCTTCCAAAGTTCTGCTTTTGAGGATAACAGCTAGAGATATTAAGCTTTTATTCTGGATTCCACGTTTAGATGACGGTGGCTTCACGAAAACCGCAAAGCCACAGAAAGTGAACTCCGATCTCCAAGAGTTCTGCGGCTCTTCCGCCAGATCGTTTTCCGCACGCTGCTGCCTACACGGATATCCCGCTGTTTTCCCTCAGCTCTGCCGGGAACCACCCCAGCACTGCAGAAGGAAAGGGCACGGGGAGCGAGGTACCCCGGTGCACTTCTCCTCCCATCAGCTCGGCCCCGCGGGGCTCCTCCTAGAGAAAAACGACTCGTTTGCGTGGAAAAGGCGAGGTGCATATTAGTGCCCGTTACAGTGCCAGGAGACTGGTATCGCCACTGCCTGCTGCCCTCAACTCCCGCCTTCCGCCGCCGCGCCGGAAGTGAGCGGGGCGGGACGGGACGGTCGTTCGCTCCCCGGCCGTTTCCCGGTGTGTCGTCACGGCGCGTTTGGGGGGTAAGTGCCGGAGGCCGGGGCGGCGGCGGGGTGCGAAGTAGTGCAGCGCCGGCCATGGAATCACTGTCACCAGTGCCACCACCGCCGCAGAAGGAAATCGTCTACAACAAGCTTCTGCCCTACGGGGAGCGCCTGGAGGCCGAGGCCGCTCGCTTTCTCGCGCAGATCAAAGAGAATCTAGCCCGAGCCGTGCAGCTTCAGGAGCTGTGGCCTGGGGGACTCTTCTGGACCAGGAAGCTCTCGACGTGAGTGTTCCAGACAGGCCCCCCGCTTCCCTTGGGCTATTTGGGCTTTGTCCTGTCCCGGTGTAAGTGCTACGCCTGGGGTGAAGGCACCTAAGAGTGGGGCCTGCGGGCCGAGAGGGTGCGAGACGGGGCGCTGGGCTCGTTTCCTTACCCCGGGGCTGTTCTGGGGCCGGTAGGACTGTTGAACAGCTAGGCGGATGGCAGGCTAGCCTTATAACGGTTCCTCCCGGCGCCGCTTAGTCAGAGCCGAGCAAGCGCCCGTTGCCCCGTGCTTGTCTTGCCGGCTTGGTCGGGAAAGGGCTGTGGGCCAGCGCCGAAGGCCGAGAGCCGCTGCCTAGCCCGGGCGGGAGCAGGGCGTCAGCTCGCGTCTCTTACACAAGGCCAGCTAGTACTTAGACATTCGAAACGGGGACAAAGGTGGCTTCATTTTGTAGAGCTTGCCTATCGGCTCTGAAACGCAGGAGATTTTTACACCCCTCNTTTTTTTTTTTTTTTTTTTTTTTTTTTTTTTTTTTTTTTTAAAGGCATATTTGGCCACCTGCTTTACCTCTCGCTTTTTTAAACAAATAGTGCGAGATACCATCTTAGTATAACTTTTGCTATAGGAATGCAAAGTGTTTCTCGAGACAGGCTACTTGTTAGTTCAGTGCTAGCAAGATTAAATTCCGGGTTAATGCTGTGTAAACACCGTTGGTGCCCTTGATGTCTTGCCTGTACTGTGACACGGTGTAGCTTATGCAGACGTTGACTCTGTGATGCGTGCTGACAAAGTGTTTGTAATACAGATAAAAACAGTGTCCTTATAAATAGCACAAAGTAGAACGCAGTTTTCTCTTAGTGAATTTTACAAAGCACGCTTAACTTTTTTTCCTTTGGCCATTGCCACTGAAAACGGTCCTATGTAACAATGACTCCTGTAGCTTTAGTCAGTAAACCTTATTTCTGTGAATGTTTATCAAGATTTTTTGGTGAGTGGTGTGTAGACCTTCGTAAATGGTCTTTCCTGTGTACTAGAAATAGTGAAGTATGTATGCTTTCTACAGTCGTGAGGTCTTCTCACAACTTACATAAATATTTTTTATATTAATTTGGTATTATGTATTTGGCAGTTGGATGTGTTTGATATAGATGTGTTGAAACACAGCTGCTTTTGTAATTGCTAAGAGGTATTCTTAGAATTACATTGGTGGTTGCAAAATGACTCACATGTTTGCGTTGTGTGACAGTTTGAACCTCCTTGGAACCAGTTCAATACTGTTTCGCTTCCTGCCTCTCCCCCCAGTCATCTGCTAGCTCGTGCTAGTTTCAGTGCTACCTGTTGCCTCTGTATCTGTGGTGGAACTTCATGTGCTGATAAAATTGAAAAGAACTGTAACGGTTCTTGCTACGAGAAGAATTAGCATTAGCTAAGTAGCCTGGGATGTTGCCCCTAAGTCCTTGGAAGATGTTCAGGGGTGTCATAGAATTGCCTATTACTCATGATAAATTGCAATTAATGTTACCAGTTTTTTTAGGCTCCAGGGCAGTGAATTTAGCTTTTTCAGAGCTGCTGTCACGCTACTACATGAATCACAGAAAAGTCAGGAGGCCCTAATTTGTATTTTTTCACTTACTCTTTGAAGCTGGAATTTATTGTGTGTCTTTGCAACTTGACTGATGCCTGTTACTCCCAAGATTATTTCTGGCATGTTATATGCAGTAAGACTGAGTATGTTTGGCTTTTGACAGGGAAAGAAACAGTAGGCTCAATTCAAAAATAAGCTGAAGTATTTAACATGAGAGATGCTTTGTTTCTCAGTACTTCTGCAGGATGAAATATGTTAATAAAAGTTTAGGCCTAGATGAAACACAGCCATATGGTTTCTGATGGCATACTGAAGTCAAATTATAAGACAAGGACAAAATAAAAGTTTTGCTGTCTGTTGGTACAGAGGTAATCAGTTCTTTTCCTATTTGATGGAAAAGAAATGGTGAGAATCTTCATAATTGTATGATCCTTGCTTAGCTGTTTTGCAGGTGTCTGAATTGTAAAAGCTGGTTTTCTTGAAGCATTCTGTGAAATAATTTGTAGTTCAGAACAGTGACAGACATAATGTTTGTTGTACAGGTACAAATGTTAATACAAACATTGTAATGTATACACAGACAATATATTTGTATGGTTACACCTCGAGTGCTTGCAGCTTTATACAACTTGCATAAACCCTGTAGAACATGATGAATGAAAATCAAACGCAAATCTTCTTTTGAATTAAAAATTGTAGTGTTACTTCCTATTTCATTATGACAACTGGATTTGCCAACAGCTGAATACATGACTTGATGTAGTTGTCTTAAGCGCAGCTATTTTGACTGTCTGAAGTCACAAACTAAGTAGGGGGAAAAGGTTAAAGTGGAGCATATCAGATACAATGTCTGTAAGCTGATTTGCATAATTCTTTATGCATAATTTTCAGTGATGTGAGTTGGCTCTTTGCTTAGGATGCATGTGTAGAGTGTGCTGAGGGAACTTTCCTGTGAAGACAGGAATAGTGTGGTTACTTAAGTAACTTACGTCTTAGTGATGCTTCTTATGCAAGTAAAACTGCTTGCCTTAAAGATTGATTTTTAAATCTGTTCTCATTACCTGCAATTCTTGCAACTTTGGCTAGTGAAATTGGTATTTTATAATCTGGGTGTGAAAGCGTAAGACTGAATCTCAGTTGTATAGCTTGATACAGCATGTGTGGGGGCTGGGAAAAGCAGGTTGCAGCAAAACAGTTTGCTTAATGGGAGTTGTGTCATACTCTTTTATGATCTCTAGGTCAGAAACAGGCTGCTGCTTTTATTTTCCCCTCTTCCATATTTTGCATGGAAAGTTTGTGTGTAGTGGGTTTTTAATAATTATTTTTATTTTTTAACATAGCCTGTAAACAAGTATATCAGTATGAAGTGAACATTTCATGGTTTCTGAATGCACAATTGACTCTGTGGCCTGGAAAGCACATCTTTCTGTGCTTGATACTTCAGTAGGCAAAGGTAGAGTTTTTTGAGCTGAGGGACCCAGTTTTTGTTAACAATGCTATTTTATGTGTCTGTCAGGTATAAGCTTATTACAACATGACATTTAACTCCCTTGTAAAGTGTGGAAAAAATGCAGCCTACAGTGGGAGTCAAAATGTCTCAGTGGAACTTTGCTAAAGTATTGTAATTACTGCTGCTTATAAATCTTGTTTTACATCTGTTTCTCGCTTAGCTTTATTAGAAAAATACAATATTTCCTCTGGATGCATAAGGGATGTGTGTATACTCTTTATATGTACATGTGTTTTAAATAGCTTTGTAGAGCACGATTAATTTGTTTTTCATATCATTTGTCAACTTGAGTTTAGACCAATAATAATCCTGTCCTATGTGTTAGAGAAGGAAAACAGCTGGAAATTTAGAAGAGTGCTTTTTTTCAGCTTCATAAGCGAAGACAGTTTTTAACTGTAGGAAAGCAGCCACCTTTCTAGGGCAGCTTAAGATGTCCACTTGGTAAGACAGTATATTTCCTAAAAATAGGTCTATTGTAATTGTAGAGTGAGAGATTGGATACCTAATACTTTCAAACAGGCAATTGGATTTTTGGTTCTATTCCTCTTACTGTGTGCTTGTGTTCCCAGTCTCCAGAGACCCTGTCCAGAAATGATGGAGCTGCAAACAGAATTTTCAAGTCTAATCATGTTTAAGATGGGTGGGGTTTGTTTGGTTGTGGTTTTTTGTTTTGGGGTGGGGTTTGTTTATTTTTCCTCCCAGAACCTTGTAGACCAGCACAATGAGGGTCTATTTATTTATCCATTTTGCAGTTGACTGGCAGAGTGTATATAGTGAACATGCAGCTGTGTCTTAGTCTCTTGCTGTCCTTCAGGATTCACGAAGTTCTGTCTGTATTCTCTTATTTAGTAATGGTGATATTTCATCCTTTGTGATGGGGATAATCTGAAGATGTCGCTGTTACATTTTACTAATGAGGAAAAAGTGATTAAGCCCTTTTTAGAAGTATTTTTTTTCTGTTGTTGTCTTAATGTACAACTGGATTAAGATGAGTGATAATTTAACATCTGTCTCCCCATCTTACATAAAGAAGCTGTAAATATGAGAGTTCTACTTCTTGGGAGTAGTGACATCTTTGTGCTCAGTATGTTTCTGTGTACTTTATGCCTTATTCTGTTTTTTAATTAAAAACATTTTGTATAGTAGAGGTACTGTTAGCAAATGTCAAGAAGGGTAACCAACATAACATTTAATTTTTGGTTATATATAGCAATGCTGACAGATCAGTTTGAGCTCCTTTGTAGCTGAAACTTAACTTTTCAGGCTTTTGCAGTTTCTCTTTTTTATCATACGTAAAGAAATTAAAACAGTGTCTTTTGCTACTTTAGATCTAATATTGTGAGAGTGAAGAAGTAAATAGAAGTTCATATGGCTGAAGGATAATGAAATGGAAGCTATTAAAGATTGAACTTCAGCACCTTTTGTTCCACAGTGAAATGAGCCCTTCCATGTTGCACTGTATCTGGTGTGTTCCTTCCTAGTTGTGTATTGCCATGAACATTACAAACGCTTTTGGAGGCAAATTCCTTTACAGTTTTGATCATTGCATCAAACATTGTCTTTTAATAAACAGCAAGTAAAGACGAAGGGAAATTACTGAGTAGATGTGATAGGCCTGTGTAGCTGGTCATGTTCCTCATGGTCATGTAAACTGTCTCTGACTGCCTGCTAAGTCTAATAGGCTGTTTTCAAGGTAAAACATGTGCCTTTCCTTTGAAAGCCTGAAAACAGCTCTTTTGTCTGCTTCTGAAATTTGTGTTGTCCTGATTATTACCCCATTTACCTTGAAAAAAACTTCCAGACTTTGACACTGGATTCTCCCCATATAGAAGATGACCAGTTTATGGTTTTGGAAGGTAAAATACTGCAATTAAAATAAGTATGGTTTAGCTGTGTACTTCTATTACCCTTCACAAAATCATGTCACCTACTTTATTTTTATTTCCAGTAAGGATTCTTTTTGCATTTCCATTTTATATATATATGGAAAGTGTACGTGTTCAGCTGTTGATGGTGTAAGTCTACAGGTAGATGGTGTTTCTGGCCAATCCACCTAGTTTAGGTTCCTGTGGTAGAAGAGTGGATTATTCTGTGTTTTGTTTTTTTCTTCTTTATTTAAAAGAAGTAAAACACATTGAAATGAACATTTGTGAAAGCATTGCTGGTTACATGTAAAAATCTCAGATGAAAAATGGAACTGGAAAGAATTGCTGTGGAGTTGGTTGGGGTTTCTTTGTTTCTTTTCCTGAAAACTGAACATTATTAGTTTGCAAGTGCCCTGCAGCTGTTCCAGTGTGTCTTCAATTGGAGGAGGAAGGCTGGAAAAAAAGTCATATGAGGAAGGAGCAAGGGGTCTTGGTATGTGTATGTTTACTAACTCCATCTGGCAAGTTTACTGGCTATGGATGATCTTGAAAGGCCAGAGGTCATTTTGCTTTAAGTTGGGGAACAGGGAAGTGGGAAAAAAACACTTGAGCAGTTGAGTTCAAGTCCTGTATGCTCCTGTGTCACTCTGTGAAGTGTGATTCATACAAGTGTGTTTTATTTATAAAGGGATTTGAATTTTAGGTCTCCCACTGGTAGTTCTGTGAGAAGTATGTTTACAGAGGAGCTTGAAGCATTTGAAACTGAAGCATATACTATGTAACTAAACTCCTCAATGTTGCAGGAGTCAAATGTGGAAACCAAATTTAGGAATCAGGAAAGGTTTTTTTCATTGTCAGATCACTAACTACTAATGGTTGCTGCTTTGGAATTACCTAGCCTCTGGTACTGTCAAGTAGGAGTCCTTCATAGGTGTTTCCTTCCTAATCTTTTCATGCCGTGGTTACCGTGTAGGTTTCTGCAGTCTGTCCTGCCCTGCATACCAAATAAGCAGTGTGAGATCTGGCATTCTTCACAGAACAAGCCTCGAGTCTCCACTGGTATATATTTAGTAACACATTAATCCACCCTCTTCTAAATCTTAAAAACAATTAATAGACTTCTCAAACTTGTTTTATGTGGGTTCACCTATTGTATGCTTTATCTAACTGCTACTTGGAGAATAACATGTTAATAAGGCTTCTTATGAATCTTTAGGAATAGTAGGAGCAGTAACAAAAAGGAGAATGTCCTTTCCAGGTGAGCATTATAGCTGTATGACATGTAAAATGATGTACTAGAACCTTATGTAGGTTTTGCTGGTGCATGTTATCTTTCAAGGCTTTAAACATATTCCTCTATTCAATCTAAACTTAAAAAGTTCTTCCAGAGTTAGTCTTAATGGATCTATACTTTTTAAAGACAGTAATATAAGGCGTAGCAGTGAGACACATCACCATCAAAGCTCAGTGGTTTAAATCAGTCCTTCAGTCTTCCTGGAATTAGTAGATTTGGAGTATAAGTGATACTATTTTTTTGTATTAACTTCTGGATTATATCCTGTATCTTTCCTCAAGTGGCCCAGTTGGAAGAGAGAGAATATGACAAGACTACTTGTGACAGTTGTGGTTTTGTGTGGTTTGTTTTGGTGGGTCTTGTTTGTTTGATTGTGGTGGGTTTTGTTGTTGGTTCTGTTTGGTTGGTTTTTAAAGAGAAATAAATACATGGAGGTATGGAATTACTAAATTTAATGTCCGGTATGTTTTGAACTGAGGTGAAAGAACTTCTGTTATTGTGGTATCTGGCATGAACATGAAATTAGGGTATCTATAGAGTCTTAGACTGCAAATTACTATTTTTTTCTTTATGTAGCTAGTTGGAGTTTGTAATCTTCCTTTGCTGTGTATCTTCAGGTTCTTAATCCTTGCACTTGTGAACTAGATTGTGGTTTCACTAAACATCAAGTCAGGTAGAGTCTGTCTCAGGTCTTAGATAAAACATAAATATTTTAAAATATTGCTGAGTTGCCTTGTTTTGTTTGTAGGTACATCCGGTTATACGGGAGAAAATTTAGCCGAGAAGATCATGTGCTTTTCATCAAGTTGTTATATGAGTTGGTAACAATTCCAAAACTAGAGATCAGCATGATGCAAGGGTTTGCACGCCTGTTGATAAACCTGTTGAAGTAAGTACAAATTTCTGCTGAATGCAGTAGCTTGTCACTTCACTTGCTTAGTGTTTTGTGCATTAATGAAATAGTTTGCCCTGTTACATGTTACTTCACTTCATCTCCCATATTGATTAAAACATTCCTACTGTAGAAACACCTTGTCCCTTTCAGAGCTTTGGGAGTGTTAGTGAAAGGGTGTCAGTGGTATTTTCCTCCTGTTGGGGGAGAAAAACGAAATGAAGAACCAAGTGTTAAGACTGAGTCTCAAACAGGAAGAAGATGAAGACTTTCACAACTTAATGTTTATTTCACTTATTCTGAGATTTCCTAAAGGCAGCTTCTGTTGGTGCAGAAGTTACGTGAATGGCTTGCTTTCTTCTTGGCTGACCTTCCTGTAGTTTCTGCCGGTGCTGGAGATGACTGTAATTCAGAGCAGTGATCTGGGGTATTCTGAGGTGCAGCTTGTTGATGTAAGTGTTAAATCATTACGTGCTGATTGTTCGGGTTTGTTGGGGTTTTTTTTGTTTTTTTTTTCCACTAGGAAAAAAGAACTGCTTTCCAGGGATGATTTAGAGTTACCATGGAGACCGCTTTATGAAATGCTGGAAAGGATATTATACTCCAAAACAGAACATCTTGGATTAAATTGGTTTCCCAAGTAAGTTTGCATTTTAAAACATTTGCTGGGCTATAAATGCCTAAAATACTTGAAAGCACTTGGAAATTTGCTTTTAATATCTGAAACATGATGCACAGTGAATACTTTACTTTTCAGAAAGTATGTTTCGGTAATTGCATGCAAGATGTATTAAATCATGTGCGTCCTTATGTCTGTGAGTTTTTTGTTGTGGTGTTCCTGTCTTTATGAATGCGATTGATCCATTCCAGCATATTTACAGATTAACTCATCCTCATTTTATGATGGTAACCCACAGTTTAAGACACTTAATGGTCAGTTTATAATGATACTCAAGTTAAATGCCTGTTGCTTTTTTAATAACACAAGAAGTGTATACGAAGAAAATAGTGCATATATTTAAGAACATTAGCACTATAATCATTTGCAGCATCTGCAGTCTGAGTCTATACTGGTTGATGTGCACACAAAGTATCCTCTATAGAAAACACATGCACACATATATATATATATAGAGAGAGTCCTGATGTGATACTGTTAAATAAAGAATTTTAGATTTTTTAAAAACTAAAACTTTGTTTTCTTTGCTTTCTTTTGCTTCCAATCACTTCCCATCTAACACATTTCAAAAGAGTCCGTTTTCCTAATCATTCTGATTAGAGAAGGTCTTGCTCTATAAATTACAGATTGTGAAGGATATTACATGGATATCATTGTGGGTAACTTAATTTGCTTTAAAAAAATAGTTCTGTCCAGAGATGTTGAAGTACTACCACTGGTTCATTTTACATTTTCTGCTAAGTGATGTGAACAGGAAGTATATGTATCCTTGTGACTTGTTACAGAGCAGTTTATGCTGACTTTTGCTCATGGCTGTGTAGCTGGAAAAATGACTTTTGAACTAAGTTGTGTTATTTTGCTAATTGAAGCTATTCCTTGTAAGTGAAAACCTAAAAGAGCAGAGCCTTTTTTGGTTTGGCCCTTAACTACTGAAACTGCATTACTCTGTGGGTTGTTGTCTGGTCACTTCATTTACTGTGAGGGAAACTCATGTAGTGAGGAGGAAACTTTTCCAAGAGTGAAGGGAATGTTAAGATGGGAAGGGAGTTCATCAGTTGTGGTGGTCTGTGTGAAGCTGTGTTAGATATCAGACGTTCCATCCTAATATGCAGTGCGATTTGTTCTCATATGGTGTGTATTTTTTTTTTTTCATCAGTTTTGAGGGGTATCTTTGGAAGTCAAAGATACTTTTCAAACTGATTGATGTGCTTTATAGCTGTTAATGTTAACTCCTGGTTTAATTTTTTTTTTTTTTACATTCAGTTCATATCGACCAGGCTTGTCTTCACCTAAAACATTTGTGCTTAATGTATTACATAGGTGGTAAGAATGATTTTGGTTTTGTTTTTATTTTGTTTTTTTGTTTTGTTTTTTTGTTCTGTTCAGCTCTGGCCGATATGCAATCTTCTGCATGTTCTGTTAAATCATAACACTTGTCACACAGGTGTAATTTTCTGCATAAATAGTTGTACTGGAAAACCAGTGTTAACATGGCACCACTGTTTATGAGAATGTTGCACTGTATGTGAACTGTTCTAATTTGGGAACAAGGTAGCCAGTGTGAAGTGGCTGATGAAGTGGCTATATGCTAACTAATTTAACCAGCATAGATACATCAAGGGGCAAACAAGACATAAATTTTACATGTGAGTAATTGCCGTGTCTGCACATGGGCATAATCAGTATTGGTGTAGGAATGTTTGTTACCCAGTAAGAGTACCTTACTATTAAGAACGATGAAATCATGGAAAGTGTTTTAGCAGTGAGGTAATAGGTTCTGGAAAATACACGCAGCAGCAGCCTCGTAGCTGTACAGTGTGAGAGAGTTTGTGTGTCAGAGAAGTTTATGGTGACTTTTTGCTTTGAAAACTTTGTCAGAAGCTCTGGTGTATATATAATTTTGGAAAACTGGTGAAGCAGATGTACAATTGCAGCTTT
>VWZI01018873.1:30642-60495 GCA_013396835.1 Psilopogon haemacephalus | reverse complement strand
GAAAAGTTCAGTTCTAATAACCAAATGAGAGATTGGTGTTGGGTACACTCTAATTAGTAATTCACTAAAGTAGTTTGTGAGTGTCTTAATTGAAGCTCTAGCAATGTGGTGTCCACTGCAGGGCGAGGAGTTCACTTAAAGCCTGAATCTGTCCTGAAAAGGTGAAAATTGTGCTTTTATTGCTTTTTGATAGTGTAAGAGTCAACAGTGTCAGTTTATACCTTCTTTTAACTGCAATGAGTTTCTCTTTGGAAATGCAGTTAAAAATCTCCCAGATTTGCAAGTCAATGTGGCCAGGCCCTTTCCAAAAGAGGGAAGAAAATCCTATAGTACCAAAATGACTACAAGATAGGAGTTAATATAATTAAAATATCTATGTCTCAATATGTAATAATAATAAGCAGCTAATAATATTTAAGGAGGAGCTAAAACCTAAGAAAACTGAATGGGATGAGAAATTTTGTTACCTTTTTACATATGCTATGGTTTCAGTAATGAATAGGAAATACCTTTCATTGTTAAGTGACTTCATTATATCCTGATCACAAGGGTTTTACTGTATCCAAATGATCAGCATTAAATACGTAAGCAAGGACAATTTTGAACAATTCTGCAGTAGTGAGTATGCAGAAAGTCCAACAAAAAGTGAAACACAAATCACTACTAGAAAATTTGAGAGTTTCCAAGTGGTAATGAAAACAGTAACCAGCAGTCTCCTCTTCTCCCTGGCCAAATTGTCCTGCTCTTTTCTAGCTTGTAGTCCCCCAAACTGGAATGTTACAAAATTTCTTTGGTAGTTGGTCTGTAGCCTGTGTCTTAGGTGGCAGATTCCTTATGTACAAAATTGCTTCTGTTTTAAATTTGTAATAAAAAAAACAAGAGGGCATGTCCCCTCCAGTCTTTCTCCTTTGCTTTCTTCCATGACCACATGCTGAGATCTGACTGAAAACTCAAGAATTTGAAAGACTTGTTCATCTGGCATCAGTATTTCTTAAAATTTCTCTGTGCTTCAGGTTCTCCTTAGCAATAGTTTATTTCAGTGGAGTGTGTTGATGTGGGGACAGATTTTTTGGTGACTTTTTTCATGTTAATATTTAATGCTTTTAATGAATGTTGTTGGTTCACACAATATTTATCTACTCTTGGGACAACTGTTACCTGTTTCCTAACTCTTTCAAGGATAACAGAATTTTTATGAGCTGATTGCAAAGTTAGATCATCTTTCTGTTTAGTGAATGGTTGGCCATTCCTCATCATATTTTCAAAGCTGTCAGTTAGCTCAGAATTTTCCTTCTGGGAGAGGTCATGGATTAACTTTGTCGTTGTTGCATAAAGCATACATAATCTTGCATCTTAGAGCACTGCTTGAACTGAAGTAGTGGTGTGAGTGCTGGGTGGGCTTTTGCTGGCTTGCAGTGGATGTTCAGGTGTTGATGAGAAATGGCGATTTACCCATTTTGTATGTTTCCTGTCTTGTGCGGGATCAGTTTATTTTGTGCAGGACTAAGAGAGAAAGTGTGTGCATGCTCAATGTTTGTGTGACTCAAAATTAATTGATCTGAACTGATCTATGGTAAAATTCTAAAGATGATACACTTGCATCATCTTTGATCAAAACAGCACTTCTGTATGTTAGTTTTTAATGCTGAACTGAAAAGATGCAGTTTTTCTATTAAGAATACAGAAAGTACTATTAAAATACACAAGAAGCTTTTCTGCCAGAATTTTATTCCTTCAGGAAATATTTTTTGCTGAAAGTGTGACTTTGTTTTGAGCTTATCTTGTAATAAACAGAAGATATGAAGAACATGACCACTTACTACCTTTATAGTTTCATTGATCTCTCTTCTCCCTCTCCCTTTCATGGTTCAATTTTATTCTGAGATAGAGTATTTTTAAGTGTTTTGATGGCATCTTGTTTTTTCTGTTGTATCTTGTAATTTCTGTTAAAATGATTTATTAAATAAGTTTTCTTGCTATGGATGAAAAAGCTTTTAAATTGTGAAGGAAGCTAATGGAGTAACCATTAATTTGCAGATAGTTCACTTCTGCCTCTTAGAACTACTGGACAAAAATCCCAAAACCAGATTGAAAAGGACAAATACAGTGTTTGAAAGCTAATAATAACAACTTTCTGAAGTTGCCTTTGTTTATCTTGCAAATGCATATGAAGTCCATAAACCCTTTTTATTGTTCTGTTTGTGTTTTCAATTTCCCTGGGAAGTTACCTTATGCTGCTGGTTGTTGATTGAGTAAATGCAGGGTATTACTTAACAGGAAATTAAAATTACTCTTCACTGAAATGCAGTAAAAAATGTAGTGTTATATGAAAATTAGAACCAGGAGTTAAGCAGTGCAATTTTAATTGCTATGATTAGGTCTCTGTAGAAGGCAATTAGCTACTGCATGTTCACAGAAGATATCTAATTGCATCAACATTGTCTTAAGCTTGAGGGAAAAATCAGCAAGTGGTTGGTTTATATTGTCATTGAAGTTTGGTAATATCCTCTCCCTAATATTTTCTTCCATGTTTCAGCTCTGTAGAAGGTGTTCTGAAAACACTGGTGAAGAGCTGCAGACCGTAAGTGTTTGTTGTAGTTTTACTTGCTGGTTGGTTTTTTGTTGTTATGGGGTGTGTGGGGGGGTTGTTTGTTTAATCATGTATCTTCAATGTTACTGAAAGAGGAGGAAGAGAAGCTTTTTAAAAAAACCCAACCTAACAAAAAAAGCCAACCCCCTACCCTACCTTGGCTGAAAATCTGTTAAGAGTCATTTAAGCCACCACTGCTTTTGCTCTTTTGTATGGTTAAATTTGCTATGAGTGTGTGTCTGAACTGGTCTTGTTTTCTGTGCTTAATAAGCACCTTTGTTCATAGCTTAAGATATTGCAAAGATGCAGAGACTTATTCTCTCTTATTTATTGTTTGTGTGGCCATTTGCATGTAATGGGAATAGTCCATTGAGTTTTGACCAGCCTTTACACTGAAAAGGCTTTTCATTGTTTTCTGGTTCAACAAGGCAAGGATCTCTTTACATTTGTGGTCTTAAGATTATGCACCCTGATGCCTTTGACCTTAGCTGCTGTCTGTTGTCCCTGTGTCTTAGTGTAAAACTTAATATTTATGACAAATCAGTTGACAGTTTTAAAAAAGTTTAAAGAAGACCTAAGCTTTGAAGCCAAGCCTTTGTATATTCAGTTATTTCCTTGTTTTCAGTTATTTTCCAGAAGATGCCACTGCAGAGATGCTAAATGAATGGAGGCCTTTAATGTGTCCATTTGATGTGACCATGCAAAAGGCTATTACCTACTTCGAACTGTTTCTACCTACTACCCTTCCTCCTGAGCTTCACCAGAAAGGGTTCAAGTAAGTGTAAGTCTGTATTGCAAATGCAAGCAGTTATCTTTTACAGGATGACTTCTGAACATGAGCTAAAGGAATGGTGTATTTTAATGGTGGCTTTGGAAGGAGTTCAAGATAGAAATTCTGTCAGCATGCTTTTGTGATGGTAACCTGGGAGAATCTTTGTTACCTATTCTATAATAAGTTCTTTCTTTTGAGTAAAATACAGTATACAACAGCAAAGCAAACAAAATAGAATTAAGGGTACTTTAATTCGGAAGGAATAGTCTCAAGTGAAAATCATTAACAATAGCACAGCTTTGAGTTCTACCTTCTGTTCAATTTCATGGCTTCTGAACCTTCAGGTAAGTTAAATTACAGCTGTCACTACAAATGGGGGATTGTGAGATAGAGGCCTTCAGTTCGCTCAGGATGTGTGAGACAGTTGGAAGACTACTATAAGAAGTGAGTTTGAGAATTTGAGGAGGAATATTTGCATGATGGAACAGTATCAGTCATATTTAAGGTAGAGCTGTTGAACTTCTAGAAATCCCCCTTTGTTTAGTGCGTGTAAAGATCACTTGTTCAGTTTTAAATTGTGCTCTAGGTTTATTGAAAAATTGAAGAAAGGGAGTGAATTTAGCACATAAAGGTAAATTTAAGGGACTTGTATGGAGGGTTTGCATCCTTGGCTTCAGGTGAATTCAGAATCAGTGCTTGTGACACTTGTGCCTTAGTCAACAGGGACAAATTTTAGATTTTAAGGTAGAGGAAATTAAATGTAGTTTATTTTCATTTGGTTTACCTGTGTGGAGTGGCAATATGTAATGAAATGGCAAAGCTGAAGTGGATAAGGAAACTCTTGGTGAACCACTTGTATGAAAGGGAGGCATCTAAAAAAATGTGAGAGGAGAAGAGGTAAAAGCAGCAAGGATGGAAGCTTAGTATCACAGGAGGGTGTAGAGGGGATGCTGTGAGAAGCAAAGCAATACTAGATCTTGATTCCTGTTCTTGCTGAAGGATCTGAGGGGCCAGTGAGTTCATATGACCACCTGGCAATGTAAGAGTTAAAAACAAGAGATAGATATGCTGTGAGGAAGCTGTTTTTGCAATGTTAAACTTGTTCTGATTCTGTTCTCTTGCAGGCTTTGGTTTGATGAATTTATAGGCCTTTGGGTGTCAGTTCAAAATCTTCCTCAATGGGAAGGGGTAAGTATTTTACCTTTCGACTACACTAAGAGAAATCCATTTAAATATTTCTACTGTGCACTTTCAAGACATTGAAGTCAAACAGTGATATTATTGTTTCCTTATTTTTCCTTCTGCTTCAACTGATACAAGAGACAATTTTTTGATTGTTAGCAAGCAGTTACTGTCTGAATAAATGAGACTTCTCTCATGCTTGGTGACCATTGCCTGAGCTAGTCATTAAACAGCTATTCTTTCCAACCTCAAAGATGCTGGCATTTCCCAGGCTGCCTGCCTGTGCTTACGATGATGCAAACTGCTATTGTGTTTTCTATAAATTATGATTCTCTGCAGCCCCATATTTTGTATCTTAGCACTTTTTTTCCTGATCACTGATTTTGAGTAGCACTGTTTTGTCCTGACCATAATGAAATGTTGTCGTCTTTATTTTAGGTATAGCAAAGAACTTGCGCTTCCCTTGGCCGAAAATACCATTGGGCTGTATCTTTCAAAGAAAACAGTCTACTGTGTATTTGTCTGCCTCTTCTTGTATCTCATATGACTACATATGAACTTGGGAAATAAAATAAGGTCTTAGGACAACACCCCTAGCAGCTTAGGTGCTGTAGTTGTCAGCTGACCTGTGCCTTGGCTTTACTGCAGTGAAGCTTGGCATGTTACCAGATTTTTTCCATACTCGGTATGAACATAAGCTCCTTGACCATCTGGTTCTTTTTACTAATCTCCTGCATATGTACACAAGGACACTTGTCACTGTCTTTGGAGAAAGCTGATTTCCATACCACTGTTGAATGCTACCTCCATAGCACATTCCATCTCTGGCAATTTCTTTGTTAAAAGGCTTGTATGTACGTCTTTCTGGTTTTCTTTATTTCACCACAAATAAAGAAGGTAGTCTTTGTTTAAGCAGTTGGCAGTTGTCCAGATTGGAACAGGGATGATTGTCGAAGTGTTATTTGAGATTTTCTGTAGACAATTTTGCATCTTTTTATGGCTATAAAAAATAAAATCAAAGTTCTCTGTTCTTTCTGACAGGAAGATGACAACCTGCACTCTAATAGGGTGATTTGGTTTGCTTCTGTCAAACAGTCTAAGAAATAGTCATCAACACACTTTCATAAGTTATCTTTGATATCTTTGTCCTCTTCCGCTGTATTCTGACAGTTTTTTCTCAGAAGGCTTAAAGAATTTTAATTTTTTCTCAGAGCTTTCACTGGTTCCATTTTCTGTCTTGTCCAGCTCCTGTTCATTTCATCAAACATCGATGCAGATAGCTAGACATAGTTCGGACTCTTCAGTCCAGCCTCTGTATGCTGCAAGCTTTCTCTCAGCTTGTTCTGGCAGGAGTTACACTTGCTGTTTGAACAACAGCTATAGAATCAATTGCCTTTGTGCATGATGAGGGTTTGTTCAGTGGCTGTTTCTTAGTATCAAGCAGACCAGGTAGACCATCTAAGAAAATGTAACGCTTCTCTTCAGGCTGTGTCAGGTGTGACTCCTGAATTGAATTTGTGCGTTCTCCAGAACTATCATGTCTTTCAGACTAAGAGGTGAACTGTTCTGCTGTCAATGGCTCTGAATTAAGTAGAATTATTTTTAAGGCACGTTTTTTTGGCTTCACCATAACTTCAAGACAGTGATAGAAGCATCATGGCTCTTGGATGCCTGGAGATGTTTTCCTGTTTGGACAAGCTCATAAAAGGAGTGTTGGCAGATTCTATGCCAAACACATAATAGGATGTGGGGCTTAACCACGTGGGGTTTTTTGGTTTGTTTTTTTTTTTTTTTTTTGGTTCAGTCCTGTTAACTGTCTTTCCTGAGGGCATCTTCTGTTCTGTTTTGGACTCAGGAGGCTGACATCTGTCAGTGGAGTATCTTAATTCTTCATAGTCATATAGTGCCATCCCATCTGACAGCTAATGCCTGTGACTTTTACGAGGCACAGATGTGGATAAAGCAAAGCTTACAAATGTAACAACCATCAGCACAGGCAAGGGCACTTTAAGTAGAATGAACCTGGATGGAGTTGTCACCAAAAGTTTGTTCCAAACATTTGCAGAGATAAATAGTGTGCTACACCTAGTTGATAGCATGTTGGGGAGTGTTTGACGGACTCAGGCTTTAAGTACAGTTAAGCTAGTGCCAGGAGTATTCTGCTGTGCGGAAGCTGTTACAAAAGGTAGAAGGCTCAAAGCTGCTCAAAAGGGGAAAAGATCTTTCCTGGCAAAAGCTAAAGTCTTTGACATCATACAGTTTAAGATGTACTCTGCCTTTCATATTAATTCACAAAGCGTGGAAAAGAGAAGTATACCGTCTAAAAGTCCTATTGGTACATCTTTACCAAATTCTGAAAAACCATGGGAGAGGGGTGTGTATTCTAAGGACCTGCCTTTTCCATACCTTGGATCACAATGACTCGCTTTAAATACTCATAAAAGTAATGAGATGGACTTCTGAGGGTAGGAATTATGGTATGGGTAGCTTCTGTAATAGAACAAAATCTCCTTTTACAAATGCTTTAGTGCCATAGTAGCTTTTATATGTTGTCTGTAGGTTCAGGGTTTTGTGCATCTTTTATAATAAATATATTCTGATTATTATTTCCTTTTATGGTTGTTTGCAGCATCTAGTAAATCTTCTTGCTCGCTTGGCCACTGACAACATTGGATACATAGACTGGGATCCATATGTCCCAAAGGTAATATTTCCCATTTTACTTTGAGAAAAGTCTTCAGTGTTACTACACTAATTCATATATGCTGTTACTGTTACCACATGACTCCAAATGAAAGCAAAAACATACCTTACTCTCTTACTCTGTAACTAATCCCATGATCCTGTGGAAATACGTCATATTCAGATTCCTTTGGTAAAGAGTATGCGTGACATTTTGAATCTTTCAGCTCATGATTTTAAAGATGTTCGTAGCAGTCATAGTGCTTAAAAAGACCTGAAACTGAAACCACAGATCATCTCTTCATTGGCAAGTTAATTTATGCCAATGTTGCTCTCTCTTCCTTTTTTCTTTTTCAGATTTTTACCAGACTTTTGAGGAGTTTAAATCTTCCAGTGGGAAGCAATCAGGTTGTAGTTCCAAGGTTTTTAACAACTGCTTATGAAGTAGGACATGTGGTAATGTGGATCACAGCCATGATGGTTAGTAACTTAAATCTTTGTGTTAGTTTGTTTTGCTTTATAAGTATGTATTTAAAATCTGTTTATTTTACTGCAGGAATGGTTTATTTAAGCCATATTTTGCCCAAGCTTTATTTGAAGTTGCATTGTTTCACTGTCAATATGGGATGCTGACAGAAAAGTTTATTTCACAGCTGCTGTCTGGTATTCTAGAAATGAACAGCTTGGGACCTGCTGAACAATTAATAAGACTTTAGGGTGAACCTCATTAGATCAGATGGAGAGGACTTACTACTTAGTGCTTAGCTGAGAGTGGGGAAGGGAAGGATTTGCAGATGTGATTTGAGCTACTGTTGTGGTAGTGGTGCTCCCTTGTACCACTGTTACCTGTTTGTTCTAACACATTCCATGTAATAAAATCCTGTGTCTTATTGGATGTTTTACAGGGTGGACCAAGTAAACTAGTGCAGAAGCACTTGTCTGGATTGTTCAATAGCATTGCCTCTTTTTACCATCCTTCTAATAATGGGCGCTGGTTGGTGAGTATTTTGTATATCAGGACAACTCCGTTTGAAATTTCAGCAAACCTGTCAATAGGTGTCTGTTGGTTGTATAATATTTAGATACTTTAATTTTCAAGATGTGTGTTTTTACTGTCATTCAAATCATACTTGTATTCTGATGTCAGGACCATTTTTCAAACATCTAGCCAAAGTGCAGTTTAGAGGTGCAAAATTAGACTTCTAATTTAGCTATTCAGTACTTTAAAGGAGAGTTATACACAGTATCAGTACTACTTGAGTGACATAGGTTCTATATGACTGTCTTGATGTCTCTAAGTTAGCAATATCTAATTTTGATTAACCAAAGGAAAAAAAAATTAACACATACCTAGTTTCATGAAACATAACTTTTTGATGATGTAGCTGATGGAGTCTTCTGCTAGAGAAGGTGAGAGTCTGCCTGTGATAACTGGTAGAAAGTACAGATCAAAATGGCAAGGCTAGTAAAAGGCTGGTACAGATCAAAATGGCAAGGCTGGTAAAAGCAGTGCCAAAGGAGCTGACTTGTTCTAGTATAGGATGCTTGTTTACATGTGGATGCAGAGAATGCTTTTGAAGGTGTCATGGTTACTGGTAAGTAATCTTAATTCATTACTATATCCTTTGTATTTGTTTTTTTCTGATTTTGTATTTAAATCATAAGATGTAGTGTTGGTCGTGTAATTGTTAATATCTTGGTAACTGAAGGTTAATAACAAATTGTGAACATCATATGTTAGAGCTCTTCTGAGTTTTAGTACATTTGTGTAATTTCAGTATACTGGCTTATTAATTGTCTGTCATATACTTCATAGCTCAGATTCTTCTACTGCCAAGTAATTGAATAGCATTTCTTGTCTGTTCAACAGGCCAAACTGATGAAACTACTTCAAAGATTGCCCAGCAGTGTTGTCAGAAGGCTGCATCGAGAGCGCTACAAGAAAGTGACATGGTTAACTCCTGTGCCTGATAGTCATAAACTTACTGATCAGGATGTTACTGACTTTGTCGAATGCATTATTCAACCCGTTCTCTTGGCTATGTTTAGTAAAATTGGAAGCCTGGAGGCTGCTCAAGCCCTGCAAAACCTTGCATTAATGCGTCCCGAATTAGTAATTCCACCTGTACTTGAGAAGTAAGTTCCACAGAAACATTGCAACTTTCTGGTTCCCTTCCCAACAAATAAATATGCAAAGCAGTTATATTAAATTATAAGCAATTTTCTTGCTGAGGCTGCATGGATGCAATGAGTGAAATTGCTAACACACCCCCTGAGCAGCCACCTGAGCCAGGACAGGAACCAAGGGGAGACTTTGGGGTTTATTTGACGTTTGTTTAGTTTGTTTTAAATACCTGGCAAATGGAATAGTTTAGAGAGCTGTTCATAGCTTCTGTGATCCAGAGTAGTGCTCAGATGGTATGCATTCCTGCTAGCAGTTTGTTACCAGCACATGGGTGGGTCAGTTGGAAGAGCAGCTTTGTACCTTGTATTCAAGAAGCAACTTCTGTCTTCCCCCTAGGTTTCAGCTAAGCCAAATAGGAATGATGCTGCTGCATGTTTGTGTAGCAATAAGCATAATTTTTATACTTCTGTCAGTATGTTATTTAAAATTACTGTCTTTGTTTCTGACTTAGTAAGCTAATCACTAGATTATGTGCCCATGTGAAATATTTTGTACCTTCACTAATGCATTAATATCAAAAGAGAAGCTTAACTCCTTCCTGCTCCAATGGCAAGCATTCTTCCTAGTCCCTACCCATGTTCCCCTTCTATGCAGTTTGTAGAACTTCAACCACTTGTGCCCTAAAAACAGCAGAGAAACGAGTTTGTCTTGAAAAGCCCTTCCTCAGTCCCATACTTTACTGACTCTGCTGTTTGTAAAAACTTGATACGTTTCTTTTTATGTGAAAACATTTGAAGCACCATAGTTCTAAGGGCATCAATGGGTGCCCATGTTTGGTATGGTTTTCCTGCTTCAAGAGCAGTCTGAAGTTTTGCTTGGTAGTTTGAACTGTCACTGGTATGATTGCCTTGGCTGCAGCTCCAAGTTAATTTTGTTGCACCCATGTAGATTCTTTGGATAATGTATGGCAGGGGGTTATGTTATGACCATGGTTTGAACTGTTGATTGTTTGCTTAGAAGTACTTAGTGCAAAAATAGGTTTAAAAATCACTGTAACTTAGCAGGTTTTTTTATTTAAAAAGTAAGGACTTTAACCTTTATGAATATATCCGTTCATTATTTAGAGGCAATTAAGACAGGTTTTTATGCTTTCTACAAGAACCTTACACTTCTAAGTGCACAGCTTACATTAGATTAAAGTTCAAACACTAAATTCATCATAGCTTTGCATCTAGGAGCTTGTGCAGTTATTAATTCCTGTGCTGCAACTGCTAACAAATTAATCCTGTATTTGTTGTGAATAGGGTTTATCAAATAGAAAGAATGTTTTCTAACAGAACTGTTAAGTCCATCAGAAATACGTTAGAGAAATTTAGCCATTGATTAATTTGAGGTTTTGTTGCGGAAGTTTAGTACCCTTTTGGGTATAAATTAACATGTACAATCAACTTCTGTTTTCTTTTAAGACTTCAGAAATATTCTTATTCCTAATACAACTGCTTATAAACCTTTTAGAACATATCCTGCACTTGAGACACTGACAGAACCTCACCAGCTCACAGCAACTTTAAGCTGTGTAATTGGAGTAGCTCGAAGTCTGGTGTCTGGAGGGAAGTGGTTTCCTGAAGGTCCGACACACATGCTACCTCTCCTGATGAGAGCATTGCCTGGGGTGGATCCGAATGACTTCAGCAAGTGTATGGTGAGCATGTAAATCTTTTTTTCTTTCCCAGAAGATAGCTAGTCAACTACTTTGCTCTTAAAGCTGCTTTTATGTTTGTATGAAAGAATAACTCACGTACAGTTCTTAGCCTGATTTTTGTTCCTACACAATTTTATTTGTAAAAAGTTCTAGTTTTGTAAAAAGCTTCTACAATAATACTTCTGGCTTGTCAAACAATGGCAAGTGAGTCTGGAGTACCAGATTGTCACAGTCATTGTCATGACTACTTGGACAACTCTGAAAAACAAGATAAAATAGATGTTCTAAAGCTGCTAGCAAATATTCCTCATCTTCTAAGATCAATAGGAAGAGCATTATCACTAGTTTTTCATTAAATTAGGTCCTAAAATCCAACATCAGGAAATAATAGTAATTGTCTATTCAGACAGTACAAACATCATAAGGATTTTGTAAATTTAAAGTTGCAAAGTTCCAGTGTTACTGTTTACTTTAAAAATGGATTTTTTTTTTTTTTTTTGCAGAGTCCTAACGAGTTTTATATGTGAAATCAGAAATAACTGTTGGAGTTTTGGGGTAGAAAAATTTGGCTCTGGGATATTTTTTCTATGTAATGATTTACTTTAGTTCCTATACCTAAACTGCAAAAGCTTTTGAATTTGTAGAAAGAAGTTGCATTTATTAAAGTGCTGTTTGCAACTCTCAACAGATTACATTCCAGTTCATTGCAACATTTTCAACTTTGGTGCCTTTAGTAGATTGTTCATCTGTATTGCAAGAAAGAGATGATCTTTCAGAGGTAAGAGTGCTCTGCAGCTACAAAAACTAAACTATAACCTCATTTTCAATTTAATTTCTAGTAATGGGATAATCTCTCCAGAACTGTAACACATTTGCTGCTCTTCATCATCTATGTAAAGCTAGATTAACAAAAATGCAACCAAAACATGAGGATGTGGATCATGGTTGTTTCTGATCATTGTGGTGGAGCTGAAGTCAGCATGCAAATTGACCACTTATTGCTGCTTAGTCATAGCATGTTGTGGAGACAATGTTGAATTCAAACACTTCAATATTTTAAAGTCAAAACTGTAGTGTAATTTGACCCTTGGCTTGCCCTGCTTGTAGTAGGAGGTTAGAAGACATGGTATTCAGAGGTCCTTTCCCATCTGAATTTTTCTGAGTCTAATGAAATAGGAGCTTTGTTACTGTTTAATTTCTGAAGCTTCCTATCACCATGAAACCTTAAGGTAACAATTAAAGAATACAAAAAACCTCCAGAGGACTACAGTGTTGCTGTAAGATGTATATACATCATTTCTAGTTGAAAAGTAGTCCAGCTAGAGCAAGGTAAAAGGTAAACTAATTTTGATTCTCTCAGACTCTGGAAGAAAGTTGGTCTCTTCTTTTGAAAAACTTAATCTATTTTAAAACAACCACAAACCTAAAATTACCCAAACTCCAAAACTGTTTGCATTTATTTATTAATCCACTCTAACTTTACGAAACTGTTTTTGTCCCATGGGAGACTTAGTTCAAAACACTCCTCTTTAAAGTCTTCTCTATTCATGCTTGCCTTCTGTGATCAAGACTCTGTTGGTTTCTCTTCAGATGCTTGTTAATATTTTACAATAAAGAGATAGCATTATAAAACAGTGAACCTCCCTCTTCTGTATTTTATCCAGTGCTGCCTCTTTGTTGTTACACATGGTCACCCTGCCTGTCTGCTGCTTTGGAGTGCTGTTCATATTTGTCTCTAATTTCATAGAACTTTACACTCAATTTCTTCAGCGTTTTTCTTATACTTTGACCTTTTCCACGTAGCAAAAAATACAAGAGAAAGTAGGAAATAGTTGTTCTGTTTCTGTGTTTATTACTAGGCTTTTGACTTTGCTTTTGATACAACAGTTAAAGCACAGAGAGTGAAGCTCTATCAAACATGTTACTAATGAAGCAGTAGCATCCACTGTGTTAGCTGCAGCTGTCATGTAGAATGTTTCATCCACTACTTGAAGAATTCTTGTAGCTCAGAGAATAGCTTGTAGCTACAGATTGTACAGATTCTGAATGCAACTGGAAGGTTAATTTCATTGCCCCAGAGCTGCAGCACTCAAAAATTAACAGAGGAGTTTGTATATTGAATGTTAAAATATGTCAACAGGGCCAAGTCTGCCACCATAGTTAGCACACGCTGACCTCCTGCTGGAAAGTAGGATCAGTAGTAAGGCCAAAGCTTGTATCCATGGAGGCAGACCCAATTTCATCCTGAGAGGTTATATGGCTAGACACCAAAGGCCAGGAAACTTGGCAGCACACTGTAAAGAAAATGAGATAATTATTTTGTTTAGTGTACTTGAGACTGTACAAACTGGGATGGGAAATGCACTGTAATATATGTAATTTTAAAACTGGAAGTGTTCTTGAAGTAGCTAATAAAGGAAGTGAAGGGTATATTTAATCTTTACTTCAGAAAAGACAACCTTTTGTACTTCTTTTGCATTGGAAAATGTAGGTGGAGAGAGAATTGTGCTCTGCAACTGCTGAATTTGAGGATTTTGTACTACAGTTTATGGATAGGTAAGTAAGCTATGGGTATGAAGAATTTCATTAAACTTTTAAGTTCCACTTACTAAAGTTATACTTCTTCTATTTATGTAGATGCTTTGGACTTATAGAAAGCAGCACACTAGAACAAACCAGGGAGGAGACTGAAACTGAGAAAATGACTCATCTAGAGAGTCTAGTGGAACTGGGTCTATCTTCTACTTTCAGTACAATCCTTACACAGTGCTCAAAGGATATATTTAAGGTACATAGTACATGGACTTTCTGTCTGATTTTAAGAGACTTAATTTTCTGTTGTGAGTGACTGATGCATTCAGATTCTTTGTTCCCTCATTGTCCTGTTGTGAGTTTTAATGCTTAACCAAGGAAAAGGCTCAGGGTAGAGGGGAAGTTTAGGACTTCATGTTAGTTTGCTTTGTGGTTTTGATGCACACATATAAAGTGTGCATCAAAATAAAAATTCTGACAGCTGATTTTTATCAGTTTATTGCTTTAAGCTGTGACTGGGGTTTTTTGGGATTTTTTTTTTTTAATATCTTCTGGTGGTAATGCTAACCTACCTAGTTCCCTGCTTTCATTTTCTCTCCTTCTCCCTACCACTTTTTCAACTGGGTAAAAAAACTGTCCAAGCTTTAGCTATGTGGCTAATGGGATCAGAAAAATTACCTGAATTGAAATAACTGGGGAGGGGTGAATATGGAGAATCTGTGTTTTCACACAAGTGGATGCTGTCCTTCCAGGTTAAAACATTTTCATCTGTTCACATTACATTATGTACATACTTGAAAATGCTGAACTATTACACTGGACAGTTTGATATGATTTTTATCTGAAATCTTTTGATTAATGTAATGTTTTCTCTATGTCCCTCTTCCAATTTTTATTTTTAACATCATGATCACTTTCTTCTGTTTTAAAAACAGTGTTATGTGTGGATGATGCCTGCTGTGTAACATCAGATGTTTTATGATACTTAGTTTTCTTTATTAAATAAAAGAGTAACCTCCATGTTTTTAACTGGTTTTTAGGTTGCCTTGGAGAAGGTTTTTAACTTTGCTATTTCGAATATATTTGAGACGAGAGTTGCTGGTCGAATGGTTGCTGATATGTGCCGAGCTGCAGTAAAAGTGAGAGAAAATGCTGTGATTCACTTGATCTTTAGTTTAAAAAGGAAAAACACCCCTACATATTTATTTATGCAGTATCTTTGTTTTCTTGTAAATACAGATGCTTCTTAATATTATATCTTGTAATACTGCTATATCCAAGTATCCAGTTTTAGAAGAAGTTAATTGACAGGTTATTTTTCTTGTATTAATGGTAAATTTAGGTTTTATTGAGTGCTTAAAAATGATGAAATCAGGATGACTCTAGGTTGAATTGGAACAGAGATAATGTATTTTTCCTTTCTTCTCACTAATGTTGTTAGAAGATATTTTTTTTTTATCAATGCATGGACTGAGTTCCATAAGGTGACTTTTTTTTTTTTTAACAACAAACTCTTTATGATGCTGTTCCTAGTGTCGCCCTGAGGAATCCTTGAAGCTGTTTGTACCACACTGCTGCAATGTTATAACTAACCTCACAGTCAGTAAGTGTTGTGTGATTCAGTTTGGGTCGACTCTTATTGGACATGAAAATATTTTAAACTCTGTTTTCCCCAACTTCATTTCAAAACTGGAAAATTGATTGCCCGTTATTTTGTCTAAAGAACCTCAAGCAACTGTTTATTGTGTAATGTCAAGACAGAATTCCACCAAGCTGCAGGAGCATTCTTTTGTAAAAATGTGGCCATTTAAAATGTCTCCAGACATTACTGGTTTACAAAGCATTCAAGATGCTGTATTGGCTAAAGGAGCTTCCAGCTAGACATAGGTGCGCTACAGATTGGAAGATTGTAATAGAAGGGTTGAGAGTAAACTTTTGGGAAGCAAACATCTGGTTTATTACTTAAACTTGTTGGAAAACCTTGTTTTGCACTATTGTTACAACAGTGCTTATCACTTGTTCCTTTAGATGATGATGTATTACATGATGAAGAACTAGATAAGGAGCTACTTTGGAATCTTCAGCTTTTGTCAGAGGTATTACAAAGAATATTCTTCCCATGCATCTGTATCATTAAATCCTGTTTGAAGAAAAGAAAATAACTTCTGTTAAAACAAAGTAAATGTTGCATGAATGACATGGCATTAACTTTTTTCTTATCTAACTTCAAATGGGACATACATGTTTGCCCTTGGAAGAAAATAAACCCACAGTGCATATGTGGAATAAATTAAAAGCATTTAATGTAATTATTGAAAGGTAGATGGAAGAGGGATCAATGCAGGGAAAAACATAAAAATATTTCTGGTAAAGATAGATCTTCTAATCTAAAATACAATTATTCCTACAAAATTGTGAAGAGCATCAAGTAGCCATGTATGTCACAGTTCTTGCATGTTACTTTTCCAGCAGCAGAAGTGGAAAGTCTTTAATCTGAAACCAGTCTGATGCACAGAATGAGATCTGGTACAGGTTCAGTTGAGTGGTGTAATACTTAACTGACTGTTATAGAGGAGTAATGTTTATGTTTTGAATGTTTGTCTTTCTACTAGATCACTCGAGTGGATGGAAAGAAGTTGCTACCATACAGGGTGCAGCTTGCGAAGATACTACAGCGAACCCTACACTTAACCTGTAAGCAGGGTTACATTCTGTCTTGTAACCTACTGCACCATCTTCTTCGTTCTGCTACACTTATCTACCCCACAGAGTACTGCAGTGTGCCAGGTGGCTTTGACAAGCCTCTTTCTGAATACTTTCCTATCAAGGCAAGGATTTTCATTTATTTAGGATTAGAGGATTTGACTTAAAAATCAATCATATCTTATTTTGGGTTTATTTTGAGATTTCTGAATATAGGTAGCAACAATGGAAAGTGTAATTGAAAGATACTGTGGGCTTTGAAATGTATAGCAAATGGCAAGTTACTTATAATATTGATGGCAAAGAGAGAGGAATGCTGGCTATTGTTTTGAGTAGTTTTATAACAGGACATAGTGTTTTATGATGTGTTTTACAATGATTGCATGATCACAGTAAGATTATACAAACTAAGAGTGCCTGTTCATTTTTCTTAATCTTGTCATACACAATGCATTTAATTGGGATCCAGCTATCATGAGGTGCAGAGGTACAAACAGTTAAGTTTTGAGTTCAGCAAGAGAAATTTGCTGTTTACTTTAACATGAATATCCAGTCATAGGAAGCATTGTTGCTCCGGGACAACCTTAGCCTTTGGTGGACAAGAGCTGCAGCCTTTCCATTTACCTTTTCACATAAATGTATTTATCAAATAGAACAAATTACTATGAGTGTATGGTGAAATGAGTACCATAGTGCAAAACAACTGCAGGAAAGGAGCTGTGGTATTTTACGGGTAGGCAGAATGGCAAGTAAACAGTGGCTCTGCACTAAGCTGGAGACAGAATGAAAGTGAAGTGGCAATGTAAAATTACTGGGATGGTCCAAAGTAGTATGCTAGTCTCCTGTTAAGAATTTGAAGTCAGTTTATCAGTATTACAGATGAACAGTGAATATCAAATTTTGTTTTCCTGAAAAGTGTCCTTGATTTTACAACAGCTGATCATCTAATATTTGTTACTGATTCCTAGTACTGTTTTGTAAACTGATGGCAACACACAGTTGGGTCAGATTATAAAAAACAACAAAAAAATCTTAATGCCTCAATACAAAAATGGACTTACTATTTTAAACACTTCCACTGAAATTGAGAAACAGTCACAATTAGTTGACTATCAATGAATACTTTAGAAAGTGAACATCATATCATAGGGTCATAGAATAGCTTATCAAGTCTTCGTTGACATGAACAGCTTATGTTAGCCACTTCCATGGCTTCTACCGAGTATAAGTCTGCAATTCTGTAATTTTGTGAGATAATACTCTAATACTCATAAGGGACACTTGCACTGAGTCAGTGTGTTGCTGTAGTTCTTTGTAATTCTGTTTGTCAGATCTGTCAGACATTCTAAGAACAGATGGTGAAGGTTTGAAACACTAAATTACGATGTAAAATTGAATAAAAACAGGTGATGGAAAGTGAAAACTATAGACAGTAAATTGGTGCAGTTAGTTCTAAACATGGACTTCAGTAATAAATACTGACTTTTAAATACTCAAGTGGTGTTAATGCTATCACAAATCTAAGCAATATGTGAGGCAAAATATTAAAACTTGTCTTTGTGATGGGATGACCCAGTATTGTATGGAAAGATTAACTTAAACTTTGTTTTTTTTGTGTTTAAAATGAAAATGCTAAGTTCCTGAATGCAGTTCAGAACTGAAAAGAAATATGAAATGGGCTAGCTTATTTATGTTTTCTAAAGGAGTATCAAAAGGCTGAGATGTACTTAAGAATATTTCTGAATTTTTATCCAGACAAATGAAAAACATAGTTGATATTCCAGTTAGATCAGTGCAGTCCTTTATCTTTTAGTCCTTTCAGGTTTGCATGACTTTCCAGGTACATGTAGACAGTATTTTTGGGATTTCTCTTTGGGTTTATTATGTTCTTAATGAGCTTGTGGGTATTTTTCCCCCTCACATCATCAGGATAGCTGCTTTATATCAGTAACTAATTAATGTGTTGAATGATTTTATTAATATAAAGTGCTATTTCATTTAAAAGGCAGTTTCTTCATAGTTTGATTAATAAGAAATACTTGTGTTTACTACAGGACTGGGGTAAACCAGGTGACTTGTGGAATTTGGACATTCAATGGCATGTTCCTTCTTCTGAGGAAATAGACTTTGCCTTTTTTTTGCTGGATACTTTCCTTCAGCCTGAGCTCACCAAACTAGAGCAGTATGCAACTGGAAAACTAGAAATGTCCAGGTTAGTAATAATATGTAATGCTAAGAGGGTACGTTTATCTGCTTGCATCTGTTTTAAGTCATTATTGCCAGTCATCTTGGCACTAGAAAAAAGTAAGGGGTAAAACACCGTGACAGTAGTGTTGAAACTGAGGAGGTGATGCAGTCAATGGCATAACAAGAAAGAATGGATACAACAATACCATTGCCCAGTCTTGTTGAATTCTGTTAGTGTGAAACCATTGCTTTTTGAGGATGGTTTCCTAAGCACAACATAATCACGAGTTCAGTATGTGCTAAAGTGTTTACAAATATCAAATAACAAATGCTGTTTACAAGCATTAAATGTTGAAGGTTTGGTGTGAGAAATGAAGAACGTTGATGTCCTTGAGGCTATATATACTTCAGTTCATAACATCTTACATTATATCTCCTGCTGTAAAGTGCAGCCCTACATGAAACCGGGCATGGTGTATCAAACTTAAATAGTTTTCTGCCTGACCAAGTTACCACTTTTTTTAATCTGAAGATGACAGTATACACGTAACAAATAAATGCCACCAAACTGTAATCAGAAAGTACACTTGGACCAAAAGAAGAGAGGATATGCTTCCTATTGAAGTCTTAGGTTTATTTATATGGATCCGTTGTGGGAGGGTTGGGTAATTGTTTTTGTTGTTACTGTTTGTTTTGTGGGGTTTTTTTTCTCTTTCACTTCCTATGTAAAATTCTTAATATATAACAGAGTTGGACTTTAATTTCACCGAAACTTTACTGTGCTACATAACCAAAATAAATGGTGATGATTTTCTTTGAATACAGCTAAGTGCATGTATTGCAGATCACATTGGAAGGCAGGATAAGCACAGCTGTTTGTTCCTGAGGTAGTTACAGGTGTGAATACATGGGATGCTACATGACCCTACTATTATTTGAATTGCAGCATTCATGGAGGTTGAATTCTTGTACAATTTTTCATTCCCAGTAGCCCACTAAGTAATAATTAGAAATCAAAGGTTTTTGATACTTTTAGGAACTTCAGAGTAAGGTTTTCTATTACAAAATATAAAATGAAATACTCTGACAGCTTTGTAGAACACACATATTTAGAGATTTGACAGGTAACATACGAGTAGTAAGAGATAATTAGGAACTTCTTAAGAGGGTGGAATGGAGTTATTTTACATACCAGAGCTGCTTACCACAAAGATGTGAACAAAGGACAAAATTTGTAACTAAATACTAAAGCCTGCCACTTTACATGAGAATTCCTTAATTATCTGATGTAAAACAGAAAAAATGTTCACATTGTTGCATTATAATTTACCTTCAGACAGTGAAATATTCACTCAAAAGTATTCCTTTGTCCTGCTTGTGGTTGGAAGGGCTTTCTCAGCATTGAGGCAAGGATTAATTTCATGGGTTTTAATCTGAGATTAAGATAAAATTCTTTAAAACACATTTTTTAGGGATGAAGCTGTCTGTTTTGCTATTAGTTTATCTCATTATACTGAAGTTATCTTCATAGTTTGAGAATGTAAAATTTCAAACCCCAGTTTTTCAGCGGCTGAACATTGGAATTTTGTTGGATCAAAAAAACCACAGCTTGATTTCTGCAATAGTCCCTCTTGTGTTTAGAACTGATGTAGCTAAAGAAAAAACCTTCAATAAAACTTCACAAAAAAGGAGAAAAAGATATTATAATTTATGTGTTTCCCAAACATTTATCAGATAAGTAATTAAGTTTTCTTATTTGTTCAAGAGATGATGTGCAGCAGTGTCTTGCTATAGTACATAACTGCTTGATCGGTTCTGGGAATGTTCTGCCTCCTCTAAAAGGAGAAAAGGTGGCTCATCTGTAAGTAAAATTCATTTTTTAAAATCACAAATATTTTTAGCAATTATGTTACTTCATATTGGGCTTTAATGCTTTCTTAGTGCTGTTATTACACAACTTCTAGTGGTTGTTTTTAAGGAACTCTCATTAGTATAAAAATACAGATATTTGAAATACTGACACACACTGAAGTACTTAAAACATGCTGGGTTTTTTGTGCGAGGCTGGAAATGTTTTTAAAAGGTAGGTGACAGCACTGCATTGCTAATGCTACTTAATAAAAGGGAAACAAAGACTAGGTATTTATTTGTGTGTCTCCCCTTCTGTAAAAGAAGCCTTCAGACCATATTACTGTGCCGAATTTGTTGCTGACTGTCGTCTTACATGAAAACAGGAAATTAGTCCTGTTTGAGTGCTGAAACCCCTGTCAGTAATGTCCCAGCAGGACCTAGCTACTGGTGTCAACATGGAATAAAGCTCTAGCAAAAATGCTTCAGTAATGCTTCATTTTTGAAGTTACAACAGCTTTCTGCTGCCTTACAATAGTTTAATAGCTAAGATTGCTGCTTTAGCGTTGATTTCTATCAGGAAGTATGACGAAATATTAATGTTAGATGAAATTATGACTTAGATCACAGTATTCCTGTTGTTTGAAATGTGGAGAGTTATGGACAGCTGGTATTTGGTGACTATAAAGTTGCTGAGATTTTTTTTGCCTGCATGCTACCTATTGAGAGTGCCAAGGAACCTTGATACAGTCTCAAGCAGATTTTTTTGGTGTCTAGCATCTGTGACATTGTGCAGCAGGAGAGGCTCTCGAGTATGCGTTAGAACACTTGTTAAGCTGGAGAGCTTTGCAGAGACAACCTCTTTCCATTGGCTAAGTGAAAAATGAAGGGAAATAATCTTTTTGTTGAAGAAGCAGCACAGGGCAGTCAGGCGGATTATGTTTGCCTTCTAAACTAAGGACTCTGGCACGCTTTGGGAAGCATTGACTGTGTCTGTACCAGCAGTGTGCTGCTGGTCTGGTATTGGGGAAACTATGGGAGTGTCTGTTGCATTACTTCTTGATTGAAACTGGGTCCTGCTCTGGTGTCTGTTAGGCAAGCAAGCACTAGATGGGATTATATGGCTCATGGGTTCAAGACAGAGCTTCTGGTTTTAGTCATTCAAAAGAGGAGTTTTTGTTCTTGGATGCCATGAACTTGAAAATACAATGCTGCCTTGGCCCAAAAACCCTTTAATATCACCAAAAATATAAAATCATCTGTTATAGCTGTAGTGATCTATTAATCAAGAAACACTGGTGTAAGCATAAGCAGTTTTGTACCCTTTTCTAAATTATCTTTCTCAAGACCTGAAGTTTCAGTTGGTAAAAGGATGAGCCTGTGAAGAAAATTGAATTGCAGTTCTCATTAAAATGTATTCATGGAGGCAGCCTCTGGTTTTATTTTTGTGTAGGGTGTTTAGAATCATCTTGTATTGTTGGACAGGGTCTCTTAAATTCTTTATGTACAGATTAGGATATTAGCCTATAATCAACTCTTAAGTTACTTGTTTACTTGATGAAAGATTTTATTCATTCTGTTAGTTGCCTTGAGTAAAGACAGTTTATATGAGAACATGCTGTAACCAGTTACTAAAGAAATCAAAATCAGACTTGTCACATCTGAATTTTGGAACTCAGTAGCTTATTTTACTAAACATCTGTGAAACTTCACAATCCACTGTTACTTGATTATGAACAGAGCTTATGTGTATTGATGAAACATTTTCAGCACACTGTTAGCAGGTCTTACAACAATGCTTTCTAAAAAACATAGTTAAGACTGTTCGTATTTTCAGTCCTCTTACACAGAACTCTGGAATTTGCCTGTTGAATATTTTGCTCAAGCTTTAGTTCTTATTATTTGTACAATTTGAATTATGACAAAACATTATTTTTTTTATAGTTTTGTTTTTTTAAATGGAGACATTGTTATAGACAATTAATGTCTTGATATCATCTTGAGACCTGAGGTTGAGTTCGTTCATTGAGGACCAGTGGTGCTTATTGTAGTGATGCTTCTCATTAAATGTATCGTCCATTTTACTAGGTTATTATATGTAAGCATGTGTCACAGAAGGAAATTGTGCCAAGAACATAGATTTCCTCTTCAGTGCTTGACTCCTTTCTGTTTCTTCTCCAAGAAATAACTGGTGTATTTGTGATGAGTGAGATCGTTTCTGAGTTCAAGGGCATCATGAAAAGAATTCCTAAGAATACTGTTTTCTGTCTCATGTGTTCATAAAATTATATCCAGTTCGAATCAAAAGACATTGACTTGCCATTGAGACAGAAAAAGACTTTGATTTTAATTGTCATTGTACTGTAAGTTTCTGCTTTCTATTTTTGTAAGATAGCAGTTCATGTTCCCGAGTCTGTTCCCATTGTCTGTAGAGGGAATGTACTTAAAGTGCTTAGCTTTGAAACCAAAGAGCTTTTCCTGAAAGTAACAGTTGGTTACTCAGAACACCCTTAGTTTAAGTACTGTGTACTGAAAAGTTAGCACTAGTAGTGATGATAGCCACTTTCTAAAGTGGCAGGATATGAATACCTTTGAATGCAAGTAAGTGGTTCAAGACAGTTAAGCTTAAATACAATTCCACATGTAAACTTCTGCAACAAACTAAGACGTGAGATTTCTTGTCATATACTTCCCACACCACCCAGGTCCAGTGGACCAGAGCTGATCATACACTGTGTAGTGCAGGCATTATTGCTGGTGCTGGCTGTAAAGTAGAGCTGAGTAGGTAGGTATAAGTGCTAGATTTTCCTGAAGATTCTTGCCAAGAAAGACAGAGTATTTGTATGATCCCTCAGCTTTCTCAGTGAATGAAAGAAAATCCACATAGATGGGGAGAGCTTGGGGCAATGTGATTTGCACCATGGCAAAAGACATATGTGGGGAGAATGGACTTGAAATGTTTGTGTGTAGTGGGATGATGAGCTAGGTCTGATCATTCACTTAGTTCTGTGAACTGCATGCAGGTTGCTCCTGATACCAAGATGCCTCCCCCTCCATCTGAACACGAGGTTTATTTTTCTGTGTAACAACTGAAAACTACACAAATATTTGCAGACCTTGCTTTGGAACTTTTGCAGTCTTGCTTGGGTGACAGGGGAAGGCAGTAGCAGGAATAAAGGAGAACATTTGCTTTCTTCACTAAGACACTGAGACCACCGTACCTAGTTTAATCCTTAAATTAAGTACTTGATTATAACAGTGACTAAGTACAAAGATGAGTTGGCCGAAGGAGAAAGTAGAGGTTTTTTGCTTAAGTGACTGGGAAAAGTAATTGTGACAGTTATATATTGACTATGTTACAGATGTCATCATCTGGCCAAATGCTTATCTAGTTTTGGTTGTCATCATTTACCTGTGTTGCTGCATAAAATTCTGATGCATTAGATGTGAGCTTTAGAGTGAGGTTTTTGCATGGACGACTTTGAAATCCCAGCATTATATAAATGCAGTACACTTGTAGAGGGCTGAGAATATGACAAAAGTGATAGCATTGTTTTGCGAGAAGAAAATGAATGGAGCTGGATTAAAATTCAGAAGTTTTCTGCTTTAAATTAAATTGCAGTAGTGAACACATGAGACTGCTTTCCACTGACATGGTAACCATTTGTTGCTTGGTGGTGTTTGATAATTCTTTTGAAGCTACTTGTACAGTGGGAAAGAAAGAGCTGTTGCAAATATAAGGGCCTTTTCACTAGCATAGAGTCTGGTTTGTTTGTTTGTAGATGTTTTACTACAATCTATCAACGTACATTGATGTAGATAATGTTCAATACTCTGTTGCACTGTTCATTTCAAAAAGCTCTTCATCTTGAAAAGTTTTGGGCAGAAGTCACTTGGCCCATTTCTGTGGACTTTTACAGGTGGTGTTTTGGTTTTTTTTCTCAGTCTCAAACACTTGAGAATACCAATAACGTGGAAATGTTTTTCTTCATTTCTTCTTGTTAAGGATGGTCTGCTTTGTGTTTTGGCAGTTTGTATTTGTTTATTAGCTATTTAAAAGGTATTAATTTCTTGAGTAGTTAATATTTTTTTTCATCTGATTATTTTTTACTGTTTGAAGTTGAAATTGAACAAAATTCTCCACTGTTGGTCTGGTGTGTTCTGCTGTTAGACAAAATCAAATCATGCTCTTGTTCTCATGGTTTAATAAATACTGGTTAGAGCAAAGGTTTCAGAACATCTGTTTATCTATAAGGTATACATGTTGTGAATGCCTGTCAATATAGGTTAATGTTTTCATGTTGTTCATTAGTTTCTCTGGCTTTATCTTTTGGTTACCAAGAAGTTTTATTTAGTCCAGAAACCATAATTGTTAAATTGAACAACACTTGAGTAAGCTCTGTATAACCAAAAGGATGCGTGTTGTGTGTGTATATATGCCAACTCTGCACACACACCAGTGTAATTATTCTGAATGGCTTGAAGACTGATGTCCTACTTTAGTGAGCATAAATGGTTTAAATTTCATAATACTTCAGCTGTTCTTTGGATCCTGAACAGTTCTTAGGTGCACTTTGTGATTGTTTTGGGGGTTTTTTCCTTCCCAATTTTGGGAGCAAAATCCTTTTGTGTGTATCACATGAATGAATAATAGCTTAGATCCTTCTGAAAATCCCGCCGGGCCTCATGCTACTTGAAATACTTAATGTTACTGTGACTGTTTCATACATAAACAAGTGTTTAGGGAGAAGGTGGACAATTCAGTAGAAATTTGTGCACAGTCCATGCACACATAAAGTGCATAGTTGGAACCTGTAAGATTTGAAGTAACTTTTAATAATTGTCGCTTGTGGTTGACTTTTTCCAGCCTGTAAATAGCAAAGAGTTTAAACATCTTTTTTTGGAGAATGAATGAATTCAGAAGTGCATTACCTAACAAATTAATGGGAAACTGTTTCTTGACTCAAATTGTTTGTGTTTGTATAATTATTCCACAGTGTCCTTTTTTAGTAGCAATGACACTGATTTCAGGTGTTTTCTGGCAGTTACTTTTTCTAATGCAAAATGAATAGTCACAAGTGGAAGGAAAAAAAAGGAGTTCAGACTGTCAGAGATTGTGAGGAGCATTTATTGTGACAGCAGTAGCTTTTTGTGGCTGAATTAAGGACATCAAAGTCATAGAGTCAAGAGAGCTGTTATGAATTACCCTATCATAGTTGGAGGAAAAAAAGAGAACACACAATCTTTTCTGTGCCTGCAGGAACAGTGTAATGGTTGCTCTGGCACATAAGATGGTGGCAGGTATACATAATATGCTTCTGTGTGCATAGCCTGCCCTTTTCCTTCAAGGGTTGCTGTAACTGGTATCTGTGTTCTTCTATTATAATGACTCTAATGGTGTAAAATAGAGATTCTTTCAAATGCAGACAGTACAAAGATCTCTTAAGGTTGAGAAACCTTTCACTGATGCCCTTTGCTTTCTTTCCTTGCACCTTACTTACTACTGAGGTAGTACTAAGCAGTTTGTTTTGTGAAGCAAAACCAGGGTTACTTGGAGAAAGTCCAGTTTTTGTCTCACTCTTTAATTCAGTGTGATTAGTTAAGATGTAGTATTGCTCTGCTCTTGCCACAAGATGCAGGAACTTCCTGAAGGTGTTGAGACTACCTTTCAAGGCTAAGACTACTGCTTTTAAATGCGTAAGGATGTGATACGGCATGCTGAGGGGCAGGGCTAGCTAACCTCTCTTGGCATCTCCAGGAAACTTCCCAGCTGTGCTGGGGGAGCTGCACTCAGGAAAGGAAACAGTTACTCCTCCACGGTGAGTAACCCTGTTTTCTCCTTGTTCATCTTCTGACTATTGTCTTTTAATTTCTTATGTCAAAAGATGCAGCCCTTGATCCAGAAATCGACATGACACAGGTTTTGGTTGGAGGTTTCATTTGCATTTAGAAGAACTTCCTCTGCAGTCAGTTCAGTGGAGTGGTGCTAAAAGTTACTTGTTTCTGAAAAGCTAAATCTGAGTGTGAAGCTATGTTGCATACTGAGGAATATGTACACAGAGACTTAAATGTAGTGCTCTGTGGAATATCTGGAAGTTGAAAAACATAGACCATCAATTTTTCTTAAATTTTTTTTTTTTTTTAAAACTGTGGCAAATAAGGGTATTAATTCTTCAAAGATGTGTTTAACTGGGATTTCAGTTCCAGATGTAATTTTGGATAATCTGTAAGTTTTCCTGGCAGGTTTGAAACCTGTTGGTGCTGAATGAAGCACAGTATTTTTTTCACACACTGCATGAAGGATTGTCATTAAGAGTCTTGCTATCAGCATTGACTGAAGTTAAGAGAAAAATTTTAATAGCTCTACATTTTGTGTCTCCAAGGTAAAACATTTGCAGTTCTCTGTCTCACTGCCTGACATTTATAACAATGAATATTACTAGCATGGGTCTTTGTTTTTGGGCCAGCTATAAACCTTTATTGAATTTTGAACATGAACAGGATGAAAGTACTTTCATCCTCTTGGTAGCCTTGTTGAAGTAAATGGTTCTGTCTGTGGAGTATGGCAAATGTAAGGACTGTACTGGACTAGTTCTTGATTACTGGGTGCCATGCGCTGAGTTGTTACTCTTGGTTTACTCAGGAGCCCTAAGTGTAGAGACAGCTTGGATAGTTGATTTTTTTTCTTTACTTTAAATATCAGAGGTTTACTTTGGAACTCTACAAAACTGGAAAAGAACAGCTGAACGTGTTTTGCTAATAGTGGGAAGGAAGTAAAAAGGTTTGTAAACTTTCAGTAGACTGACTGTGGGGGAAAATGGGAAATTGAACTCAATTTTCCTTGTTTCATGGGTAGGAAAGCCTTAAGTGACCTTAGTTTTTGTACAACTAAGTTTCTGGGGAAACTGTTTAAGGGTAAAAATACTGTAGTAAAATTATTACTGCTATGAGCTCATCTGCCTTTCAGCATATCCAGTATGGTGTACAAAAGTAATTAATATCTAGCTGCCTGTGATTCTTGGATTGGTCTATTATCTTATGGTTTTAAGAAGTAGTAGTGTTTGGGGTGGGGAGGCTCACTTTTTTTGTTCCCTAGATACTAATAGCAGAAATACCTGCTCTGCCTATCTTCCCAACGGGAAAGGTCTGATCTTGGAGAAATACATAGTACTTTGACAGTCAACCATGTAGATGATTCTAAAGGAGCAAGTATGTGAGAATCTAAAAACTTTGTTTTTAGACCCAAAGTAGTAGATTGGTGTTGGGTGTTTTAGAAATTGTATTATAATTCAAGCTGTACCTTACACAGTCCTAAGTTTTGTGTGGTGGGGGAGGTGGAAAGGTGTTTGGAATGACTTATTTTCAGGTTAACCCAGCGCTACCAGAAATACAAGTGAAATGAAATAGAGCCATCAAAAAGCAGAGTCTTTAAAGTTTTCAGTGTTGGTTTGACTCCTATTGGTGTGGATGTGGCTGTTAAAAGGTTGTGAAGTCAGTGAGTTCAGTTTACCTGACCTGTTTGCAAGTTGTTTTTCCTTCATCTAATTGGCATAGTAATTGTAGCAGTTGTTTTAATTTGCACACTTAAACAACAGAAGCATGACCCTTATTTCAAATTGACAGACAGAGGTCTGTCATTGCCTGCAATCTGGCAGTTCAGTTTAGTACTTCTTACTGCAGGCTCAGATACAGAATATGCAGTATTTTCAAGTGTGTTTAGCATTTAGTAACATGTTTAGCATTTGTAACAGGAACAGATTTGTCGTTATATGCTGTCAGTGCAATTTTTAAAAAATATTTTTGTTGGGATTGTTTGCTGGTACTATTTGTAAAACATAGGATGCTGGTGTGTTTTGTTAGTGAAAGCTTGAATTCACCTGCCGTAATGTTTTAGAGGGTGAGATTTAAAAAAAAAATGCCCCAAGCCATACAACCAAAACAAAAAAGACTTGTACAAAACTCCTTAAGTGTATACAGGGTATGTTCTTGTGTCTTTTAAATTCATTGGGATGTGGTATCTTAGTTTATATTTTTCTGTACAGTAACATAAAAGCAAATCTACAAAGACTGAGAATTCACTTTAAAAATTAGGTAAGTTTAATTCTGATCCTGGAAGAAGCATTGCTTTATTTTTTTGTGTGATTATTCATTGTGAATGTCATATAGTAGTAAGTAGGACTACTGTGGATAACAGGTAAATTTCTTTATAATGAAGTGAGCAAAGTCAGAAAAGCATCATTCTTTTCAGCTTGTCAGGAAGGAATTCTGCTTTGGCAGTCAAATTCACCTGTCCATCCTAAGATGACCAGGAGCCACATTCAGTTTGATAAGTGTGTTCATAAATTTGGCAAGGAGACCAGGTCCTCTGGCCCTTTAATAGAACTGATGAGGTTCTGTTAAAGGAGAGGTCAAGATTCTGGTTTCAAGGTGATGTTCTGATACTGTACTTGTCTCTGTCAAACAATCTGACCCATGCTATAGTTGATGCACAAACACTAAACCTGAGGCATACTATTAGTAAAGCCAAACATCTTTGGTGTGACTAGCATACAATATAACTTGCTACGCTGAATTAAATGTCAATGAAACTCACATAGTCAATGGTTCCCATAATGCATAATAATCCTTTCTTGTTTGTTGTTGTTTTTCTGTTTGTTTGGTTATTTTTTCGTGCAGGGTCCCCACTCTGGTGTCTTTGGAAGAAACAAAACTGTACACTGGAGTTGATTATGGTAAGTAGATCCTAGTACCGTTCAGACAGCTTGTTAACATTTGTATTCGTTTATTTCTGCTGTTAAAACAGTAGGGTCTTTTCGAGACAATAATTTTGATTCTTTGTATTAAATGGAGGGGTTTGGTCAACAGCAATTCTTGTGTACACATTTCCATCTTCAGTGATGGTACACAGGATACAGATCTGCTGCAGTAATATGACTGGGAATGGGACCTCAGGTCCAACCCCCAGGTCAGAGCAGTTGAGCCCCTTGTCCTTTCACACAGATGAGGGATGCGAGAGGCTACACCTATCACCGAAAGACTGCACTTGAGAGACAGAAGAAATCAAGGCAACCTGCTAAGAGCTGTGACAGCTCTGTTAGAAGAAAATGGTGTTTTTTCAGGCTTTCTGTGTATACTTAACCATCTTCTAAGTGAAGATGGCCTATTTAAATAAGGAACTAAAGCACACAGTAGCTGCTTATCAGACTATTAAATGGTTTTAGTTGCTTTATTGCTTATTAAACCTGGCCCATTAGTTTGCATGTGGTGGGTGTGTAGCCATATGATATGTAATAAGAGACTGGGCATTTATTTCTTGGTCTTTTGCATTTATTTCTTGGTTTTTCTGGTTTAAATCTTCCCTTGTATCATTTTTTTTTTTTTGTCTGCATTTTTTGCTGTTGTTTGGATTGGGAATATTTGTTCCTTTCCAGATAGCAAATGGGAGTAAGTTCCCAGACTCTTACTGACTTCATCACTTTGTGTAAAATCTGTGTTCTGTTGACTTTCCCCGTATTCCCCCCCCCCCCCCT
>VWZI01018873.1:729-30632 GCA_013396835.1 Psilopogon haemacephalus | reverse complement strand
TGTTGACTTCCCCCTTTTCCCCCCCCCCCCGCCTTCTTAATGCATTACTGAATTTTCATATACTAAACAATATGCCACAATCTGTGCTTAGAAACAAAGCTAATTGTCAAGGCAGCTAAAGAAGGTTATGCACCTATGAAAAGCATACTGCTGGCTTAATGAGAGTGGTGTCTGAGACAGAAGAGGGCTATTTTTAGTATAGTCCATACTGCCATTACTGAATAGTATGCCTTGCTGCTGCTTTTTGTATCTATAAATTGCCTTTTATGCTATTGTAGAATAAAGAGAAAACTTATTACTTTTTCTGTAGATTTATCAAGAGAGAATTATCGAGAAACAATTGCAAGAGTGACAAGGAAATTGCTGCGTAAGTTTAACCACTCTATCTAAAAAGTACTGTTTTATAGATAAGAAACTAGTTTTGTTTACTCAGCCTATAATGCTTAAATTTAAGCTTTGTAGAAAAAATTATAGTTAATTTTTCAAGCCCTTTTCCTGTCCAATAATTTTTTTTCTTCCAATCGTAGGCTACATACTCGATAACTCAGAAGATGATACCAAGTCTTTATTTCTAATAATAAAGGTATATTTATAATTTGTAATACTTAAGAGAAGGTTAATAGTTTTTAAAAATAATCACTATTTTACTTTTTTTTTTCCTACAGATTATTAGCGATGTTTTACAGTTCCAAGGGTCTCACAAGCATGAATTTGATTCACGGTGGAAAAGCTTTAATCTAGTGAAAAAATCCATGGAGAACAGGGTCAGTGATTGTTTTGGGGTTTTTTTCCTTTGTAAAGCCTAGTTGAGTGGTAGAAATAGTTCTTAATGCTTAAACTGTTTTCCGTACAGTCTTAATCAGTTTTCATAATTTTGAAATCTAATTCTGATGATAATACTGTTTTGAAGTGCTTACATACCTTTATTTGGAAATCTTACAAGCAAATAGCTTAGCCTTTTTGAATGGTATTAACCCTCAGTTTGCACATATCCTTGGACCAAAGTCTCATCTAGTCCTTGTTAACTGGGAAACCTCTGTGACCAGAGCTTCCTTTTGCTTACAGATAAAAACTTAACCAGGGGCAAGAAGGATTTTTACATGAAACTCACCTGTTTCAAGAAGAAAAAGAGTACCTGGGGAATTTAGTCAGTACAAATTGCTAATAGGAATACTGAAATCTAAATGTAATTATGTATTTATTTGCAGCTTCAAGGAAAGAAACAGCATATCAGAGCTTTGCTGATAGACAGAGTTATGTTGCAGCATGAGGTAATACTTCCACTTAAATCTTCACTAGCTACTTCAGTTGAAAAGCAGATTTGCTACATTGTCATGTAACAACAGATGAAATAATCTTTCACTAGTGTTTCTTTCTCCTACCTGCATTAAATCTAAACCAATCTGTCCTTTATTTGTGTTTTCTACACAATTTAGCTGAGAACGCTAACAATGGAAGGCTGTGAATACAAAACCTCCCATCAGGAAATGATCAGAGATCTTTTGTGTTTGTCCACAAGTTCATATGGTCAGGTATGGGGAAAACCCTTTTAAAGTGAAATAGTTGGAGTTTTTGTTGATGTCTTCAAAATACCGAGATCACAGAAATGTAACTCGATTTATTTCTGTGGCAACATGAAATATTTGCTTGCTTTGTTTAAGTTGCTAGATTTGGCATAGTTTTTGCTTTAAGCCCCTTCTTTCTCAAATAAAGAACTGGATGGAGAGGCTGCCAACCTAGGTTACAAATACTAAATATGTTGAGGGACTCTGCTACTACTCCTACCTCTACACATAATTTTATTTTTGTGCATAAGTAATTGAAATGGTTAAGGATGTTATTTTTCTATAGTCTACTTTTGGTTCAGAAGACTTTCTAGTAATTTGTCTCTTCCCACAGGTCAGAAGTAAAGCTCAGCAAGCATTCTTCACAGCTCTGGGAACATACAATTTTTGTTGCAGAGATATTATTCCCTTAGTTTTGGAGTTCTTGCGTCCAGACCGGCAAGATGTCACTCAAAAGCAATTTAAAGTACTATATCATTATCTTTGTTTTATGTCTGTCTTTTGAAAGTGTTTTTATAGGAATTGGTTGAAGTGGAATTTGCTTGTTTATCAGTGTGCCAGTTCTCACTGCACATAGCTTATTTATGACTACTATAAGGAATTCTTTGGATTAGATAAGCTGTCAAAAGAAATTTTGTTTATATGTGCTACTTGTTATGTGTTCAAATGTTAAAAAATTGTCTGTTAACAACTATTTTAAAATTATGAAATGGAAATTGAAAAGTTGCAGTCCAAGGTGGTAAAACTCAGTAGCAGTTTTGTCATCTGTAGCAGGGTTAGAAAATAGCATGAACTGGACAAAAGTTGATCACCCAAGTAAGTTATGGTAAACTGGATGGATTTTATTTTGAAGTGGGGTGTTATTACTGATGCTGTCAGGACTGGAAATGGTGTGGGTGTTCAAAAACTTCATGTTCTCTGCCTTCCTCAGCACCCTTCTCAGTTCTCCTGACCACAGAGGCAAGTTACACTCTTGTCACATGGTCGTAACAGCAACCATGGCTGCTTATCCTGTTCAAGCTGCCTGATCAGTGCTATCAGACAGCATGTGATTACATCATATGCATATCTTGCAACATCTTTTCTTGTTTTTCGATGATTACTTTTCTCTGTTATCTTTGTACCTCCCTTTCTCCTTCTCTGTCTCCTCACACATAACCCACAGCATTTTCTTACTGTACCTGAATTTGGTATTTCTGGTACTGCTGTCAGAGGCAGCCTTAGCCTCTATTACTGCTGTAGTTACTTCAGTGCTGTTGCTATTGTAAGACTATTCACAAAAAAGGTCCCCATGATTTCCTTCCAGTTGCCTGTCAGATCTGGTTATTTCTTATGTAACTCACATCACCACCTGTGAAATCCAACCTTTCTTTGTGTCATTCTGTGTAACTCTTGTCAGTGTCTCACACAGTCATCTGTTGCATTGACACAACACAAGGTGGGGAACTTAGTCACTTTAAGGGTCAAAGAACACAGGAACAGGTTCCCCAGAGAGGCTCTGGAGTCTTCCTTCTCTGGAGACTTTCAAGGTCCACCTGGATGTGTTCCTCTGTCACCTGAATCAGATTGTGTGGTCCTGCTCTGGCAGCGGGGTTGGACTTGATGACCTCTTTGTGTCCCTTCCAACTTCTGACATACTGTGATCCTGTGACCAATTTGTTGTGCCACGCCCAGCAGTTATCCACAACCCATCCAGCTGGCATTATTTCAGGGGTCTGGTTAACATCATTATGATTTGCCTGCAACCCAAACATGACTGAGTTCACAGGAAGACCAGGTCTGGTACTATTATTCTATCATTACATCATCTCCTTTATAATGTAATTCAGAAATCAGTCAGCCATGCTATGGATAAAATAATTGCAGGGCTTCCAGTCAAGAGAATTCTGTGACAAATCTTCAGTATTTTAACAACAAAGCCACATAGCTGAATATTTCTGCTACATTTTAATGGTTTGGTAACAGGAAGATCATTTTTTATTCTGTGTGGGTGCATGCTTATAAACAGTATCTGTCTACATATGCGAACAGTGCTTTAGCTTTCTGAAATTACATTTTTCATTTTATAGGGTGCCTTATATTGTCTTCTGGGAAATCACAGTGGAGTATGTTTGGCAAATCTTCATGACTGGGACTGCATTGCACAGACGTGGCCAGCAATTGTTTCTTCTGGGCTTAGCAAAGCTATGTCCTTGGAAAAACCATCCATAGTTAGACTCTTTGATGACCTAGCAGAAAAAATCCATAGGCAATACGAAACAATTGGGTTGGATTTTGCAGTAAGTTGCTGATTGCTTAGTATTGATGTCCTGGATTCAGATAGCATTTGATTACAAAAATGTTTGAGACTCGAGTATATTGTTTGAGTTAGTGTTCTGATGTTGTCTGCATTCCAATTTTGGTTATAGAAGAAATGCAGACTGTCTCCCTCATTAGTGAGATAAATGTCATGGTACTCAGTTTTAAGAATGCAATGCCAGTTAGTCTTTTAGAAACCATTTGTATACTTAATGAAATACTGATGATCGTCTTCAGTTTAAAATGCATTAAAACAGTGTCCTTAGAAGAATAACAGGTACTTTGAGCTAAAAAAAGCTTTTTTTCTGTACTTCACAGGTATGTGTATGTGGAGAGAAAATTCTGTACTGTCCTTGTTTGAAAACAGATTTAAAAACTGTCAGATTGATTCCTCGTCCCAAATCTTTGCCTTTTTTGTTGACAGATTCCAGAGAGATGTGTTGAGATAGCTGTCATGCTGCAAAAGTCAGAACATCCAAATTCAAATTTCACAGGCCTTAGTTCAGAAGAAATTCAGTTAGGAATTCAGCGACAGAAAGAAAAGAATGTGGAGGCTTTGCGGTAAGTTTAACCTGCCTTGACGCCAGCTTATACCAGCTGATATTTACCATGTGTTAAATGTGTAATAACAAAATCTTAAACTTGACAAATGGAGAATACCTAAGAATTGGTGCAGTGTGTCTTGACCCAACAACCTCTCCCTTCTGTCCCTTCCCTTCTTCCCTCCTGTTGAGAAACTTTTATTCCATTTTTTAATTATTCTCTTAGTATAATTTGGTTAATGATTCCCTCTTTTTTATTTTCTTCAGAAATTATGAAAATTTGGTCAACATGCTTCTAGACTGTGTGGAACAAAGAAATCTGTAAGTCTCCCTTTCTCTCCATGAGAAATTTGTGGGGGGAGGTGGATTGGGGGTGACTGCTTCAATAGATATCAATTGCATCAAGTGCAGGGAGCATGACCAGAACTGAGTCGTATTTTTTTCCACCATGGAGTTTAATTGCCCAAAAGGCAGTATCACAGTAGCAGACTTGCGTAAAATGGATTGCGGTAAAGAATTGAATGAGTCTGCAATTTGTTTTCACTGGAGACGTGATTTGTTCATATAAGGTGTCTTCACATCTCGGAGTTAAGCTTTGTCATTAATTAGTTTAACCTGGCGACTTTTTGTCCTGGGGGGAAGAAAGTCTGTTTCTTTCTGCGTAACACTGACTTCCACATAAATTTGAATTGGTAGCATATTGTTTGTGTTTAAAAACTTTAGAAGACTATTCCTTTAGGTCTGTATTTTACATTGAAATGCCAAGGTCAAAAGAAGGCCATTAACTAAATAAGTTTGATTGCTCCTCTGTGTTCCTAGAACACTGGAGATTTTCCTAAATGACAGTTAAGCTTATTGACCGTAGTCATGGTATAGAATATTACTTAGGTTAGTGCAAACATACTGCATAATCTTACCACATAAGGTACTTTCTGTGCAAAAACTACCCTTCTTATTGTCTGGTTGTAATACTTCTATTTTATTTGCTTGTTTTCCTCTGCAGTCCCTGGAAGTTTGAGCACATAAGCATTGGTTTTCTGTCTCTGCTCTTGAGAGATGATAGGATATTGCCTGTCCGTGCAATAAAGTTTTTTGTGCAGTGTCTCAACCATGATGCAATTGTAGTTCGTAAGGTAAACCCAACATGATTCTGTCTGTTACACAGCTCGCTGGGATTTAGATTAGATGTTTGTGGTGTTTGTCTGTGATAAAGCACAAAAACAGAGGTCTACATCCTTCTTCACCCTTTCAGCCATGGACACGTGCAAAGTGTCATCCAAGAAGATGATAGTCTTGACAGTGCTGTAGCCATGATGCATGGTGTCAAGTCTCTGAATTGAAAATGTAGAGGGTGCCAGTTCATTTTCATTTATATCAGAATTTGTTTGTAGATTTTTCTTTTGCAAATGTCTGATTTTTCTGCAACTTACTACTTGAAGAGACCCATATTTATGTATTTTATTTGTACCTTTCATTCATCTTGTTTACCTCAGTGAGGCTCAAAACTTAAGTGTCACTTCTTTCAGGAAAAAGTTACTGGCTAGGAGGTTTTCCTCGGCTATAAAGACCACACTTAAATCGAGTCCTGTTTTCCCCTCAAATGAGTGAGATTACTTCATTAAAGGAAGTATTGGCCACTGGGGTGACAGAGTTCACTGTAATGTTCACTGGCTTTTTAGAACATTGAGTAAGATGGCTTAAAATGTCTGTAATGAGATGATGAGACATGTCCTTCTGGAGGTAAGTGTATAGAAGTGATAGATTAATTCGTTTCTTTTTTAGGTGGCCATCTCAGCCGTGGCTGGTATTCTTAAGCAGCTTAAGAGGACACACAAGAAAGTGCCCATCTGCCCTTATGAAATAAGTAGGTCTTATTCAGTATGCAAAATATCTCAGTAGCATTTATCCTAAAATGGTTTAAAAGTATGTTTTTATGGTTAAATTAAATGTAAGATCACAAGCTTTTAATATCTCTCTGGTTGTTAATGCTTTAGGCAGGCAAAATTGGTAACATAATCAGTCATTTTTCATGTTTGGAGCGTTTTTTTTAATCAGCATTACACTTGTAAGTGTGTATTAAGCTATTCACTTAAAATACGTGAATCAAACTTCAGGGAAACAATTTTTCTTCTTTCAGAAAGCCTTGTAATTGGCTTATCTCCTTTTCATTAATTTTGCAAATCCTTTCAAATGGCACATATCTATGTGAATTACTAAAGGAATCTTTTCTATTACTGCTAGTGTTACTTTTAATCTTCTTGAGCTAATGTTTCTATAGATTTGATTGGACACTCATAAAAATTAAACTGTAACATCTGCGGGAACTGTTAATAAATGAGTTTGTTAGGGTATAAATTCCTCTCTAACCAGGTGGAAACCCCAAGCCTTCCAGCATTCAGGCTGGTGACAGACCAGATAACCAGTGGCTGCACTATGACAGCCAGAGTTTGCCAAAGACGAAAGAAGCCTGGGAGTCATGTTGTTTTGTGGAGAAAACACACTGGGGATATTACACCTGGCCTCAGTGAGTATCATTTAGCATTAAGATAGAATTGTGACGGTCAGCAGGAAAAACTGTGAAATTGTGGGGTTTTTTTTTTTTCTTTTAATAGAAACCAAATTAATTCAATAGTTTGTGCTTCTTGCTTGTTTTACCACTGGGTTTTATGGGATTTTGTTTGTTTGTTATTTTCTTATTAATTTATTTTTATTGATTGCACTTTGGGTTTTATGGATATTATAGGCACACATTTCATATCATCATTGAACTGTTCCATTGAAAACAAGAATGTTAGAAGATTATGTACTTGTAAAATAAGCTGAGTGTTCTATCACTTATGATTGTGGATTGCTTGTTGTAGTAGAACCTTTGTGTTATCACTTTATTTTTTTTTGGGGGGAGAAAATAGAGAATATAGAAAATAATCATGAGCTTTACTTTCAAATGCATTACTATTTTTTTTCTTCTTAATATTCAGAACAATGATGGTTTATGCTCCAGCTGAGCATCAACCGAAACTTGGGCGAAGGAGAGATGAGCTGACAGAGGTAAGGGTTTTGGTGTGGTTTAGTTCTGTGGGCGTGTTTAACAATATTACTTCTCCTTTCTTCTTTGTACATTGTCCACAGATTACTGTGGAGGTGAGGAGACCAAATTCTCTTCTCTCTTTTAGCTGAAGTATTGCTTGCTGTTTAGGCTGCTTACAGAAAATTTATGGAAACAGATTTGTTTAACTCAATGACAAAGCAAAACAGATTGAACTCAAATGCAATTTCATGGCTGTGTCAATATAATCATGTTTCTAACAAGCAGTAAGTGATAGCTGCTCTGCAACCTAGATCCCTACAAGACATTTTTAATTCTTAGCATACAAGAAGAAATTATTTTAATACGTTGCAGTTTCTTTGTCACGAACATAGAGTAATTGTATTTATGAGCACTTTATTTGCTTTCGAATCTTTATCAGAGTTTAGAACAATGTAATTAATGACAGAGGAAATAACTACTTTTGTAAGGGCTTGTTCTGTTGAAAGACAACTCAAAGTCATTAATGAAAATAAAAATCATGTGTTTTACAAAAGAGAAGCTAATATACCATGTAAAATGAGGGTCAAATGGATAAGCGAGGCCTGATTTTTGCCAGAAACAGAACTGAAAAATGGGGCTTGGAAAGATTGGGTTATCACTAACAATGAAATCCCTCAAAGCTAATAATTTCTGGTTTTTTTTTTTCCTCTCGTTTTAGGCAGAACAAATTATATATGATCACTTTTCTGATTCCAAGTTTGTTGATCAGTTAATAAAATTTTTGTCTTTAGAAGACAGAAAAGGAAAAGACAAATTCAATCCCCGCAGATTTTGCCTCTTCAAGGTAACTCGAATTCAATAACTAAATTGCTTCCATTTGTAGATAATGATCAAAGCGTGAGAAAGTAGCACTTGGCTTCTACCCTGTTGTTATAAAATTCTGTTTTTTAAAGAGATGCTGCTATGATTAATCTTATTAATTCTCTCTTCTGATTGACTACTTTGGGAAACACAGGGTAATACAGAAGTGCGTAGGACACTTGTATGTTATTCTGTTACAAAAGCGCAGTAATTTCTGCCTATTCTCAAGCACTTTATGATCTTATATTCTTCTTAGGAAGACAGTGATTTATATTACTGAAGACACTTCCTTGTTTTACAGGGCCTTTTCAGAAATTTTGATGATGCCTTCTTGCCAGTTCTTCAGCCGCATTTAGAGAAACTTGTGGCAGACTCCCATGAAAGCACCCAGCGATGTGTAGCTGAAATTATAGCTGGCTTAATAAGAGGTTCTAAACACTGGACATTTGAGAAGGTACTGTAGTAGTGTCTTTGAGTCATAATTATTAAACAAATGAAACATACCAAGTTGAGGACTTCCAGTGTGTCACAAGAAAGGACTGGAAAATACTGCAACATGCAGTGCTTCATTGCCAAATTTTGAACACAATTCATAGGTTGCATTGGTGCCTATATAACACTGAGTGTTAACAGAATGCTTCAAGATCAAAACTAAGAACAGTTCAATGGTAAGAAGATAGCAAAGCTGTCATGATCTGTAGTTTCCAGTTGGAATAAGTGCTTATTTCCATATCAGACTGTTGCATCTTTATTTAATCTAGATACAGCTGTCTGGATTATTTTTAGATTAATTTCTCTGCTGGGGAATAATAAAATTGAAAGAATTGTGTACTTAGAAGTTAGATGGCCATTTTGTCCCTAACTAGACAAATCTTGTCTTTCGCTCTTTTGCTGAGCAGGTGGAAAAACTTTGGAAGCTTCTCTGTCCGTTGCTTCGAATAGCTTTATCCAACATTACAGTGGAAACCTATAATGATTGGGGCACATGCATAGCAACCTCCTGTGTGAGTACCCCCTTAGTATTGTAAAGCTGTATCCAGATGCTCAAGTTTTACAGTGTGTAAATAAGAACTTTTCAAACAGATGTATTTGGGTATATTTTGTAAGCTAAAACTGAGAACTGTAAATATGGTACAAAAATAATACCCCTTTTAAATTTCATTGCTTTTTATGAAAGTTTTGTTCTCTTCTGCCCTTTGCAGACAAATACAAGATTTTAGAAAAGAAGGAAAGCCTTAGTTCTAGACTTTATGCTTGCTGAATATGCTTGCTGTGTGTTCAATTTTTATGGAAGTTTTTGCACTTAAATTACTTTTAAAGCTGTAATAAATCTGTATGTAGCTTAGCATTATGTTTTGAAAACTAAGTCTGAAGTTAACTTAGCGTACAGAAATCTCACTGTATAACTATGGTGGACTGGGAGGCATAGTGTTTGAGAACCAGAGTACCTGGCAGGCCACAGATGTCCTGAATCAGTAGTTCTTTCAAATCACTCCGCAAATACAACCTTGTTTGTCACCCAGAGCCCTGGCAATTAAGTGGCAAAATAATTCAGACATGGTTATTCATAGATGTAGAAAATAAACCTAAAATTCCTTCTAATTGTGACTGCATTTACCAAATAATTAAAACTGAATGTCATTTCAGTTCTCTTCTTACTGAAATTTATTGTGAAAATGTATTTGCCTTTGCACTTGCTTAATAGAACAAACCCAAGGGATGCAAGGAAAGTATGTAAAACAATTTCCTTGTATATACATTAAAAACTCAAAATTTATTTATCTCTGATATTCCTTCCTTTTCAGGAGAGCAGAGATCCTAGGAAACTGCACTGGTTATTTGAACTGCTTTTGGAATCTCCGTTGAGTGGTGAAGGAGGATCATTTGTAGATGCATGGTAAAATTAATTTGAACTGTTCTATTATTGATGAAAAAAGAAGGAAGTAAAGCACAGATGAAATGTATTTGAGGACAAATTACCCCAGTTACTTTGTAGAAGCAGGGAACAAAAGTGCTGCTTTTCATTTAACTTTTCACACACTATGACACTTTCCTCGTGTTTTCTTAGGTAACTGAATCAAATTAACAGAACATAAGGGTTTGGAAGTGCCGTTGCAGCACTACTGTTGTTTCTTCTGTAACTGTTACCCATCCTTGCATGCAACTCATACAAAGACACTTCTGTGCATTGACATACAGAAAATGTTCAAAAACAGGGCTTGAAGGGGACAGGGATACAGAGGAATGCTTTTGAATGACTAAAGATAAGCTGTTCTGATTTCTAGCCGACTCTATGTGCTGCAAGGTGGCCTTGCACAACAGGAATGGAGAGTACCAGAGTTGCTGCACAGACTGCTGAAGTACTTGGAACCTAAACTTACACAGGTTTACAAAAATGTCCGAGAGAGAATAGGAAGGTCAGTGTTGTTCTCTTCTGCAGTTCTTGGAGGGATTTTTCTCTTATCTGGGTAATTATCTGAATAATTACACCACAGTGATGACTCTGCCTTAATACTGATAAAATAAATTAGGTAATTTATTAACAGGCTTGCTTCAGAAACTTTTTTTTATTGTATATGGGCTTTTACATTTGTGCATAAGCTCTTAAAAACCCTGAACAACCATCCTGTTTCCTCTCCCAAAGAAACACCCTCCACCACCCCCAAAAATATCCCATAACACCACTACAATCAAGATTTACTTTGTGTAAGCCCTAGCAATCCATAAACATAAAAAAAATTCTTTAGAGAGCATTTATTGATTTCAAAACTGATTGCAGAACTGTCAGGAGGAGGGGCAGCTTGCAGTTTAGTGATTGTCTAGCCCTCCTGAAAAGCATTTATTTTAAATAATTCAGAAGTGAAGATAAGGAAATTGCTTGTAAGAGTTCAGACTTTGGACAAATTATCTGGGATCAGTTTTAGTTATGTTCTCCTGACAGTACTAGAGCTAACTGTGTGTTCCTACTTTGTTTGTTTGCCTTTCTTTTTTTTTAGTGTTTTGACCTACATATTCATGGTAGATGTTTCCTTGCCAAATACTGCTGCAACTAAATCCCCTCGTGTCCATGAATTTACTGGTCGGATACTTGAAAATCTTAAACCCCTTATGGAGGCAGATGAAGAAATTCAGAATCACGTTATGGAAGAAAATGGAGTTGGTGAACAAGATGAGCGAACTCAGGGCATTAAACTCTTGAAAACTAGTGAGTTATTTAGTGAAGTTAAGAAGTGTGGGGTATTTTAGGACATCACACAAATCATACAGCTTCAGTACACAATTTCTTCTCTCTTACCTTATGTGTCTGTTCTTTCAAGAGATGAGGTTTATAAAGTCACCTTTACTGGATTAAACTTAACTATCAGTATAGGTCCACTCTAATACGTGAAAACCTCAGATGGATCTTGCAAGAAATGTGGTCTGTATTATGTTTTGGGATCTTTAATGGTTTTTATCATAATCAGTGATCATTTATCTTTACAAAACTAGTTCTGAAGTGGTTGATGGCAAGTGCAGGACGGTCCTTTTCTACAGCTGTCACAGAGCAACTGCAGCTTTTACCTTTATTTTTCAAGGTAAATTGTTGGGGGGGAAGCTGTATAATTCGTAAATGAGTGCATGTTGTCTCTATTCTGTTATGTGTCTTGAGTTATTTTTTGCTGTTCCATGACTCTTTCTAAATGGTGATACTTTCTTGTTTTTCCTGTCACTTCTGCTTCTTGTGGTTTTATGAAGCTCAGTCTTTCAGTGCTACAGATATGAAATAAAACATGAAGCATATATCTTGCTTTATATAAATAGCAATTATCCCACAATAATGTGACCAGAAAAGAAAGGTTTACCTATGTGAAAGTGAGCTTGAAATGCTGGTACAGTTTTTTCTCAAATTTAGAAGCGTATCTAAACAATTAATTTTATTTGATATCAAAAGAATTGCAGTGGGCAGCCAAAGTCTTAATGGCACCTATTTAATCCTCAAGAGCTTCAGACTAGCGATACTGCTTAGATATGTAATATATGAGGCAAAAAACCAAGGGTCTCCTGATCCTGTTAACTTTTTTCCACTGCTTATTGCTGAGAGTATATTATTGTTACATTAATTGGGGTTTTTTTCTAATTGCACTATATTAATTTGTGTTATTCTTAGCTGTTCTTTCACAAGATTGAGCTTTCTTTTAGAATGTTGCTGCTGGCAAAGCTTGTTTGCTAACACTAGCCTTTGTGGTTTTTCGTCTGTTGTTCTCTAGATTGCACCAGTTGAAAATGACAATAGCTATGATGAGCTCAAAAGAGATGCTAAGATGTGCTTATCATTAATGTCTCAGGGTTTGCTATATCCTCAGCAAGTGCCTTTGGTACTTCAGGTGCTAAAACAAGTGAGTATCGTCTAAATGGCTTAAAGCTTCTTATTGGACACTGCGCTTTTAAAAAGATTTTACAGTAATTGTGATTTGAGGAGAAATACTGGTTTTCTTGAAGGTTAAAGGAGTTGAATAGTCATATTTTTAAATGATCTTACAAACACTAAACAACAAGAAATTGAACAGTAAATTACGATTTGATTCAGTAGTGGATCATCCTAAGCCAAACGTGTGTCTTCATGAGCATAGCAATTCAAGTCAGTGTACAGAATGAGTCCATATAAGGGACTACTCTTGGATGTCTACGTTTGTATAGTTTTACAGCACTCTGGAATTGAATGGTTTGTTCTGTGTAGTTTGTCGTGCAATAAATGTGGTTTTCTTCCCTACATTCAAGACTCCACTATATGTTGGTAGGTAGTAAAGCTACTTCCTGCACAATGTTGGTGGAAACTGTACACACATCCAAAACAGTAACTGCAGTATTGCAGTCCAAGCTCCACCCATGCCTAGTGCTTTCAATAACTTGGACTTCCATAAGGGTGTGGAGATCAAAATTAATGAACTTTATTTTAAAATTGGTTTTCCAAATCCACTGTGTAGAATGAAAAAATATATATATACACACACACACACAGAGACTTAAACAGAATGGAGTTTCTGGTTTATTTCTGTCTGTTTTATGAACTGATATTGGGAAAGAAAGGGAGAAATTTGCCTGCTTCTGTTTTTTTTTTTTTTTACAATATTAGGTATCTGTTAAATAACATTATGCTTTGGAAGTTAAGGCTATTGTAAGTTACTGTCTAAATAGTAATTGTATGCTTTGGAGTGTATGTCAAGAAAATACTTGAATAAAGGAAGTTACTTTCAACTGTCCCCAAAAGCCTTTTCTGAAATAACTGTTAGCTGCTTGCTTTCACATTCATGGTTTCTCAAACTCATGTATTTATGTATATTTATAGACAGCAAGAAGCAATTCTTGGCATGCTAGGTATACCATATTAACCTACCTCCAGACCATGGTGTTCTACAATCTCTTCATCTTCCTCAACAATGAAGAAGCAGTCAATGACATTAGGTGGCTGGTTATTAAACTCTTGGAAGATGAACAGCTCGAGGTGAGTAGGTTTCTTGCCTGTGTCAAGTTCTAAGAAAAAGCCACTGGTTGTAATTAACTACAGCAAGTTTTTCTAGCTTTATAGAATTTACTTCGTTACTGTTCCAGTTTTCCTTTTTACTATTTCATTCCAGGAAAACTGTTGTTTAGAAAATACTTCATTAGTAACTTTTGGAAGTTCCATTGCTCCTGCTTTTTCAACAGTGTTGCTTTGTTTCATTCTTGGTTTAAATACAGTTGAAAGAGGGATATTACCATTTTACTATAAATAGCATGCATGTTGGTACTTCCAATGAGGTAAAACACCTTCCTGCATGAAAACTATGTGAAGCAGCTGTTTATTGCTCTATAGGTCTGTTTCCCATTTAATCATATCAGCTTATCAATATGTAAATTATTTTTTATGCATCCAGTTCTCTAAGGAAGTATTTCTTTAGTTATAAGTAGATTTTCCTTAGCTTCGTGAAATATGTATGCATAGTAGGACAGAATTTGTCTAGCAGTTGCTGCTTCTGACAGTGTTACATGATTCATGAAGATCATAGATTGTCAGCATACTTGTCATCTTACAAGTTTTCATGTGTCTCTTGAGCTGGTGATGCTTCAGTGTATGCAAATCCTTGTATAAGTGCTCACTGTACTCTTTTAAAAGTATCGTTCATGATATTAAGCCTGTTCTCAGGTAAAAATAAAGGTGCCTGATGTCATTCATTGAGTCTTGTCAGGATTTGAAAGTCACAGGTGTTTTGTTCTGTGCCACTAATTCATAGATTCAGAGGCTTATATTAAATGATGTGAATTTAATTATATTTTATCACGTTCCAGTGTAGTGAAGAATCTGTAGTGCTAACCTCCACTCTGTTCCTTTTCTCCTGTGCTACCATTTTCATTGTTTTCTGTGCTGTTGGCAAACAGGAATTAATCCTACTTTTGAGTGCCTGGATGATTGCTTTTTTCTTTGTAGAAGAAAAGATTCTGAAGTGTGGTACCTTTCTGCCAAAGGCAAGATCTTAGTTTAGGTCTTTTCAAGGCTACATTTAAAAGAGTAGCTGTAAGTAGCTATACCTGAGATGTGAAGCTTGCTTTTGTGAAGAGTGATTTGGAATACACAAATTAAAATTTTTGGTTTAATAGGTTGGACGTTACTGTCCCTTAACGAAGGACACTTAGGCTCCTCTGCTAACCATGCCAACGTCAATCTGCAGATGACCATTTTCAAGTCTTGCATGTCATGATTTGTAAAATGAGCTGGAAAGCAACAGCTTGCAATCCTAAAGAAGTTGTTTCCCACACTAGTCAGAGCACTTACCCATGATCTCACACAATTTCAAAAAAATACCTTTTATTCACTTGAATACAGTTTATCAAGTTATTTAAAATGTGCAAAATTATCCCTCTGTGCTATAGAGATGCAAATCAAAAAAGCGTATCTTAGGATTGTGTTACCATGGAAGCTTTTACTTCTCTTTGAAAAGTGATCTTGTTCTTTCTTGATAATAATTGGGAAAAGGCAGCATTTTGCAGAGCAATTTCTCTGTAATTTTTTTTTTTTTTAATGCTGGGTATTCAAGATGTGAATCTCTAGCTTTAAATAGTATTTGGTGGTGTCTTTATTGAGATCGTGGTTCCTGGATTTAAAAAACCTTTATTTTGATATTACTTGGTATAAAGGTCCTGGACCTAAAGGTCCATCCTTTTTGTTCTTTGTTTTAATACAGTTTTTACATCCAGTATTGCTACAATTGCTATTCACAGACTTCCTGGTGATTGTGTGTTTTCATGAAATCACTGTAACAAGCCACAGCAAGTGACAGTGTCAAGTGACCATGCTGAGTGTCTCCCGTGACTGCAATACAAAGTGAACATGAGCCATAGGTCAATCTGACTTCTGTGGAATAATTTCTTTCACCCATCTTTAAACACAGGTGTTCAGAATAGAGGAAAGCTGCACTTGAATAATAGTGTGGGAAATCCTTCTTCTAAAAGCTAGAATGGTGCAGGTGATGGAGTACTGTGAATGTAAGAGCTAATGTGACCTTGCTGCTGGTAAAGGGAAAAAGTAAACAGTCCTGAAAAAAAACATTTCTGTGTGCAGCAGGGTAACCACCACTGAATATCATCTCCAATTCTCAGCTTCTAGAGGCAGTTGGAGAGAGCTGCAGGAATTATTTTGGGGTTTGGGGAAGTATGTTTTGGACTAAGAAATTCCATTTAGTCAGAAGTAGAGGAAAAATGACAATGACCAAATTCAGCTTGGAGCTGTGGTGGTAGTGTTAGCCTGAAAGCACATTTCTCACAGTTTTTTCAGCCATCATTTGATTTAGGAATCTGTCTGAGGTCTATATTCTTATAAATCAGTGTATTCAATACATGACACTTATGTCCTGATAAACATTTTTCATATTACACTGCAGTATTACAGTACTGGGAATATTTCCTCTTTGTATGAGGAACCCTGTTGCAAATACTGGTTAGATTGTGCTTGTTGAGTGGTTTTTGTTCTGATATTGTCACCAATTTTTAGACCATAGTCAGTCAATTAAAAAAGACAAAAAAAAAACCAAAAACAAACCACCAAACCAACAAACCCCTCATGGCTGATGGGAAGAGTATTCATCTGTTGCTTTTCTGTAGTTTTCATTTTCTGTAAGTCATCGTGTGAGTATGATGATCTGCAAATTATTTAGTGTCACGTGGATTGGCTTGTTAGTGTACGATTTTGAAGGCTTTGCTTATAAGTGTTCTTTGCAGCAGAATGTTCCTTTTAATTAAGTTATTAATTGGCAATGAAATTGGTTTTAGTACATCAAGTAGTGATGCAAATGAGTACAGATCATTTGGGGGCTTGCTCACTTTACAGCTAAGCTTTATTCTGAGTCTAGCATTAGCACATCATGTTTCATTTAGTAGTTTTGCTCTTAAGAGACTCAAATTGCTGATAAACAATACCAGCAGTCTTCACTTTTTACTTCTCTATGCCATTAACAAAATAGATCATGTTTGAATAATGTTGACATTTACGTGGAACAAAGTGAAGCCTCTAGAGTTTATTGGTAACTTACTATGTTTAATAATTATTGCAGCACCTGCAGCTATACTTACTGCTTTGTGGCAGTTCAGAACATTATGTTCAAGGATATCATTTATTAAAATCTGCTTCAATAGATTCAGAGGATCAGTAGGTGTTTGTACTCCAAACAGATAAACGTTCTGTTTACAGTTACAGTATGTAGTTAGCAAAAAATCTGACAGTGTTTTGGCGAGTTGATTTGCTTTTCAAGTTTGTCAAGTGTTGGAAGTTTTCTGTCAGCTTGCAATTACTGGGAGGGGAACTGAGATTCAGAGGGACTCTAGTTTAAACATGGGTTTATAGTTATATAATTATGTATTTAGGAGATTTGAGTAGATGGCATAAATTAGTAATGCTAGAACTGAATTGTTGCCCATAAACCAGTGAAGTTAGTTGTCACTGCTTTACTCATCCAGCATCACTTGTAGCTGTGACAGAATTCTTGTGCTTCAAGTAAAACAGAATCAGCTTTGTCTCATGAACTTCTACCTTCTCTTAGAAGAGCTTATCTGCTTTTGTCAGTTATGCCTCCATACACATTTGAGTTCTGGGCTCCTCAGTTCAAGGGCAGGGAACTGCTTAAAGGAACAGCAAAGGGGTACAAAGATGATTAGGGGACTAGAACATCTGTCTTACAAAGAAGGGCTGAGGGACTTGGGACTTTTTAAGCTTACAGAAGAGAAGACTTAGGGTGGATCTTATAAGTGTTTATAAATACTTACCAGTTAGGTGTCAGGAGGATGGGGCCATTGATTTTTTTCACTGGTGCCCAGTGGCAGGACAAGACATAATGCACACAAACCTGAAAATGGGAAGTTCCATCTAAACGTGAGGAGGAACTTTTTCATTTTCTCCCTCATAGAATGATATACTTTTGAATAAAGTACAGTCTTTTTACTCTGTATCATCTAATGTTGATACAGAGACTATTATGAATGTTGTAAAGCGGGTTGATTATTTGGGGTGGCACATCATGTTCTTGTTTAAAGTCTGATTGTAAACCTTCTAATTCAGTCTATGATACCGCCTTGACAGTAGAGTTAAATTATGTTGTTGTCTTGAGTAGTGGGTTATTTTATGGCAAATGTGCCTAGGACATAACCGCCTGTTTCTTACTGTGCATGTGTGCTTAGTAATTGTGGTATGTACTGTCTGTTCCTAGGTGAGAGAAATGGCTGCTACCACACTAAGTGGTCTGCTCCAGTGCAATTTTCTCACAATGGATGGGCCCATGCAGACCCATTTTGAACAGCTGTGCAAAATGAGGTTACCAAAAAAACGGAAGCGAGATCTGGTTTCAGTGGTGGATACAATTCCTTCTGGGGGTAAGAACACTGCTTCAGAAACTGTGCATGTTGATGGCATGTTAGGAAGAAAAATACTTTTGGCAGTGCTTACTCTGCAGTCACTCCAGATAGAATAGAATTTGTCCTTTGCTGAAGCAGTGTTTAGGAAACTGATACATACCCGGAGAACCAAAAGGGCTGTTGTCTGCGCAAATGTTCTTCCTTCCTAAACATCCACAGACAATAATAGAAAATCACTTGTACCTATGTACCTTACTGGTAGTCTATGTATGTAGTGCAGATCCTAACCCTTGTTAAGGGCTTCAAGAATTTGACATACAGAATGAGTGATGAATAAGAATACAGCACTACCCAAAAAAATCAAATAAACATTTTTATGATGTATTCCTATGTTAAACTGCATTATTATTTTTCCACAATTAACACTCAAGAGACTTCTCAGTTTCCTGCGTGCATAGTTCACATATTTAAGAATGCAGTAAATAAATTCTTTAGTAAATGAACTTTCTTGGCTCCCACAACATAATCATACTCCTTACCAACTTTCAGTTTAATAGTGTGACCCAGGACTGGGTTTCCATATTGTCAAATAGTTCAGGTGCTTGAGGAAACATTCTGAATGCAGAAATAGGGACCAGTGAAGATATAGCTCATGAGCTATTAACTAATAGAGAGATTCTTTGAGAGGAGCAAGCCCATTTGAAATGCTTATCAAATATACAGCATTTGTAGATATTTTTTTTGGCATGTTATTCCATTAGAAACTTGAAATAAATAAAGAATGAATCTATGTCTCTGTAAGAAAGTGGAAACAATTTGGAGATCTGTACACCTGTGTGAACTTGACTATATGATCTGTAGAATTATGTCACTTTCTGTGGAAGTCAGAGAGCTCTCTACTGTGGCAGCAGGTTTTGTTTTGTTAATTCAGGGTCAAAACTCATTTAATATCAGCATCAATCTATTAATCTAATTAGATCACCTCTATGTAATGGCTCTCTTCAGTCATGGCCATCAATCAAAAATAGTCTTCTTTTTACTGATAACCAGTTTGGAGTTTGGCTGTGGCATTGAGGAATATCTCAGACAAAACATTTGTACCTTGCCAACTGTAAATCAACATCCTTATGCATTTGCAGACCTGGTTAAACGCCATGCTGGTGTGCTGGGACTTAGTGCCTGTATTTTGTCAAGTCCATATGATGTACCCACCTGGATGCCACAGCTCCTGATGGACCTCAGTGCTCATCTTAATGATCCTCAGCCTATTGAGGTAAAAATATATCATTTCTCTGATCAATGTAGCACGTCTTAAATTCACTCAACTCATTCTTGATTCTCCTTTCCTAGAAATAAATAATAAACTATTAAGAAGCTTCATGAGTGTTCCATTTTATTTAATGGTTCTAAATCTTAAGTCATTAACTGCTTTTGAGTTGTTGTGTGGGTTTTCTGTGATAGTTCTGTTCTTGTTTTCAAATTGAAAGCATAAAGTGAAAGGTGCAAGAAACATATTACTTTGGTGTATACTATTATAGAAAATAACAAGCTGGAATGAAAAAAAAACCACTGAAATTTATAAAACAAGGTTTTATGAGCAGCCCTAGAAACAAGTTTTAATTAAAATAATTACTCTTGAAGTCTTTTTTTGTTGTTTTGTTGTTGGGGGCTTTTTTTCCCCTCTCCACTTTTGTGGACCTTAGTGAACTTATGGCTGAAGAATTCCATAGACTGAACAAATTTTGCTTTGATATGCTTTACTAGATCAAAATGAGCTGAGGGGAGGGTTGGAATTTTTTTGTTAGTTTAATTACAATCTTAATTTTTTTACTAATAGAAGGTAGTTTACCTCTGATTTGTTTCTTCTGTGCATGTTTTGTGACTCATCAACTCATTTTGAGATCCAACCATTGGTTTGAAACATTCAAGGGAAAGGAGAAAAACATTTCACTTTTATAAGAATATTTCAAGAATTTTATATTGTTTCAAACTCAAAATTGTGGTCAAAAATATTTTTTTTAAAAGATGTTTGAATTACAGACTGGTCAAAAGACTGACCAAAGCTAGAACTTAAATTACTGGGGAACTGCTCTGAATTCCCTAAGTCCTTTGCAACCACTCAAATATTTTGCAGTTATTTTTGTTGTGTTCTGTATTTGTTTCATCGTGGAGCTTAAATCAATAACTGATGTGTATCGATACTGATTGTCTGCTGTGCAGATGACTGTGAAAAAAACCCTGTCAAATTTCCGAAGGACTCATCATGACAACTGGCAGGAGCATAAACAACAGTTCACAGATGACCAGCTACTAGTGCTTACTGACCTCTTGGTTTCACCATGCTATTATGCATAGATAGGTAAGATTATTTGTTTTGACAGAAACTGAGAGAAGTGTGAGTTTTGTGAAATCTAGCCTAGCTCTTTAGCCTAACATGGAGAACAGAGAAAAATGTCTAACTGCAGGGAAAATGATACAGTCCCTTGTATCTCCAGTGGTCTGATCGAGATCAGATTTAAGTATTGTCCATCTTTTAGTTTGCCTCTGTTATTACCCTAGTGCTTTGCTTGCCTTCTTGAATAGTGATATTCCTCTTCTCCATTTTCTGCCAGTAGGCTGCCCTTTTAAAAGCCTGGCAGTTTCACTAAAGGCAAGGCTTTGTACTTCTGATGTCTCTGAGGACTTTAGTATATCGTCCTCATCTCACTATGGGGAACGACTGCTACAAAATGCTTTCTCTCCTCTTCCACATCCTGGCTTTGCTACCTGGTCTCTTCACACAGGCATGTCCCCAAAGAGTGAATCCATTCCTGGGGTTTCTTTTTTATGCTACAACATTTGGATGTTTCAAGAGAGACGCTGTAGTTGTTTTTTTGTTTTTTTTCATGTTGTTCTGTGGTAATAGCATGAGGCAGTAATCTTGTACTGAATTCTTGTTTTGAATTCCATCTTCTTTCTTTTCAGGTTTCTCCTGGAAAAATTGGGATGTAGGAACCTTTCTGCAAAATAAAGAAAACTCAAAAGAAATTTATCATGTAGAAAACTTTGTGTTGGAGATTCTGATGCCTAATCAAGCCCACTTTTAAATGCAAATATAAAGACCTGGTTCTATTCATGAAGAATTTCACCTCCCCAGGGAGCGGCTGTGGGAGCCCCACAGTCTCCTTGTAACTGCTTTGCAGAGCCTGACTGAGTTTATTGCAAGACCCTTCTCATTGGCCTGCATTACACATCAGTCTTGTTTCTGCTTTCTTGCACACAGTGACTTACACTGCACATTTTTTATCCTCTTTTCCTAATCATTATTCCCAGCTGCTTCCAACATCGAAGATATGCAGAAGCAGAGAGTGCTGCAAACCAGAACATTTTCAGTGAAGCTGTCCAATTCTGTTGATGCGACTTCTTGCCTAGTCAGCATCCAATACAAGGAACCTCTCTTTCTCAGAGTTTATTTTTCATTACGTGGATTTGAGTGCCCACCAGGTGACAGGCTGTATATTACTGAATCAACATCAGGGCAGGATTGCCTTTTTGTATCTTCCTGTCAAAATGTAAATAGCTGATCTTCTCTGCAGTATAGATAGGACAAAACTGGGGAGTGAAAGCTCTTACTGCCTAACTAGGTCTTCAGAGATAGCTTGACCACACGTGGAATAAAAATCTATGATTACCTCCACATTTTTAAGGGTGAAAGACATTTCAAGACATTAAAAGGTGTTTCCACATTATAGAAGCCCACAGAGATGAAACAATGGACTATCAAGTGATGGTTGAGTTAATGGAACGAAATGTATGCACAGTGTGAAAAGGTGCTGAGTGGGTGAATTGTCTGAACAGCATGTTCCCATAAGGAGTGTCCCTGTGTGAGCGAGCATTTCTTGTTCAAAGATGGCAGAAGCTCTGTATTTTTTTTGCCTGCAGCTTTGTTCAGAGACTGGTATCTGTTGGCTATTTAACACCATGTTTAATATGTATTACATAGTTGTAAAAGACTGTATAAATTGTAGAGGCATTGCATTGACAAAGCATTGTACAGTTTGCAACCTTTTACATAACACCATTGTGAGATTAATTTGTAAAGATTCATACTTAGCTGTTAATACAGTAGTAGTCCTGGCTTTTGTATCGATCAAATGCCATTATTAGTTTTTTAAATTATTTTCTTTAACAGAATATCTCTTAATGTCTGAAAGGCAGAGATTTGCTTTAGTTTTCTTGTATCACATTATTACTATGTCTTGTTCAGATTTTAATGCAACAGTTGTGGCCATCTCTAAATGCTGATGTCACATGTTCTGGTTTGATAAGTTCCTAGAATGTGAGGTACACTGAAATAAGTCAACTGGTGTGTTTCAGCTTCCATGCAACCCTTCAGGAGTGCTGATACGTTTCTAGTGATCTACCTGCTGAGTGTGTGTCGTTCCAACCTTCAAAGCACAGCAGTGTTCCTGGTGCAGTATTTAATGAGTTGTCAGCACACCAATGTAACCACTCTGTAGTGTAGTGCCAAAATTATTATTTCAATTCTGTATGTAGTTTAAAACCAATAAATGGACTGTTTGTAACATCTGCATTTTTGGGGTATTTCTAAAGTGCAGATTCCTTATTCTGAGACTTCAGTTTAAAGACTTTGCTTTGGAGGTTTGGGGGTTCTTTATGGGTTACATCTTTGTTGTGGAGTTCATCTGTGAGTTAAGGCAGCATTAAGGTTTGATTAAGGAAACTAACTTTTATATTTATGTAAAAGTATGCTGTAACTAGTGAGGCTTGCCAAAAAAAACTTTAACTTCTGAGAGGCACACTTAAAACTGGAGAAATTAGTTTAACGTGGAGATTAGTTTTGCTAATACAATTGAAAAAAACTTTAATGGGAAGTATTTGTTGCAGAGGATAATCTTTCACGTATGTGCTGGCCGAGTAACTGCTGGAGCAGATACTATATGTGCTGTTTCACCTGCACTAAGGGCAGGTAACTATAGGAACCAGCTCTGATGCATTAGTGTAGTTGGGAGTTTATTTTCTCATGTATCCCTTGTAAAAGTGTAGCTTGAAACTGATTGCAGTGTTGAGAATCCTGTGCTCAGTGGAGAATCCTTGTAGTCAGAGCTAGGATGGTAAATAAGCAGGTGGGGTTAATTTAGAATATGTTTTATAAATTGGCAAGAAATTACTTAATACAAACAGCAAATAGAGTACCTACTCAAAGTACAGTTCTATAGGCTAAAACATACACCTGTGGTAGTGTGAATAAGCATACTGACTTTTTGTGGGCTAATGATTTAGTCTTCTATTCTGATAATGTAGGGACAATTTTGACTTGTTCATCAATTACCACAACTCATTTGTTACTTTTACTCCCTGCCTTTCTGCAAGCAATATAGACATGTAATGAATTCTTATCTTTTCATCACTGTGTCTTATGCGGTCTCTTCCCTAAGCCTGAGGGATGAAAAATCTCCAATACCTGCAGAGAGGGAGACCTTTCTGTCATGAGAAGAGACAATTTTCCCCCTTGAACACTAAGACAGATGGAAAAAAGATCTTGGAGATGGTGTGGTAGCAGTGATAGCTCTAGCACCCATGTGTCAGTCTACACAAATAACCTTTGTGACCATTGCTCTTTGAAGCACCAAAGAATGGAGGTGACATAAGGCAAAATGGATTTATTTGGCATTTATGGGGAGCTTCTTTTTGCTTGTGTTCAATGACTTATTTTTCAGTTACTGTCTTGCAAGACAGTATTAAGGTAGAGTGATTGTATTTCCATAACCAACTGGGCAGGCTTTTGGATGTGAAAACTGCCGAAGTCACAGCAGACATCATGTTTATTTAAAAAAAATTTGCCAAGTAGGTAAGACTTTAACTGGTGCTTTTGGGCAGCACCACAGACTCAACATCATTGGATTGTGTTAACAAGTTGAGCTAGTCTATATGAATTTTTTTTTTTTTTTTTAATGAAAGAAAAAGAGACCACATCAGAAAAAATTACCTTCGTATATTAGAACTCTATTCATTTTGTGTCCAGCCATCTGCCTGATCATCTGTTTTCACTTCTTTAGCAGGCTGCTAGGAGTCCTGTGCCTGGCACACACAGATGATGTTTCCTGTTGGTTTGTCACAGTTAGGCATCCCCGACATCCCATCCCACGCTCCAGTCTTGTACTTCCTTCCAAAGCTTTAGGCTTCCTAGAATCTTGCAGCAAAGACTCCAGTGTTCTTTTCTCCTGTGCTGTGAAAAACACAATCTGGTGAGACAGAAAATGGGGGGTGGGGGGGAACCCAAACAAAAAGAAGTTTATCAGTAGAAAATTTTACTGGCCATAATTCTTGCAAGATACTAACTTCAGCCTTCCTGTGAGCTACCAGCTAACTTAGTTTACATTCTCACTGGCATTGTGCAGTAACTGCAAGGCAAATTCTGTGGATTTCCCCATCACAAAATATCCACTGTAAATAGTCATGTTGCTACACAGGCTCTGGAGAGCAGCATTTCAATTAAAAGGGTGGGTATTTAACCCAAACCTGACCTACATCCCCAGGTTGTTTGCAGGCTATAGGTAACATGTTCTGGGGAAAGGACTTTCAGGTTGTTAATCTAATGGAGTACCCAGGGTCACTTAAGACAGCAATAATTTCTGTCTACATCAAAGAACTGGAGGTTTGATGACAGGGAAATAAAAATGTGTGGAAGAGGAAGACTATTGCTGTGCTGTTTAAGGTAATGTGCAACACACATTCACAGGCAAATTGTGTTTAGTTTTCAGTGAGTGGTTTTTTTTCCCCTCTCGGTCAGCAGATGTTTCTCAGACTTCTTAAGAGGTATATAGAAGGGAAAGTCCATGAGGTGAGGGGGTGGGGGGGAAAGGTTACTATTCTCTCCCTAGGACAGAGAGTGACTCTTAGTAGATGTAGTTGGTTTGCAGTGACCTGCCCCCCCACCTTCTTAAACCCCAGCTAAAACTCAGAAAAAACACACTGGAAGTTAATAAATGAAGCTTTATATTTACAGCAGTGCAAATATACAAGCAAATATTTACAAGATATAACAGATATTTACAGAAATATACAGTAAAAAAGGTAATAAACACACCACACCCCTCCCGGAGACCCAAATCCCCAGAAGAGGGTAACCAAACCCCCCTACCACCTTTCCCCCCTTTCCCAGCTTTATCTCACCACCTCTTGATGCTGCAGATAAGCTGAAGATCAGAGAGATTAATGATAGGAGAAGAAGTTAGTCGTTTTAGTGATTTAACTCTAAATTCAGCCAGCAAGACTGAGAGACAAAGGAAAAAGCTGCTGGAGCCAGCACAGACCGAAGCCAGACTGGCCCTGCAAGCACACTGATGTTTTGAGACATTTCTCAAAGCAATTTTTTTTTTTTTCTGTCTCAGTGAAACTTGGTGAAGTGACACTGTGTTGTTTAACTCTCTCTCAGCCAATGGTCTACTTTCTCACTCAAATTCTCCAATTAGCTCAAACCAACACAGTAGAGCAGTCTTGGCACAGATAAAAGCTTAAGATGTTGCTTACAGAGATTATTAGCAAGATTATATTTGATTTCTGATGGATTGAGAGCACAGTGCTTAGAGGAATTAACTGTATCCAAATAAGGTAGACTTTTCCAAAGGGTGAAAATTAGAGGCAGCCTTGCTGGCCATGATCCTTTTCTAGTTCTGGATTAAATCACCTTTCCACAAAAGTTCACCCTGCTTTCCCTGCTTGGGTTCTTCACACCCTTACTGCTATAGGTGTTACGTGTAAATGACCTCAGCAGATTTTGGTGCTAAAGATGGAACTGGACACAGAATAGTGAGAGGTACTTGGAAGTAGGAGCTGCACTCATTTCTGATTAGCATACTTCAGAAAAAAAAAACAGTAAACCAAATTGTTACAGCACTAAGTGTAGTCACATTAGGAGTAAGACTATAGCTTAGGTGACTTCACTCAGAAAAGATCCACAGAATTATAGATTCTGGAAGAGTATTAGTTAAAAGGGTAGATTAACCTAGAAAAATAAATAAAATCCAGGAGAGAAAAAATAAAAGCTTTCATTACTCCGGCTTCTTTTCCCTACAAGTCTTTTGCTAAAATCATAAGATGCTGCTCTTAGACTGAGGCAGGTTTGACAACAGAAAGTGATTTCCAGTTTCTTGTAGTAAATAGCTGTAAAACCTGTTGTAAAAAAAATCCTAGTACTTGCTCAAGTAGCTGCAGAAGTTGTTGCAGTTGTGATTCTGCCTTGCACAACTTCTACTGCTCTTGGCCCCAAATTTTGGCAGCCCTTTTAGAAAGGAGCAACGCAATGAGCTGCTTTGCTGTGCCGAAGGGACTGTGCAGTGTTTGTGTTCCCATGGAGATGCCTTTTTTCTCTTCAGTCCTCACTCCCCAAGTACAAGCCTCACCTCACAGTATTCTTGTGCTTTCTGCTGAATCCCTTTGGCCATCTGCACTGTTTCTCAACATACATTGCCAGAACACTATCCAGGTTGTGCTTTTCTGCTGAAATGTTTGAGGCTAAGAGGCTAAAATCAGTCCCTCTTACGTATGTATATGCAGGCTTCTTCTGTCTGTGCTTCCACCCACTAACTAGTAACTACTAGAAATTAAGAAGTCTGATTGTGGTCATCCAAGGCTGAGTGTTTGGCCAAAACCTACCTGAAATTATGTAGGTCTTTCCACCATTTTAAAGGACTCTTGCTTTGGAGAGTGATGCCACACAAACTCATAGCCTAATGTGGACTTGAGCATTAGGTGTAGTGTGAAACTGAGGTCAGTTTTTAGCAGTCTTGCTCATGACTGAAGTGCAGCACATGACCTGCTCTGAAAGGGTGCAGGTATTGTGTGTGTGTGTGTGTATTAAAGTTTAAGAGAATAGACCAATCATCACTGCTTCCTAAGCATTAATCACTTTGCAGTAACAGCATTAGGCTGATATTTTGGCAGTCCTGCAGCTCAGCACTCTGTTTCTAAATAAGAATGTTCAAGGAGGGAGATCCCAGGTTGTCAAGAAACAACTTGTACTCATCAGGGCCAGGATTTGTCCACAGAATTCAAATTAACCATGTGTCATGGTGGGTCTGAACAGCCCTGCTCCCCCACCTTTGGTGCTGGGAGAAGCAATCACAGAAAGGAAAACAAAAGCCCTAGTTTCACCTAATATAGTCAGAATTGGGAAAGTGCCATTATGATTGGCTGATCTATGTCCAAAGGTCCACTAATCTCAGGCATGAAGGAGAGGAGCAGGTAACACGAAGCTTCCTGCTCTGCTCTGCCATTGCATTCATGCCTGCTACTGTTGCTGTTTTCTTCTGTGTGCTCTCAGTGTTGCTGTCTTGTTGCATCCTGCCTACCCTTCTGCAAGTGTCCAGCTATTGGGAGTCAAGAGGAGCCAGGCTAGAAACTGCTATACCCCCAGCTTCCTGAGGAAAGGCTCTTGGGAAGCTCCCAAGCCTCTGATAGCTTTGAAATTACTGACAGCAACCCTTTCATGTGCTTTGGGCACTATTTGATGCTGTAATGCAGCTTCAGAAATCTGGAGAGACTACTTTGTGAGTAGACGCTCAAAAGCCTCTTGGCTAATCTCTAGCAAGATTCTGTAAAATCTCAGGTGAATCTGAGTACCCTCTGCCTTAGCAGCAGAAAGGCATCTCTCGAGCCCCCAGGTGGGCAAGAAGTGCTAAGGAACCAGAAAACCTCTATCCAGTTTCAAGTTTAATATGTTATGTTGTTGCTAATTATATTCCTAAGTGTTCCAGATTCCTTGTTTATCTCCCTTTGTATAATGTTTTCATGACCATGAAAAGAAGACATTATTATTAAAAATATTGATTGGTAGTGAGTTTCTGAATAATAAATTTAATAAACTATATTAATTTTCAAATTAATATTTTGCATTAATATCTAACCGTTACACCATGATGGCAGAACAAAAATGTAACTAAGGGTGAAAACAGAAATGGTAGCCAAGGTGATAAAGAATGCAGCCTGAAGCCATGGACTTGGGTTTTGAACCTTTTCCCTCCTATATCTTTAAGGGCAAAACCCAAGACCGAAGACACTGACCAAGGTGCTGAGGTTGCAGGGCAGCATTACAGCCTGCTCTAAAGTCTGCTGGCATTTCCTTGCCAGCTGGAAGCATGTTTAGCATGGAAGGGTCATAGTTTGGGCTGCTCTTGTGAGTCATGGATTTACTTAAAAAAAAAAAAAAATGCTCTTTGATTTAGACAAATACATTGAAAAATAAATGAGCAGGTACTACTGACAAGCTTTCAGGTATCAGCCATTCTACCACACTTTATCACGTCCTTGATGGTTCTGCAAAGCACCTACATGATCGCTGTGGGTAGAGGAAGTTTTTTATATGTATATATATATATATATATAAAAATATAATCCAGATGTATGTAGAAATGTATAGTGTGAGGCACAGGCACTTGTCTAAGTCAGAAATACTGAGTCTAGTGTGTTTTCACAACACTTTTCTGCCTTGGCTGCCTGGACTTTCCTCTCTTTCAACTGTCTTTGCAGTGCCTGCCTGACTCCTTGTGTTGTGCCTGCCTATGACAGCCTATGCTGGCTTTGAGAATATGCACTGAGCGTGGTCAAACCTATGAAAGTATTGCAAAATGTTCCCTTTAAGTGCTCACACACTCAGCACTCTCCATTACTTAAAATGGCAACTACTCTTAATTGTGATAGTAGTTAGCAGTAACCAAATAAATAATGCTCTTCTGGATTTTTTTTCCCCCACTCCTGTGAGACTACAGAAGGTCCTTTGACTTTGATCCTGTGCTTCAGTATCTAGACAAGCAAGCAAAAAGGCATTTTTAGCCAGCTGCATTTCCTTGGGCAAGCAGTCTTCAGTTTTGATAGTGGGTCTTAGACTGGGGAAGTGGGGGTGCTGTTTCTTAGTGCTAAGTCAACAGGGGCTGACCTCACTGCCTTGAGGGTCTAGCTGTTGACTTGGTAAGGACATGGCTGTGATATGACTTAAGGCAGGTGGAGGCTTTGCAATTATCTGACTTCTCTACTTCACGAGTGCAGTCTTTTAATACGTGGCTCCGTGGATGGTGTCACCGCCATAAATTTGGTTTCTTTGGTAATGGTATGACCTATACAGCACCAGGGTTGCTGACACCAAACAGGAGACACCTCTCTCAAAGGGGGAAGAGGGTCTTTGCAGAGGAGATAGCAGGGCTAGTTGACAGGGCTTTAAATGGAATGTGAAGGGGGGAGTGGGACAAAGTAATCAGACCTCCATGTGGCAAGGTCTGGGAGGACAGATCAGTGTGAGAGCAATGGGGGATTAGTAATGGTTCTCAGCCTGCTGCCCAGAAGCATTCTGGGGACAGAATAATGCATTCAAAGTTCTGCAGAGATGAACCATATCCACTTCAGGTATTATCTGCCATCAAGGAAACATCAAGTGGTAATCCACGTGGTAGTAATGACATGAGGGGTAGAGATAGGCTAGTAGTTATAGACGTGTCTGAGCATGGACAGGTCCAAGTAATGACTGAGAAAAGCATCCTCAAAGAACAGGATAAAGAAAAATCAGTAAGTCTGCTCCAACAGAGGCACAACTGAAATGCCTCTACACTAACGCAAGGAGCATGGGGAACAAACAGGAGGAATTACAAATATGTGCAAGTCTCCAGGATTATGATGTCATTGGCATCACTGAGACATGGTGGGATGGATCTCATGACTGAAGCGTAGGGATAGATGGATATAGACTCTTCAGGAGGG
>VWZI01018871.1:67154-80150 GCA_013396835.1 Psilopogon haemacephalus | reverse complement strand
TTGTAGTTTTTTTTTTTTTTTTCCTTTCTTTCTTCTGTTTTCTGAGCATGTAGTTGGCTACAAGTGCTGCAGATAAGACCACAGGTATCTTATTTATATGCATATCGTGTGGTCTTAGTACAGGTAGATAGAACTTCTCAATTAGTCAGCAGAAAGAAGAAAAAAAACCATCAAACCACTATTACCCCTCAGTCCTATCAAGCAGAACTAAGGAATGATTCAGTTGAATTTATGGAAGTCTTAACCTCTACAAGGAGGATTTTTTTTTCCCTGCTGTGTTTCATCTGAGGAGGATTCATTGGACAGTCTACTAAGCAAGCTAGCACTTGGAAAGAATTGTGTAATTTTCAGGCTGTCTTTCAGTTCTCATCGTTGTCAACAGTGTGACACACTCAGCTGAAATGAGGAAACAGCTGCTCCATCCACTATATTTTAGAATCAACAATTCACTTTTTTTTACCTCCCCGTTCCCAGAGGTGGAATAACACTTCCCCTATTACTTTGCAGCTGAGGAAACTGGGATTGTTTAGTATGGAGAAGAGGAGTCTGAGGGGAGACCTCATTGCTCTCTCTAGCTACCTGAAAGGAGATCATAGTGAGGTGGGACTTGGTTTCTTCTCTCTAGTATCAGGTCATGGGATGAGAGGAAATGGCCTGAAATTGTGGCAGGGGAGGTTTAGGGTGGACATTAGGAAAAAATTCTTCATGGAAAGAGTGGTGAGGCTTTGGAATAGGTTGCCCAGGGAGGTGGTGTAGTCACCATCCTTGGAAGTGTTCAAGAAAAATGTGCACCTGGCACTTTGGGACCTGGTTTAATGGCCATGGTGGTGTTAGGTCAACGGTTGGACCTGATGAGCATAGAGGTCTTTTCCAACCAAAACAATTCTATGATTCCCAGATTTTATCTTACTGCTTAGAGTACTTACATTGATAAGGTCTCTCTCTTGTGAATCCAAACCAAAAGAGCTAGGCAGGTTAGGCCAAGCCAAACTTCACCTCATTCAACAAAATATTCAAGACCAAAGCCGATATTTAAGGTTTCTTATTAATACCTTTAGTAATCATTAGTTATGCTACCTTATGTCCTTGCCCTCTGCTTCTATTGCTACTAGTTAGGTCCTTGCCCTCTGCCTCTATTGCTCAGTTGTCTCCTGTCTTCCAGTTTGTCTCCTGAAGAAAGCTCGTCCATGGAAAGCAGTGCAAAGCAATTTCCTGGGATGCAGTCTTGGCTGCACTTGCTGAAATGCCAAGCCTCCTACTGCCTCAATACTTGCCAGTAGTTCACTTTATTAGGTCCCACCTGTGAAGTGAAAAGGAATACAATTATTGAAGGAAGCTTGCTTTTACTTGACAGGTTTCAAGTACCATATCTAATTATCATGCCATAAACTGACAATTTCCCCGCACAACCTGCTGATAAATACTGTGTTAAAGCCAACACATTAAACGCATTTTCTCATTATGCCAATTGGAATGGAACCAATATTTTCCTTGCCATGGGCACATTAGAATGTGGTCAGGCAGAGGCTCTAACAAAACCAGGTAGCGATTTTATTATAATTAGAGATAATACATTTAGCTTCAACCACGAGACTGGACAGCAATTCCTGCAGGCAGCTACCACCCACAACATGTCACTTTAGCAGAGCCACTTGAGAATGCAGTGTTCTTGGTGCTAGGCATTTGCTTGCACCTGTGCCTATGGATGCATCCAAGGTACGTACTGTCTTTGGATATTTTTTGGTTTCAGCCTTATCAGAGATAAGCAAATGTTTCACAGATATCTAAATCACAGAATCATAGAATGGTTTAGGTTGGAAGAGACCTCAAAGATCATCCAGTTCCAACCCGCCCTGTGCCATAGGCAGGGACACCTCCCACTAGAACAGGTCACTCAAGGCCTCATCCAACCTGGCCTTGAACACCTCCAGGGAGGGAGCCACAAGACAAAAATGTCTGCTTTCAGTAGTTCTCCTTGTCATGAAAGTACTTCTTTAGAACAAAGGTAACACATTCTGTAAAAGAACAAACCAAAGGCAACTACCTGTTTGCGCTCACATACACTTGTGAAACCCACATGACCTGGAGTCCCTATCTTGATAGGACTTTCCATGTCTTTCAAAGGAGGAGTGTACTCCTGCAAGCAACACCAAATAACAGGGATATTCCCTGCCATGAAAGCAAATCTTCACCTTATCTCCTCAAGCTTCCTCTTTGACTTCAGAACACCTAGAAGTAAATGCTCTGCTTGATATCATTATTTATCCTCTTGTTTAGAGAGCTGATAAAGGTAGAAAGCTGTGCGATAAAAGCACTATGCATGCCAGTAAGTCATTCTTATCCCTTTGAAACAAATATATGGCATGAAACCTGATGAAAATGCCCAGATCAGATTCTCCTCCTATAAGCCATCTACTGATGGACACTTTTCCAGCGTCACGCAATCAAAAGAAAAATACAGATGGAGGAGACAGAGATTGAGAGAAAAAGAATATTCTGAGTAGAACAGTCTTCAGGTCATGAGGCCACAACATAGGAAGTTAACAGATTTTGACACCACCTTTCATGTACAAGTAATACTTTGAATCTTCTCTAATGCTGATCCCAGACCCAGCTACTTTTAAGTTGCCAAACCTTTTAAATAAAAAGCTAGTGACATTTCAAAGGGCTACAGGTGAATATGGTCTCTCCCAATTCCCTTCTGCCTTCCAAGTGACTTGCTTTTGCTGAAGGAGTGAAGTACCTGCCTGCAGGGGTCTTCACCCCAGGGTGTAGGCTATTGTGCAGGACATCACTGAGAAGCATTGAGGTACTGCATTTATTTCAGGCTGCAATACTACTCCAGCAGTACATGTCTGTGAACTGCAGTTGCTAATACATAACTCAGAAAGGTAACTTAGCCTGATGGTATTGTTGGCCAGCGAAGATCTATTGGGTAATTTTGGCAAAGCATCAACATTTCTTCAACCGCACGACACTCACATGTCAATCTTTATCTTTGGAGCCATGTCCCATCAGGACAAGAATGTGAAAATTAATTCAGATGACATGCTGTTGGTATGGTGCAAATAAACAGTGCTCTGACATATCTCAAAGGAATTTGCATAACTGCAAGTTGCAGGTGTTTAAAAAAGAAATAAAAAAAAAATCCTGCAGTATTTAGCTTGGGGCATCCTGGCTAAAATATACTCCTAACACTATGACAAGAAAAGAAACATATTAGTTCATAGAGTAATTCCTAAATCTTGCTATATCAGGCAGTGATGACTTTCTGCAAAAGCTCCTGATAACTAGGATGGATCAAGAAAAACCCCAAGAGAAGGCAATTGTATATATATGGATATGAACTGACAGACTTATATACATGAGACATTCAAACCCTTTGGATTAAAGTCAGTACAGTAAGTTGGCAATGGTCCGAGATAGACAACTCTTCCTGTTGCCTGCAGTTGCCATGAATTTACTGGAAGCACTGAGTCATGCTTAATTAGTAGTGCCTTGGGTTATTTTTATATTGTTTTAATGCATTTATACTATCTGCTATGTTTGAAGACACATATTCTTCAGAACATTGAACGGGAAAGTGGCACGATGATTTTTTTTTCTTCCAAGATATTGAAACCCACTCCCACTCCCACCCCCACCAAAAAAAAAAAAAAAAAAAAAAAAATTCAATATCTTGTGACTTAATTCCAAGCAGACAAATCTACGGATGATAAGCTTTCTCCCATGTTAAGTCAGTTAATCAAGTAATGGATTGGTTATTAATGAATACATGGAGTTGGCTCCACACCTAACTTCCTCAGAGATAATGAAATGATCCCTATTAGAACGATTGCACAGCTCTGGGTGTCTAAATAGCAAGCCACACTTTTTCTGTTTGTAAGGAGAGTGGGAAAGTGTTAATGTTTGGAATCACTGACAAACCTCGGTGGGAAACATCTTTGCTTGTAGAGCTTGTTCACCACATGGTGCATGCTTCGGAAGGTGCTAAATCAGCAAAACTGTTCAATTTGAAGGATCAGGAGCATTCGGCTGCCTCTGAATTCAGTTATGTTCCGTGTAAAGATCCTGGATAGAATCTGATAGTGTTAACAGCAATGTGGAATTGCATATTAAACGTACCTAACCTGTCATTAAAAAACTCTAATTACAGCCATCGGATGAGACCCTGTGCTGCTACATGTCATACTATATCTATATATCATTTGAATGGGAGAAGATAGTATTTCTGATTATGTAGCTTAATGTACAATATTTGAAAGTTATGGGCCTGAACCTGTTCCCATGGAGGTCAATGACTGTTTTGCCATTGTCTTCAATTAGAGCAGGATGTGGGTTTATGATACTAGAGTTTCATTTGCATTAATTAATTTACTTAGTAGGTAATGAAGAACTTAGGGGGGGGGGAAAAAAAAAGCCCTCTGGCTCATGAGTTTGGCACTGTATTTAATACTTTCATTAAGCATAATTGCACTGATAAACTTCTAAGCCGAAATGGGTAAGATGGATCAGTGTATTAGGCAAACTCAAACTCACCAGCAGTTGAGTGGGATGCCCCAAGACTGCCAACTGTGCCCTAGCCTTGTTGTCTTTTATTTGTAAGTGACTAGGTGTAGGATGTTTGATCTTTAGCACTTTAGTACTTAGCAGTGGAAGACAAAAGCACAACAGTTTCATACTTTGTGGATCGATATGCTTTATGCGTAATAGAGACATCTGCTCAGCAGTCATTTCAGAACTGGCAGCTGGTGCTCAGGTAAGTAGCTTCACTGGGAATGGAAAGGATAGACTGGTGGTAAGCCTAAGGTGGTTCTTCATATCATGGTTGAAGTCAGGAGTTACCTGTGTGGGAAGACACATACAGATGGGTCGAAGGACATGGAACTATTGGAGAGAGTCCAGAGGAGGGCCAGGAAGATGATCAGAGGGCTGCAGCATCTCTGCTATGAGGACAGGCTGAGAGAATTGGGGCTGTTCAGCCTGCAGAAGAGAAGGCTTCCAGGAGACCTTATAGCAGCTTTCCAGTATCTGAAGGGGGCCTACAGGAGGGCTGGGGAGGGACTATTCACAAAGTCTTGTAATGACAGGATGAGGGGGAATAGGTTTAAGCCAGCAGAGCGGAGATTTAAACAGGATGTTAGGAGAAGTTCTTCACAGTGAGGGTGGTGAGACACTGGCACAGTTTGCCTGGGGAGGTTGTGGCTGCTCCCTCACTGGAGGGGTTGAAGGCCAGGTTGGACGAGGCCTTGAGTGACCTGTTCTAGTGGGAGGTGTCCCTGCCTATGGCACAAGGGGGTTGGAACTGGATGATCTTTGAGGTCCCTTCCAACCTAAACCATTCTAGGACTCTTCCTATGGAAGAAGCCTTACATAGGATGCTTCGATTTTTTAAATTAAATACAACATTTCACTCTCCTTGAAACTTTTAAAGCTCTGTAGCTGTTGACTACATTGACTCTGTTGGCACTGGGCTCATGCCTGGGAAAGGTAGGAAGCTGTGGAAACAGCAATGAGTCAGTTCTGTCAAGCTAGCAAGACTCTACTATGCCAGCTGGTGGGGGTGTAAGGTAGTCTCAGAATGCACAGTCTGGGGCTGAAGAATTAGGAGTCTATAGATATCTATACCTGTCACAGACAGGACAGGAATCAAAGGATCTGGTGAGAGTCAGTGAAAGCTGGAGGATTTTACAATGGCTTGCTGGAGGGGTGGTATGACTGAGCAGTGGATGTACTTATTTGGGATTTCTGCAATCTGGCTGATTTCCACATGCTGGCACATACTTCCCCTGTCATCCTGGCAAAGCCACTTCCCCTGGATAGTGCTTCTACAGCCTGGGGCTAACAACTCCTCTTTACTTTGTAAGGTTTCTATTTTGGTTGGGTTTGTAAGGTTCTTAGTAACCGAGTGTCAGGAGCTATAAAGTATCAAGACCAATTGAAAACCTGTCAGTCAGATCTTGAAAATCCATCAGTCTCTGCATTCAGAGCTTTTTATTAAATTAAGAAGGAAAAAAAAAAAAGGAAACAATATTGGCTTGGGGTCTGCTTTCCCCCTTTAGCATATTGCTGTGATTGTCTTGGACTACTTTTAGCCAGGCACAGTGTAGTTTATGGACACTATTGTAGAAATACTTGCTGAGAAAAGCTGTTTTATTAATTGAGTAGTCTCCCTGTAAACCATGTGATATCCCAGAAGACACTTTATAAATAAAATGTATTTACATCAGGAGTTTTTTCAAGGTTCTCTATTTTACAAAATAGTAATTCACAGCTTAAACTAAATCCACTGAGGAGAAGTTTATTAGTTGAGCATTTTAATAAAATGAGATCAAATGTAATTTCTAGTGGAGACGACAAATGCTTCTTATTTGGCATGGTATTTTACATAATTATGTATCACCTTAAGGAACTGATGATGTAACTGATGATGTTCATCTTGCAGAGAAAATGAGTTTGCATGTGTGGTGGTTACATGCCCCCCCACCCTTTGAAAAGAACCCAGGCTAGGACTCAGATGGCTGGAAGTCGATAAATGAAGCTTTATATTTACAGCTATGCACAATATACAAGCAGATATCTACAATGTATAACAGATACTTACAGATATATAGAGTGAAAAGGTAATACAGAAAAACTACAGCCCTCCCAGAGATCAAAATCCCTAAGAGGTGTTTCTAACCACCTCTACCACCTTTTCCCCCTTCCCCAATCTTATCTCACCATCTGTTTTATGCAGCAGATAGGCAAAGGTAGTTTTGCAGCTTTGTGAGCCCACACTTTTTTTTTCCTACAAACCTTGTTACTTCTTCTTCTACAACATACTGATGAGGGAACTTTAAAAAAGGGGATTGTCTTGCTGCTCACAAAACACAATACTAGCAGATAGGCACACTTAATCTGGTCGTGTCTCAAGGCTTCTGCTAATTATAGTGAATTTTACCTCCACCTCTCTGAAGTAACAATTTTTGCTCTTTTATTTCCTCTACCTTTTAAAAAATGATGAAGTTTTGCCTTTACTTCTGAAGAATGCAACAGAATGTTTATGGACGTTTACTCACCTCAGAGTTACTAAGACTCTTCATTGCTCCAAATTATGCATTAGTTATGAGAGGGTACAGAGAAATTTATGTAAATGCTAGTTACTAACTGCAGTCAGAGAGCTTCCCTCCTGAAAATCATGCTCAGCTGCAGAAGAACCATCTGGACATCTGTACGCATCTTGATGCAAGAAATGAGGAGAGGAAGAGCGTTCATTCCTTTAGTATTTAAGATGTATAAAAGGCTAGATACAAACAGGAAAAAAATATTCAGTATGTATGAGCTAAAATCAAACAACTTTATTCAGCTGGTTGGCTCCACACTTTGTTGGAACTATTTGCATGATGAGCAGCAGAAGTCATCTTCTTTCTTTGATACTTGGGGAGTTATCTTTGGCTGGCTTTCATAGACTTTTGTGAGACAAAAGGTCCACAGAAATCTCTCACTCTCCCAAAACTAACTTTCAAGATGTTCCACTTGAATCAATCCAGCTGGAAAAATCACCTCGAAACAGGATCTTAGTGAAACTCTGAAGCCTTTATCTGAGTTTTCTTACTAATTTGGTTTTTAAACATGACACTGAGCTTGATGAGATATTTTGTTGTTTAATTAAATACTGGATAATGCACAGTCCTATACAAACTAGTGGCTGATCAGGTAAAAAGAAATGTTTATGCAAAAATATTTCCCAAAACATGTTAACACTTAGAAGACATAATTCAAAGCTACATTTATTATCTTGTAGTTTTGATAATATAAACATTTTTTAAAAATGTCCAGAGGTAATTATTTGCTAGGTTAAATTAGATATTGCTGGAATATATTCAAGCACAAAAATGAAGAATAATGCTCTTCCTGTTCCATATTTAGAAAGATGAAGACTTCAGCATTAAAAATAATAGTTCTGAAGGCTGACCACCTGCTCAGCCATGACAGTAAATGATCCAGGGGACTATTTTTTATCTTTTTCAGTTCAGCATCTCTCTGTGGTTGTATAGCTGGACAAACATGAAGAAAGAAGGGAATGACTTGTGTTCATTGAAAGGTGTTTTTAAACCTCCTGGGAATTGTGCTTCTCAGGCTGAGGTCTCAGTATCAGAGGGTTACAGAAAGTAACGTTCAGAGCAAGTCAGTACCAACCTGGCAATTGCTCGATAAATGGCAGGTCACCTTCACAAAGAAAAGTACATGATTTTTTTTTTTAAAGTCAGGCCATAAAACAGTGACACCAAAGTGTGTGGAGTGTGTAGAAAAAAGGGTGTGCACAGCAATTTTTCATTGCATAAACTCAGGAAGGAACAAGCAGTCGGTATTCAACACTTTTACAGTCTTACTGAGCACATGTTAGTTCCATTTGTGACCATCAAAGCAACTCATAAACTGAAAAGCGTGTTCAGTTGATGTTCCATGGGCTGAATTCAATGGGCTGAATTCTCAGGGCAATAACCACGGTTCCTAACCCTAGCAAAGTAAAGCCAGTGCAACCCAACTGTGCACATCTTGAAGCATCTTGAATGCTTTCAAGATTTTGTTTCTGTATAAAATATAAAATGCCTGTAAGAGGACAGCAAAGTAAGAAGCTTTCATGGAGATGGACTCTGAATAGAAGAGGATAGATGAAACTTTAATGAGTTGTTGCACCAAGTAAAAAGTTAATTTACAAACTTACACTCAAAACAACTGCTGTGACGTAATGACTGTTTTTCTGCCTGAGAGAAAATCATCTGAACTTAGGCAGTAGCAGCAAATCCTAACAAAACACTAATGATATTTTGCCAGAGGACAAAGGGTTCAGAATGTTTTTCCACTGTTAGAGGCACTAGCTTTTCTTCAGTGCAGCAGCCACAGTCAAAATGAATGGAGTTGCCATGTTCAGAGCACTGTCATACAATAATATAATTTTCTGGTATGTTTGAACCCAGAAGTTTTTGCATTTCTTTATAAAGAAAGCACTTCTGTAAAGGAAGTCTGTGCTCTTCACATTTAACAGCTATATATGCATGCCAGAGATCGTTCCCAACTACTGCATAATGCAATTAAACAATTACAAAATATAAATATTCTGGTTATTGACTAGCTATCTTGTTTAGAATCTGCCAAAAGAGGGCAGAGGGCCAGCAGGGTGAACAGATGACAACACAGAGCAACCTCAACAAGGCTGCTGCTGCTTGTATGAGACAGTGCAGGGAGCATGCTCTCTAATCCGATTAATTTTCTGGTAAAGGACATGTAGAGAACAAGCAGCAACTGTGCACAGGTCTTGTTTACTTCCTCTCCTAGAATCGAAGTTTTTAAAGCACGGCTGCGGAAAAGTGGAACATTTCATGGCAGAAATGTTACATTTTCCAGTACATTGGACATGCTGGATTTCCTCATAGGGGCAAGGCATCAGTGATAATGCTCCTGAATGGGAAACTTTATTGTTCCTACAGCTGTGCTACCATAGACTCTTTGCAGATTCAGGTAGGCTATTCCCCCTGAGCTCCCTATTTTTGTAGCTCTCCCCACACAGAAAGACAATAAACTTCTGTGTGCTCCCTGGGGTGTTGCTACCCACAAACCCCTGATCTATGAGCCTGATTAGGCAAAGCAGTGTGTCTGGTTTTGATGAGGCACAAGCTGTGGAATCCTCAGAAACCAGGCAGAATTGGCACTGAAGCCAGACTTGTTTCAGCAGAGGAGTCTGTTTTGAATTATGCTTCCTATTAGCGGTAGATTTAAAAATTAGTGAACTATGAGTAAATCTGGAACTTAACAAGGCTCAAAACAGGCCTAGGTCACAAATCTTGCTAACTGTGTGATGGGCTTGTCTTCAGTGCAACAACGAGGGGGTCTGTAAGAAAAAAAGTAAGTAGAAAAAAAGAGTGAGTAATATACAGGGGGAGGGAAATCATAAGCAGAAGTTATTTCTTCCCACTTTATGTTCTGAAACCCAGGGAAAGCTCACACAAGTGGTAAACATATGGGATAAATTATCACAAAAAGTGATCTCAAAAAAAAAAAAAAAAGACTACAACAGAGTTCAAGTGACACCCTTGAGTCATTTCTGAAATAGAAATGGATAGAGCCATAAAATCCACCAAGATAGCAGGATTATGATAAATCTGAAAAAGTACAAGCAGATTAGACTACAAGGCCCTTCCCCGTTCCTTATGGCAGCTTCCCAAGACTGCACATCTGAGATGTGTAATCTAACATAAGACCAAAGAGGCCTCCTTGCCAACTGCAGAAAAATTAATCAGATATTCTTGTACCAGAAGAGCACAAATAAAGGGGCAAGACCTATTTATACACACACGCACCCGGATACACGTGTATGTTCATTTTGAAATTAGATAACACGAACATCATTATGCAACATTATGCAGGTCAGTTAGTTAACTGCTCGAGTTTCAGTCAAGATGGCCATAAAATCAGGTAATAAAGCTGCAATGCTTTGAAAACCCAGATGTATTTGAAATTAGTTGCTCCATGTAATTAAAAGAGATGTGAGAGGTCAGGAGAACAATATAATCTAACACCATGCCCACACTGCAGACTTCAGCTGGCGCAGCTACACGAAGCAGAAGTACGAAACTGTTTAATATCTGGCTGATGCAGCTGTGCTGCCAGCTGTGCCACAAGTGTTAATATAATTACACTGGAATAAAGGTGAAATTTCATAAATTCTTTTTCTTGCCTTTTTTTTTTTTTTTTNTTTTTTTTTTTTTTTTTTTCTTTTTTTTCTTTTTTTCCTTTTTCCTGTGCTGGCATGACACACAGATGTACGAAAATAACCACAGCTCTAACACAAACACTGTAGTAATAACATAGATACGGCCAAAACCACCAAGGTCACACAAGCACATTTTAAGAGTTTACTTGGACTATTTCTACACTACACATATTACATCGCTGATGCGCTTCAAAGACATGTGAGTAGGGATTTGCGGGGGAAGATGGTATCAAAATGTACTTGACCAAGTGCCACAAGTGCCAGTGGACATAAGCAAGTCAGCCTCACCAGACTCCACCAATTCACTGAGAAACCTCAGAATCATGAAATTACAGAATTCATGAAATCATAGAATCATTTAGAGTGGAAAAGACCTTTAAGAGTCATAGAATCATAGAATCATAGAATGGTTTAGGTGGGAAGGGACCTCAAAGATCATCCAGATCCAACCCCCCTGTGCACAGGCAGGGACACCTCCCACTAGATCAGGACGCTCAAGACCTCATCCAGCCTGGCCTTAAACACATCCAGGGAGGTAGCAGCCACAACCTCCTCGGGCAACCTGTTCCAGTGTCTCGTCACCCTCACTGTGAAGAGCTTTCTCCTAACATCCCGTTTAAATCTCCCCTCTGCCAGTTTGAGTCCATTAACCCCTCGTCCTGTCATTACAAGTCTTCCACAAAGTCAGCTCTTCCAGCAGCCCAGCTGTGTTGCTCAGGGATGGCAGCTCTTCCTCTCTCGGCCCACACATCCATGCTAGAACACAGCAATACTCGATTGGCTTCTTCCCACTCTTCACTTATTCCACTACATCCTTCCTGCGTGCGTGTGATTTCTTCAAGTTCTCCGTCTTGCTCTTCCCAGATGCAACCGCTGAGACACTGGCACAGCTGTGGAACGAGGTTGGACTGCAGTCTGCCATCCCAAAGCCTGACACTGTGTGCTGGTTTCAAATAATTGGAGGATTTGAGTGAGAAAAATAGACTATAGGCTGAGAAATTAAAACACTTGATGTCATTTCACTCACAGCTTTACTGAGAAAGAAAAAAAAAAAAAAAGGTGTTTTAAGAGTTGTACCCCAAATATAGGTAAGTCACAGAAACATAGAATGGTTTAGGTTGGAAAAGACCTTAAAGCTCTTCCCGTTCCAACCCCCAGCCATAGGCAGGGACACCTCCCACTAGATCAGGTTGCTCAAGACCTCATCCAGCCTGGCCTTGAACACATCCAGGGAGGTAGCAGCCACAACCTCCCTGGGCAACCTGTTCCAGTGCCTCGCCAGAAGGTTTCAAACCGTTTGGGGCTGCGGCTGCTCTCTTGCATGGTTCCTTTGCCTCTGCCTTTTTGTAGCTGATTCTTAATAATTCTAACTTCTTTCCTACTGCTAATCCCCCTCCCTATCTGCTGCATGAACAGCTGGTGAGATATGATTGGGGAAGGGGGGAAAGGTGGTAGGGGTCGTTGGAAAAAAACCCTATTAGGGATTTTGGTCTCTGGGAGGGCTGTGGTGTTTCTGTGTTACTTTTTCGCGGTATATGTCTGTAAATATCTGTTACACATTGTAAATATTTGCTTGTCTATTGTGCATTGCTGTAAATATAAAGCTTCCTTTATCAGCTTCCAGCCGGGCTTATATCAAAAGGTGGTGGGAGGGGGCAGGTAACTGCTCAACCACCACACACTGGCAACGACAGCAGGCAGAGAAGGAACTGGGGGCACCAGCAGGGCCCTGATGAATGCCAGGGCCGTAATTTTCTCCCTTATGCCCTCCGCAGCTACATCCCGCCAGCCAACAGGAGAGCTGAGGCCACGACCATGGTCTGAATGAAGACTATAAAGATATTTTGAAGACGTCTGGTCCAAAATTCACCGCTCTTCATATCCAGCGCCCTAACTCACCCTTGCGAGAACAGATACGGCTGGCAGCTCTCGGCTGCCAATCAGTCACAACGGAGTGACCAATCAGAGAGCGATTTCTGGGCTCTCTTGTCCAATAGTCACCTTTCTTTGGGCGTCGGGGCGGGGACGAGCAGACGACTGGCGCCGAGCGCCACATTTGATTCTGGCAAAGAGCGCGGAGCCTGCACGGTGCCCTCACGCAAAATGGCTGCTGGCAGCACTCATGCGGGAGGCGGTCCCTATGGCGGGGGCGTTGCTGGGGGCACCCCGAGCCGGCATGGACACCGGGAAGGGGATGAAGCACATGCGCAGCACCGGAGGGGCGGGGAGGAGAGGAGGGG
>VWZI01018871.1:48599-67063 GCA_013396835.1 Psilopogon haemacephalus | reverse complement strand
GCCGGGGAGGGGGCGGAGCTTTCGGTTCCTTCGCCGCGGGACCGAGTCCGGAGCGAGTCGCCGAGCCCCGCCCGCGGGGTGTCCCCAGCACTCTGGCTGCCGCCCGCCGTCCTCAGCATGGACAGCGCGATCGCTGTGCCCGAGGAGGTCTTCGCCCTCCTGGCAGGTAAAGTAGAGAGAAAGGGAGGGCGGGCCTCCCGGGGGGCGGGCGGTGAGCAGGGCGGAGGGGAGGCTGAAGGGGGCGGGCTGCAGGGGGCGTGTGACGGGCTGGGGTAGCCCGTGTTAACCGAGGCTCGCGAAAGGACCATCCGCTTGAAGCGCTTCTCAGCGGGCGCTAGACTCTCGCTTCCACTTAATGGATTCGGGAGTTATCCCACTCACCGCCAGCTCCTCTTCCCCGGTCACTTCCTACCCCGTGCCCCTGCAGCGGCGGCAGCCCTCCGGCGCGGTGCGGCGTTTCCTTTCCCCGCGGCTGCTCGGCGCACCCGAAATGAGGAAGGAGAGAGGTCTGGCTCCCGTTCCCGGCCTGGCCGTCGTGCTGCGGAGTCAGCACTCGCAGCCCCCTGTTCGCCCTTTGGGAGGGGTGAGGTGTGTGTGTGGGACCCCTGCAGAACTTCTGGGATGTGAAAGTCCTCCGCAGAAGGAACCGGGCGTCAAGCAGGATCCGTGGCCCTGTGCGGGAGCGCTCAGGGGAAAGCTTCTCCCTTTCCAGGTGTCAGTGCCCTGCAGGTACTGCCGGGAGTGACACCGTGCGGTCAAGGTGCCAGCAGGGCCATTTCTCCGCCCTAACTGAAAAAAATTAGGACACTTCCCGGCTAAGCAGCTAAGGCTAATGGCAGCTTTAGACATTAGAGAGTCGCTAGCATGTTGTCGTGTCGGTCAGATAGCTCTGCGCCCTTAAGGATACGTTGGAGCATAGAAACGGGATGGTTTCTCATCTCGAAGGATGGTGAGAGGCTTAGAAGATCAAGCCTGGAAGTGTTGCTGCCCTAAGTGATCCTGCTTTGGCAGAGGGGTTGGACTTGATCTCTGAAGGTTCCTGCCAACTGCTAACATTCTGTGGTTCTTTGAAAGCCAGGTTGGATGGAGCCTTGAGGAACCAGGAACCTGGTCCTGTAGAGAGTGCCCCTGTCCAAGGGGACTACATAATCTTTAAGGTCCCCTCCAAGCCAAACCATTCTGTGATGAAAAGTTACCAGCAACAGGATTAGTAGAGACTTAAAAATACTGATGATATTTTTTTTTTTTTTTTCAAGGTTCCAACTTTTTTAAAACTTATTTTTCAACGTCCATTAAAACAAAATGTAAATTTCCAGTTTGGGCATTTTTTTTTTTTGTCTTTATGAAAAACTCATAAATGGCTTTGCTACCCTGGAATAATTTCAGATTCAGTTTTTTTGAGAACTTCTGTTTCTGCAATGCGAACTTGTGTAGGTCTGACTAAGCCATTCAATCTACCACTGCCTTTCAAAACCTTCCTTCCATGGCCCCCGATTACATGACTGGGCATCTGCTAGTATCTAGTGTAGCTCATCACCTTTGAAGACTTAAAAAAACCCCAAAAACATGTTTTGATGGTAAAAGTTAGCACTTGAAATGTACTGCTCTTGCCAGTCAGTCTTCTCATCTTTAAAGGACTTAGAATCATAGAATCAGTCAGGGTTGGGAGGGACCACAAGGATCATCTAGTTCCAACCCCCCTGCCATGCCCAGGGACACCCTACCCTAGGTTAGGCTGGACAGAGCCTCATCCAGCCTGGCCTTAAACACCTCCAGGGATGTGGCCTCACCACTCTCATGGTGAAGAACTTCCTCCTCACATCCAATCTGAATCTCCCCACCTCCAGCTTTGCTTCATTCCCCCTAGTCCTGTCACTACTGATAGCCTAAAAGGTCCCTTTTGGCAACTGTCTTAAGCTACTGTTTGTAACCACATTATATGCAGATCATCCCATCTGTAGCAAAATCTCCGTGGAAGGCTGTCTGAGAAAGGGAAAGCTTCTGATGATTTCTCCTCACGGCCTGGATTCTTAATCATAAAAATAAAATAAATTAGGATATTACCCTTAGAGAGCCTTTCCAGACCTTGTTGTTTTATGTGGTGGTGTTATATTCTGGAGCCTGTGATGACACAAATTGTGTGCTGATTTGGAAGCGCTTTTTGCTGGGTCAAGCTGATGTTGAAACTCTTCAATGTTTTAAGTTCTTTTAGGACTTTTTTTTTTCTTTTTTTTTTTTTGAGGAGGAGGCTGTGATGCATATGGGATTATTGCCAAATGGTGTGCTTGTGCTTCCATCCCTGGGGTAGTCAATTCTAGTGACTCTTTCCACCCTTTCAAGTGAAAGCAAACTGTGGCTTGCATTGTGGTGCAGTTTGTCCTTGGCCACCTTCCAAAGCCAGAGATAAACATTGAGCAAGTGGCCCTGGTGCTTTCTCTTGTCCCCATGATGTCCTTGATTCATCCTCATCCTTTGCCAGAGATGCTCCTTTCCTTGTATGCTTCTTTTCCCGTACAGGGGCAGCTGAAACTGGCACAGGGTGGTTTGCTGGTGCAGCTGCCATGCCTGTTGGTCTGCCTGCAGGCCCAGAGATCTTCTCTTGCCTCTGAGCACGCTGGACAGTGATGAGAAGCGATCAACAGGCATGGGCCAGGCCCCAGGACATTGCAGCGATTTCTGTTTCTCGGGAACTTCCAGGCTGACAACAGACTTTTTCCAAATGTTTCACTAGCTTGTCAGGATTTTGCACTTGTTCAGGGTGAAATTCCAAAGAACCAGAGGTGACCACCAGCCTCAGAATTTGCCCGTACTCTCCCACACACTCAGAATTATCCAGGCCTGGGGCAGGTAATTCTCAGCAGTGTTCTCGAGAGAGTCTCTTGCTCTGAACAAAACCTGGCACGTCAGTAACCAATACAGCAACAGCACAGCTCTAAGTGATTTCCCTGATGTGACACTCAGCACCAGAGAGAGGATGTAGAGAACCCCCAGCACATCAGCACCAGCCACCCCTGGACAGCAAATACATCAACATAGTGAGCACACTATGGGTGGCAGCTGGGGAGGGAAATATACAAAGCTGTCTTAACAAGCTAGCCTCAAGCCTTACTTGAATCCTGTCCTTATCTCAGCCCTTTTGTCTCCTGTCAAAATCTACTGTTTCAGTGAAGACAGCTGCTTTTCTAGCCCTGTGTTGGGTGCCAGGTATGGTCTGTGCCGGGTTAATACAGCCTGCTCTCCAAATTCTCCTCTCTACACATAGATGGGAGGGAAGGTAGCACAAAAAACCCAAAACTCTGGGTTGAGATAAAGAGAGTTTAATGAGATGATAAGATGCACAATGACCTTAGTCTGTTTGCAGAAAAGTGCAGCCAAATGCAGAAGTGGCAACAGAAACCAGCGACCTAGCCCTCACCCCACCAACCTGCAGTGGAAAAGCTCAGCACCCTGAGCCTGGGAACTGAAAACCACAGCTGAAACAGGAAGCCTCTCATCTTACAACCTGAACTTCAAGACCCATAATACTTTGCACTTTGATTTTGAAGTTGGCGTGACAGCAGCATGGCATTGAATATCAGCAGCAGATTCAACTCAACCCATGACAGGGCAGTGGTGGGGTCACCATCCCTGGAGGTGTTCAAGCAGCGTGTGGACCTGGTGCTTAGGGACATGGTTTAGTATTGACCCTTCAGTGCTGGGTGGGAGGTTGGACTGGATGATTTTTGAGGTCCTTTCCAACTGGATGTTTTTGGTGATTTCTGTGAACAGCTTCAGCTTTTCCAGAAAAAAAAAAAAAAAGAAAAAAAAAGAAAAAGAGGTGGTTTCTTTATTGCTATTTATAGAACTGAATAGAGTGGAACGATTTACCATGATTAATAATTATAAATTAGTATTGATCTTTAAATCTTTATGTAGCATTTATGCTACCATCATAATACACCTGTACAGCTGCAGCAGTGATATTTTCAACTTAACAGGCATTTATATGCAGTGCACTCTGAACTTAATGCTTGCTAATTTTATGGCAGCGTAATTATGGAGTAAGCAGAAATCCAGCAGGGCAAAGATGGGGTAGTGGGGAATAGCTAATAGTTTGAAACTTTTAATTCTCACTTCTATAATTACAAAAGGGAAACAAGTGTAAAGATAGTTTATGGTTCTACAGTGTAAAAATTCAATAACCTAATGCCTTTTTTTGAAAAAAGACATTACTTTAATGGAGCAAAGCTGGAGGTGGGGAGATTCAGATTGGATATGAGGAGGAAGTTGTTGAGCATGAGAGTGATGAGAGCCTGGAATGGGTTGCCCAGGGAGGTGGTTTGGGCCACTTCTCTGGAGGTGTTTGCAGCCAGGCTGGCAGAGGCTGTGGGCAGCCTGATGTAGGCTAGGGTGTCCGTGGGCATGGCAGGGAGGTTGGAACTGGATGATTCTTGTGGTTCCTTCCAACCCTGACTGATTTCTATGATTCTGCTTTTGACAGTTTGCATATATTATATTAACCTCTCCTTCCTCATTTTTATGTTGCTGAATGGATGAAAGTTAAAAACCAGAATTCAGACTGTATAAACAATTCTTTCACTTAAACATTTAGGTTCTCACAATCTCTAATTATGTAGCCTCCTGTTCCTTTTTGCTCAAGCTTTTCATGTAGTGAAGATGTATGGTAATAGAGGAAGGAAGTGAGCTCTGTAATATCTTCACTATTCATTAAGCAACCCTTACACAATGCAAAGACTGCAATGAGTAGATAGTTATTAATTTCTGCATGCTCTTCTTTGAGGGTCCTTCTTAATGTATTATTTTAATGGCTCACAAGTATTGATTCAGCACCTGGGAGAGCTGAGGGAATATTGTTTTCCCGTCCGTAAAATTAGTGTAATAAACAAGATGTGATCTGGGGTTGAAAAAAATAATCAATGATGGAACAGAATTAGAATTCAAATTCACCTGCCTCCATGCTGTGCTGGTGTATCTGGAAAATAATGTGAGTTCAATGTCTACTTTCAATGGCCATTATGAGTGCTGGCCACTTCTTCACATCAGGTGCTGCTGAGAACCTGCAGTTAGTGTCTAGCAACAAATACCCTTTTTTTAGCCCAAATTGCACGTAGCAGTCAGAGATACACAGAATCTCATAAATACCATGCTCTTCCTCCTGCCCTTGATATATTTTTCTTCCCCCAAAATTTCCAACTTCTGCAACAAGTTGAAGAGCAATCCTATGGGTTTCCTTATCCCTGCCTTGTACTGTCCACCTACTATTCTAAACAAGCAGAGGTTCTACTGGAAAACATACTGAGTGCTCCTGTAGTTAAACATGGTGATAGATAATGGGAACAAACACACCAGGGGATGAAATAAAGTTGCACAGGAAACTTTCTGACTTTTGAGTGCTCTACTTTGAACCTAAACAATATTATATCTTTAATGCAAAACAAAATTCCCTCACACGTGCTGGCAGGGTCATTACAGTTGCCTGTCAGTGGCACTGAAATGCTTCAGGCTAAAGCACGGCTTGAGCTCGCTCAGAGCTAACTGCGTTAGTTGGAAACAGGAGGAAGCTGTTTCTGTAAAGGTCAAGGGGAAATATCAGTTTGTCAATGGGCTTAGTGCAGGGGATTGTCAAAATTTCATGGTCGCATCCTCTCTTGTCTGATTTGTTCAAGCTATGGGAAGGAAACAGAGGTAGGGTCCTCTGGTCGTGAGTTGGGAGGAGAAAGCAATTTTCTTCCTTCCTTATCTCCATCTTTATACCTGGGAGGTGTGCCTTCTAGGTGATGCTTGAGATTTTGGCATTTAGTGAAGGAAGCTCAGCTTCATTGTCTCCTCTTCATTTGAAAAGGCATACTCCACTTATTTATATGTTCAGGATGTTTTTGTTGGTATCTGGCAAAATGGAGTGTTAACTTTATTTTGTTCATCTTGCTGCTAAATTATTGGTCATGTAGACTGTTGGAAGCCTGCTCAGTTTATTTTTTCCTTGCTCATTGATGCATGCTCTGAGTTTTGGTTGCCCATAGCAAAGAAGGATTTCAGAGGCTGCTTCTTCCCCAGAGGCATATTATTTCTCCTGTAGCAGAAATCAAACTGGTTGTTTCAGTCATCTTCACAGGAGTGGGGGGTGAGACATACATGGACTCAAACTTTGAGTTTTTTCAGTAATGGAAAGTTAGTTGGAGATAAGAATTCTTTATTTTTAAAAAGAAGTTTTTGATGGTGTTATGATCACTAAAGATATGTGTCATTGATATTCTTTCTCCCTTATCTTCATGACACTTGTCACAGTAGCAAGGGATCCTGTTGCTCTTTAAACTCAGTCACATTTTGCAGTATTTTCAGTTTGAGTTTCCCATATTAATATTTTAAAAAACTACAAGGATTTTTGCTATGAAAATGGAACACTTTTTTTTTTTTTTTAGGTCATATGGAGCCTTATATCCAGTCCCAGTATCTGTTTCCCCATATTCTGTTAAACAAAGGCTCCAAACAAAATTGTTCTTTCCCATTTTAAACACTTAGTCGTGTTGCCCAAATTTCCCGTTTTTTTCCCTTCAAATTAATTACCACTTTTTTTTTCTTTTTTAATTGAAACCTCTAAATAGTATGCAGAAGTCAAGGCAGCAAAACTTCAAGGCAGTAGATCCAGTGCATGAGTTTAATTTTGTTTCTGTTTTATTTTTGGGCAGTACAGTAGTTAGTTTTCTGGACATCAGGGGTAATAGAACTGTGCTTTTTTGACTGCTTTGTCTGCTCCTGCTGAACTTAATCCCTATGTTCTTGTCATAAGAATCATTGAATTGTTTAGGTTGGAAAAGCCCTTTTAAGATCATGAGGTCTAATTGTTAAGCTAGTGCTGCCATGAAACCATATGCAGGAGCTCTGCATCTACATGTCTTTTAAATATCTCTGAGGATGGTGACTCCATTGCTTCCCTGGGCAGGCTGTTCTAGTGCTTGATACCCTTTCTGTGACAATTTTCCCTAATATCCAAGCTACTTTGGACAAGAGACTGACATCCACTGTGCTTCAGTCTTGTTCCTATAGTTGTAGAGAGCAATAGGATCTCTCCTAAAGCCTCCTTTTCTCCAGGCTAAACAAACCCAGTTCCTTCAGCTGCCCCTCAGAAGACTTATGCTGTAGACCCTTTACCAGCTGTGTTTCCCTTCTTTGGATATGCTCCAAATTAAGAAAAAGAAAAGGTCATACCAATCTTGTTTCTGTAGTTGTAGAGAGCAATAGGATCTCTCCTAAAGCCTCCTTTTCTCCAGGCTAAACAAACCCAGTTCCTTCAGCTGCCCCTCAGAAGACTTATGCTGTAGACCCTTTACCAGCTGTGTTTCCCTTCTTTGGGCGTGCTCCAAATTAAGAAAAAGAAAAGGTCATATCAGTCTTATTTCTATAGTTGTAGAGAGAAATAGGATCTCTCCTAAAGCCTCCTTTTCTCCAGGCTAAACAAACTCAGTTCCTTTAGCTGCACCTCAGAAGCCTTCTGCTGTAGACCCTTTACCAGCTGTGTTGCCCTTCTTTGGGAATGCTCCAAATTAAGAAAAAGAGAAGGTACTCAGGNTTCCTGCTGAGGAATAATCTCCTGTGATTTGAAACATGGTTCAATTGTCTCTGCCATAAATTTGAGAATAAGTGTCATATGTGGGCGATAAAAATGGCAGAGGCTATTTTTTATATACTCATTATTCACTTAGTTTGTCTTTTTCAATTAACATGGACTCTATCTTTCTCATCTGGGCTTACATTTCCTTCATGATCATGTGTCAACAAACCACAGTAGATGCAGCATAATGTGGCATACAGTGTAAATTTTTAGGTTAATCCTTAACTTTTTTTTTTTTTTCCTTTAATTATGGTTCATTTGGAATCACTTTAACTTGATCATGATTTGTACAGGTGTGGGTGTTTTCATGATGTGCTTAATACGTTACAGCTTCATCTTTTCCCACCTCTTTAATGCAAAGGGAGCATGCTCAAGCTACTCAGTCAATGAGATTAGATACCTACACTCTTTCATGGTAAATTTTCTTCTTTAACTTCTTAAAGGAGCTGTCTTATCTGTTCACTTAATTCGAGGAATCTTAGCAGTTTTGGTGTACTTCTGCTTTCTAAATCACTAACAAAACTTGCACATCAGCGTTTTTCACACTACTGACTTCATGTGTGGCAAGGTGGCAAGATAGCCTTGCTTTTGGGGATTTAAGGCACAACACCTTTTAAAATGCTTTCCCTTCCAGGGCTTTGTGCTAAAAGGAATACTCACCTACTTGTTTGGCAGGGGCAGTGTGGCATTTTTAGAAGCCTTGGAGTGTCAGTCACTTTTATTTTGCAACAGGTGTTTTGTTTTTCTGTTAAGTTTGTTTTTCAAGACAATTTAGCAAACTTTGGAGACTGATTTCTTTTTTTTAAACTATGGTTGGGAAGGAAGAGGGAGAATAGAAACATAATCCCAAAATGTTTCTTGGACAGGCAGTCAAAGATACTGCTTGACCATTTGTCTTCAGACCTGTTCCCTATTAATGAATTGCACAAAAACCTGGAAATCAAATTAATTAATTGCTTTCTAATGCCAGCCAATGTCAAGCTGAAAAATACATGGCAGGCTGTTTAATTCTGGTCACCTTTTGAGAGTGTTTACACAAATGTGCCTAGCTTGCAGCTAATTTCTAGAGTTCTGTGGCTTGCTTTGCCAAATTCTCTGGCTTGCAGCTGGCTTCCACCTCTCTCAGCCCTTGAGGCATTCCTCTGAACCCTCTACAACACATCCACGCCCTTCTTGTGTGGCGGGTTCCAGAGCTAGATGCAGTACTCCAGGTGAGCTTCCTGTGGGATCAGGAAAAGAAGAGCAGTAAATTCAGCAAAAGCCACGGAACATGGAGCAGAACCAGGAAAAGCCACTGTAAGAAGCCTTGCTGCAGTCAGCATTGCCTGTAGCACTCGATAGTTCTCACACCACCACCAGTGATATAGTTCAGCAGTTAATTCAACAAGCTACACAAAGGAAAAAAAAGCATCGTTGTCAAAAATCAGGTCCCTAACCTAACTAGCCGGGGGGCCAGCAGGCCCCCCGGCCTTTAGATCCCCACCACCATTCACCCAGTGCACACCACAGGGACTCACCAGTGATGACGGGAGGGGATCCCTCTGCCCAATTGGGCAAACTTAGAGCTTCTGCCTTTCCTGGGGCTGCTTATAAAGGGGAGTGGGCAGGGAGAGCAAAGTGGTCACACCTGGGGTGGGAGGAGACTCCAATAGAACCCAGGTGCTCTGAGTTTGGGGGGGAAAAAAGGGGAAATTGCGGTGTGGTGGAAAATGGGAGGTGGTGCTGAAAGGAGTGAGATGGAGAAGAAAAGGAGGGAGACGGAGATGAAAAGAGGAAGACACGAGAAAAGGAAGGAGATAAAAAGAAAAGGAGGAAGATAGCGGAAAATAGGAGATGGAGAAGAAAGGAGGGAGATGGGGGAGAAGAGAGATTTTTAAAAAAGGGAAGAAAACTGAATTGCAATGGGGTTGGACTCGATGATCTGTGGAGGTCCCTTCCAACCCCTAACATCTTGTGATCCTGGCCTGTCATCACCAGGCAGAGAAAGCTAAGAAGTGTGTAAGTACCATGATCTGGGAAATATATATATTTTCTAACTGTAGTTTTACTAATGGCTTTTTTATTTTGGTATTATTATTAAAGAATGGCTAAGAAAAAATATGCAAAATATTATCTTTCATTTTTCTTTCAAGTTACTAATAGTGCAGTATCCTTTTAAAGAAGGAATGCCACTGAACTCTGTGGATCACCTCTCCCTTTGGAAAATGACTGCTTTGGAAAATGTAAGGGGGAAGCTTGTCTATTTTATTGGGGAGGGGAGCAATAGCATTCTTCAGAACTCTAAAACACTTTTAAAATGAAGATTCTTGCCACACATTTCGAAGGCAGAAATATATCCATCTAAATAATGGTCTGACAAATTGTTTATAAAGAAAAAAACTCTTTGTAACCTGTATGCTGTGTTCTCAAAGAGTAACTTTGGACTTAATTTGCTATCTTGCAACCTGTAGTATAAAGTGGGATATGTTTCTGTTGAATTTCTGCATTGTAAAGAATAAAAGGAGGCAATTAAAGTTTTTGGTTAGGAAATCTGCAGGAAATATTAATTTAACGTTGTTTTGAAATGTGAACTTTATAGCGCAGACATTTCCTGTACTTGTAAAAAAAAATGCAAACCAGCCTATTATTATTATTATTATAATTAGCTGATTTGAAAAGTTACAGGATTAAAATAGTAACATCTGTTTCTATTTGCATTTCCAGAGATGGAGTGTGTATCTAAATAATAATCTGACAAATTGTTTATAAAGAAAAAACCTCTTTGTAACTTGTATGCTGTGTTCTCAAAGAGTAACTTTGGACTTAATTTGCTATCCTGCAACCTGTAGCATAAAGTGGGATATGTTTCTGTTGCATTTCTGCATTGTAAAGAAAAAAAGGAGGTGATTAAAGTTTTTGGTTAGGAAATTTGCTTTAAATATTAATTTGACATTGCTTTAAAATGTGAACTTTCGAGTGCAGACATTTCCACTACTTGTAAAAAAATGCAAACCAGCCAATTATTATTATTATTATTATTATCATTATCTGATTTGAAAAGTTACAGGATTAAAATAGTAACATCTGTTTCTATTCGCATTTCCAGAGATGGAGTGTGTGTATGTCTGTATCTCTGTGTCTGTATGGGAGGCTGAACAGGCAGCCAGTGCGTGGTGGTGTTTATTTATGTGTGCTGTCCCTTATCAGCAAACAGTTACTACCCACACAGCTGAGAAATGCAAGTTAACAAGCAGGAGGATTTTTGGAGTCCTGTTTCTGCCTTCTCAGGTTTCAGGATAATCAATTGCATGTCGGTTTGTGACTCTAAGAAACTTCCACGGTTGAGTTTTGCAATTGTTCTTGTTAAGCTAGCGGAGAAACTGCACTCCCCCCAGTTCCCAGTCACTGCACTGTTTCTATCTCATGGAACGGATATTTACTGTGTTGCAGAAATATGATAAGTCTAATGGAATGCTTCGATTCTACGTGACTATATAAGCATATTTTCTGTATAATAATTGAGAATTACAGTGCAGGTTGGTGCCTTAGTTTGTGATTCTACAAGTGCAGATATATCTAACTTCAAGTGCACATTTGAGCTTGCCTCCTTTGATATGGTTACTGTGCCTAACTAATTGCTTACAGGATTAAGGCTTTGCATCTAAGCTTTCATGAAGCAAAGCAGGGAGTTCAGAGGCAATGTGACAACATTTGAAAATAGTGTAACCAGTAAGTGACTGTGGTGGGTCCCACTATTGAAATTTAGCAGGCTAGCTCAGGCGGCTTGGAAGATGAAGCTACAATTACAGCAAAGCAAAATGTACAAGGATATGTACGCAATATAGTTACAAGTATTTACAACTAGGTACAAATTGGAAGTGATACAGATTTCCAGATTCCCACCTGGACAAAGAAACTGTCCAGAAGGGGCTCAAAGTTACCTTCTCTTTCTCCTTCTATCTCCTTTCCCAAGCAGAATCCAATACAGAAAAGCTTACTTGGTACTTGTCAGTGGAAAGATTAGAGCAGAGTGAAGGAGGAAGCAAATAGAAGCAGCATCACAGAGCAGAGTGGGACAAATTGTTCACCATTTGGCTTTTTATCCCTTTCAGCAAACCAGTGAATGACACAGACTTCATCATGATTTTTTTTTTTTCTTTCAACCAGTGATCTAATTTCTCTCATTAAAATATTCTGATTAGGCTCAAACGAGCACAGTGACCCATATTAGTGGCCATGTTACTGCTGAAATAATGAATTGCTTGACCATTTTTGCAACCTGAATTTCTGAAACACGTGTCATTTATACATGCATAAAGGATATTTCCGTGTTTTAGCATTACCCCTTACTTTAGGTGATGGAAAGTAATTGTTATAGTACTGCAATTTATTAGAACTTATGTGGCATAATTAAGTGAGCGAGAATCAAATGTCACCATAGGATTTGCTGTGCTAAGCATAAATAGATCAGAGAACAAATTAATCCCATTTAGTCTCTGAAATGTCTGTTACGAACTATGCTGTGTATGGGCTTGAGAATACTTTTTTTTCCCAGAACAAACTTATTAGAGCAGTATTTACCTTTTTTTTTTTGAGGTGTATTTTTTTTTCTTTATTTAGATGTTCATACATTTATTTCCCAAATGCTGAAAGAAGAAAATCTATCCAACAAAGCAAAAGAAAAAAGGGAAGTTCTTCTTAAGAAGATAAAAGATGTTATGGCAAGGTAAGTGAACCTTGATATGTTCTAAAGTCCTTAAGTTTTTACCAACTTTTAATAACCGTTGGCAGTATTAACAAAATATCCTATTTAGGTCCTGATTTTTGTCATTCTGGACAGGTTCAAGTCTTTGCCTTTCTTGTAGTTGCTACAATTTAGTAATAAGAAATGGGAATATAAGCATTTGTTGCATTTTGACTACTATAATATTCTGAACTCTGCAGGCTGGTTTGGGTAGAGCTTGCCTTCACCTCTGCTTTGGTAAGGTGTATTGAAACAGGAGAAATACAATACACTGAGAAGATGAATGAGGTTTCTCAGCTAGTGTAAAACAGCTTTTCAGTGCTTCACTGTGTATTCTGTTGTTTAGCTCTGCCTATAATAGAAATTGGAAACATAACTGGAAACTTACAGATCAGGAATTTGTTTCATCAGTGTTAAAACACTGAAGTGCTTATGGCAGACTTAAGTATGATTTGCTACTCTCTTCTATTGTATTTTAACTTAAGTCAAAGAATTCAGCTAAAGAGATTTGGCTGCAGTGCTTTGTTTTGGTGGATTTGTTGTGTGTGTGCCTTTGATTCAGGTTGTAAATGGTAGGGAACTAGGAGTTTCTCTCAACCCTTCTGGTTGTTGAACTAACTGGGACTGTGCAGGTGACTTAGATACAGCACTACCGACATTTTTCTTCAGTCTTATGACTCAACCAGGTGGTTTTGGATGATGAAATATCAAAGGAGGGAACCTGCAGTTATGAGCACAGTTGACACTGAATCCTTTGCTATTCACTAACATGACACTGTGGCTTTATGACTTATTTTAATATCTAACTCCTTCCTTGTCTCCTGTAACAATCACTGTTGGCATGTTTTGCCTTTCCTGTTGGTTATATAATACGTTGTAGTCATCTTCGATTTTTCACATTTCACATATCAGGCTGTGCTTAACTCGTAGTGCTACTTGCTGCACAGGATTTCTTACATCTGGCCTTTTATCTCTGTTTGCATTTCTCAGTTTCTTATCTCCACACCCTTCATTTCTTTCCTGCTTGTTACTTCTAAGCATCTCTTTAGTGACTAAACTCCATACAGACACTACTGCTTATTGTTCATGAAGGTTTTCTTGGCAGCTGTGTTTTATTTGCTAGTTATTTCTGGTGAAATCCTCATCATTTCATAAACTCTAGTCCATGCATGCTTCTTGAGATGCTATTTTACATAGCTCTGCACATCAAATTATATATGATGATTATTTTTTGTTTTGTAATATCAAATGTAGCTCTGAAGAAACAGAGATCATCTCCCTCTGAGATGATAAATTATTTATTTGGGCATTAAACAAATTGAGATCTTATTTGGCAGTGACTTCAATTTTTATTTTAAAAAAATTATTTAGGCATACAGTAAGTTAACAAATTTTAGTTATTAATACTTTCTCATGTGCATTTCATAAATTAATATTTTTATGTATTTATTTGGGGATTAAACAAATTGAGATCTTATTTGGCAGTGACTTCAGTTTTTGTTAAAAAAAATTATTTAGGCATACAGTAAGTTAACACATTTTAATTATTAATACTTTTTCATGCACATTTCATAAATTAATATTTTTTATTTATTGGGCATTAAACAAATTGAGATCTTATTTGGCAGTGACTTCAGTTTTTATTTTAAAAAAATTATTTAGGCATACAGTACGTTAACAAATTTTAATTATTAATACTTTTTCATGTGCATTTCATAAATTATTTTAATTTATTTTTATTTATTTATTTAGACATTAAACTAATGGAGAGATCTTATTTGACAGTGACTTCAATTTTAATTTTAATAATTTTTATTTAGGCATCCATTAAGTAAAAAAAAAAAAAATACTTTTTCATGTGAATTTCATAAGTTACTGCAGCTAAACCCACTATTTGTGGACTTATTTCCTGCTAACATACTGTGTTATTTTACAGTATGTTGAGTGACTTTTACTGGTGCACAAAACTTTATTAACATTTAGAAGACTTAGTAACTAATTGATGATGGTTTTGTATATTTATACTATAAGTTGGGTGTTCCTAGCAAAGGCAGCTCTGCGTTTGGTTTCGCTGAAGTCGGCTTCGAAGTGAGTGGGGATTCTCTCAAACGCGAAGCAAATATTTTAGCCAAAAATACAGGCTGAAAACCTGCAGAACTTGTTGAAAACCAAAGTTTCCTAGGCTGTGTTCTACGTGTGTTTGCCAGCGTGCACTGCTTGATGCTGTTTCTTCTTCTTTCTGCAGTTTTCCCAAGGAATTCCAGGATAAAGGTAAATTCCGTGCTTTTTCCTCCCCACCCCTCTCCCCGCGATGTGTCGTTGCCGGGGACCCCCCCGCCCCCGGCCCGACCTGGGCTGTGCCCGGCGGTGCCCGTGGCGGCCGAGGGGCCGAGGCTCCCCCTGCCGAGCGGCGCTGGTACTGCGCGGCCGCGCCGAGCTGCTCGCTGCGGTACGGCGCACGGCTCATCCTGTTCCCGCTGTTCGACACCTCCGAGAGCGCTTACTGATGGAAAGTCTGGGTTAGAAATACAGCTCGGAATTTATGATAAAGGGAACCTGTTAGGTCCGGCAGAACCAACAGTAGCGCCGCGACTTGGTGCTGCAACTTGGGTTTGGTTTGTTTTCTTCCAGCTAAAGCATGTGCAAAGCAGCCCGCTTAGGAGACAGAATTTCAATAGGGCTAACTGATTTCAGCCTTCTTTTCCTAACATTGCGAAAATCTTCAATTCCATAGTGATGTTTCTTTAACCTTTTAATAGGATCATCTATTGGCCATAAGATATTGGCTTTCGATCCACACGGCGAGTTTTCACAGTGCAGGGGGAGCTCAGACCTTTAGTTGGAGAGGAGATGATTTAGTGTGTGAATAATGAAAACTGAAGTGTGGGTTATCTATTGTCTTCTAGTGGAGTTAAAACAAAAGCTGCAGAGTTCAGTTTAGAGAAGACTGAGGAGTTTGTTGCTACAGTGTTCTGTTCTGTAACTAAACCTGGAAGGGCTCTTATTTCCATGATGCTAATTTTTGAGGTCATGACCTATAGCCTGTGGATGCTGGTATGAGGGTCACAGTACGAGGTCAAAAAAGCCCGTGCAGAGCTTCACTTTTTGCAGTGGTTAGGAACTGTCTGTTTCTGTGCAAGGAGGTTGAAATGTTCAGGCTACAAGTGTGCCTCCTGATAAAGTGAAAATATGTAAGTCATATTAGGCAAGTAATGTTATAACAAGGCAGAACAAGTTCATGCATTTCTTATCCCTGTTTAAATCAAGTTCTATAGGCATAACAGTGCAACTGAAAGAGAAGAATACAATGTGAAACTTCCCAGAGATTGCCAGGATTTTGTAAACTCAAACTATGTGATTATTTAAAAAAAAGTATTAAAATAATCTTCTCTTTCTTTTATACTGCACCTCATCACCCATCCTGCATCTTGTGTTTTCCCTTCTCTCTTCACTGACCAACAGTAATAAGTGTGGAAAAGAAAAAACAAACGTTATTTTAATAAGAAAATTGCTAACATAAAATCGAGTGGGGTGGCTGTTTCGTTGAAAATTCATCTGACTTTCTGGAGAGCATATTTTTAGAAGATTTCATAACTTTCTTGAAGATATGATTCTGATAAACACGAGGATTGTCTACAAACAGCAGAGTTTGCATTTACTGCTTTGCTTTTTTTGAAAGTCAGGAAAATTGTAGTGTATTTACTTTCTTCGTGGGCAGTTTGCTTCAGAATTTCTTTTTCTGGTTCGACCTATTATTGGTAAAGATGAGGTTTCATTCTCTCCAGGAAAATGGGTCATTTAATTGATGTAGTCTGTGGCTGTTACAATATAACTTGTTCTGATTTCTGTGAAAATGGTATTGAGCCTTATTCTTTACATTGGGGTGCATTTGATTCCTAGGAAAGATATATCACTTAAAAAATTTTTTTAAATTCTGATCTTGTGCCTGTTTGGTTCAGGTCGTAGAACTATGTACAAATGGCAAAACTTGCAAATGCTGACACTTTGTCTCTTGCTACTTTTTAATAAAATGGGAGGGTTATAAAATGCCACCATTGTTTTCTGCGAGCGAGGATAAATTTCTCCAAATTCATGTGCATTTACATGCATGACTATGAAAAATTCATGAGAAATGGGAGCCTGCACTTAATTGTGAAATATTTGAGGGCCTGCGGTTCAGTGGTATGGGTGGTTGGGATAATTTCCAGAGTTCAAGAAACGTGTGCTAAACTTTATTTGGTTGTCATTCTTACTTTAGGTCTGTACAAATTAGGCGTGACTTGTGTAGGTGTAGAACAAAGGACCCACATGGAGGTAAGCAGTCAGATTCTTGGCCCAGCTACTGGTGAAACAAAGCAGCAGCAGCATCTGAATGAGGTCAACTTTTGTGTCTGTTCATATCTCTGTGCACACCTAGAAGTCTGAAAAGTGGTAAATTTGAAGAAAGATTAAAAGCTGAGGTGACAGGGATGGTCAGACATTTCCCTGTTTCTTCTCTCTCAAGAGAAAGAAGAAAGAACTTGAAAAATAAGGTGAAAAAGGAGACTCTTTTTTATAAAAAAAAGACAGGGATGGTCAGACATTTCCCTGTTTCTTCTCTCTCAAGAGAAAGAAGAAAGAACTTGAAAAATAAGGAGAAAAAGGAGACTCTCTTTTAGGAAAAAAAGAGGGGTGCACAGTTGTGTATAATTAAACTTCAAACCTGCTGGTTTGTTTTGCAGTAGCAGTTATTTCACTTTTAAAATATGTAAATAAAATGATCTTTGTAGCTGAAAGGAAAGGTGAAAAATGATTAATACTATCATGGTAGAGTAGCTATCATACTAACTATCATACTATTATCAGCTGTTTTCAGGAGTCTGGTGAGTTGTAACCTGTCATCCTTCCAGAAGCATCCAGTAGAATTTTTTTGGAGGTCAAAAGGAGTGGACTAACACTGTCAAAATCCATATATTTCCTGTATAAGAGAATGAAACTTGACTCCGGTCTCTCAAATAGCAGCTCCTTCAGCTTGTGAGTTGTTCCACAAGTATGCTTTGTGTGAGTCAGCTTGTCACTCCACCGTCTTTCATCACTGCATGTTCTTGAGGTTCCACTGGCTTTGCGTGTCGTGACTCGTCAGTCTGACCAAGGTGTTGTACGTGAGATCTTGTTGTCTGGGTTTTGACCACCAGCATGCCCAAACTTATTTTCCATAAAGATAAGGCAAGGAGGTTAAAACAATGAAAATGACAATAATAACAGTAAGCTGGAGAGCATCTGCACAAGTAGAGTGGGACTCCTTAATCATCTGTGTGCATATCTTAACTTTCAGAAGTTGCATACATATTCCTTTGCAATTGGATTGATGAACCAGAGGACTTTCTTGCACCCTTTTACAAGAAGCCTTCTTACGTTGTGTGCCAGGTCCGTAAATCTGCTGGCAAAAGAACATCTTCTGTCTCTGCACACCATGAAAATGAAGCTTTTTAGGGGAAGTGTGTGCAAATGAAAATTGAAGACACAGGATTAACCATACAGGAAAATATTTAATTCTCATGTGTTATCTGATTTTACACTAACTTTTACAGTTAAGTGTAATCTTGATGTACAAAGAAAGTGCCTGTTGTTCTTAGGACCAAAAAATGTTATATGAATAGCCAAACCACAGATTTTTCCCACAAATTTTACTTTTTATTTATTGACTTAAGTTATTATACCTTTTTCATATTTATCTTACTCTTAAATTAAGAAATTCAGTACAAATGGAATGGGATGCCCAGAAAGGTGGTTGGGGCCACATCCCTAAAGGTGTTTAAGGCCAGGCTGGATGAGGCTCTGGCCAGCCTGATCTAGGGTAGGGTGTCCCTGCCCATGGCAGGGGGGTTGGAACTAGATGATCCTCGTGGTCCCTTCCAACCCTGACTGATTCTGATTCTATGAAATATCTCTTTCTCTTTGACACTGTTGCTTTTTTATTTAAATTTTTAAAATTTTCATTGGAAATATTTTAGTCTTCATCCAAACAGTTTTAAATCAACCCGAAAAGCCACAGTCACACTCAAAGTGACCTGTTCTAGATCTTAGAATTGGGAAGGAATTTGAAAACTAAGATAATTTTCATACAAGTAGGAATGATTTTTTTTTTTTTTT
>VWZI01018871.1:23919-42932 GCA_013396835.1 Psilopogon haemacephalus | reverse complement strand
AAAAAAAAAAGGTAATACTGAGTTTTGGGAGAGAGGATTTAAATTTTGTTTAATTAAATGAAAGCCTTGGCTAATATTGATTTAACTTTACCTTTCCCAGACCTTGACACTTAATGCAGTGTGATAAAGTAGTGCAGAGGTTAGCTAATAATGTAGGTTTGGTATGTATTGTAGTAGAGCTCTCAGCAGTGTCGGAAATTCATCAATAGAGTGCTGCATTAAACTGTGGGTTCACACCGGCTGCTGTCAGGAGGCGATTGCCTTTTTAGTTTGGTGGGAGGGAATATACATAAAACATTTACAAAGTAGCACCTAATTATGGTGAGGAAAAGTGCAAGTGGGCAGAGGGCGACAAACTGCTGCCAACAGTAGTTTGGGAGTTCCTTGCACGGAAGTTGCTTGCAGCTCCTTCCTGCACTCGGACAGGCAGAACTTGGGAGCTTGGCACTGCCTGCTTCTCCTCCTGCCAGGGTTTTCCCTCGCCTGGCTCTGTGCTGTGGGGTGTTTCTTGCCGCTCTGTGTGAGAAGCTGTCAGCTTTGCAGCGTGAGGAGCAGGTTCCCTATATCGCAGCGTTTAGAGAAACCACTTCAGCAACTTGTACTCGGCCGGTCCGGAGGCAGCCCCAAAAGAGGAGCTGCAGTGGATGCGGTGCGTGTTACAAGTCCATCAGAAGTTGGATTTTCTTGGTTTCAGATAGGGATCGGTATCCTTAGCGTTTTAATGATTTTTTTTTTCTTCTTTTACCTTAATCCTGCCTGTTTGTACCATAAGCTATTTTTAACTACCAATCTGTTTTTAACTTTTACAGTACTGGAAGACGGGGAAGAGTCTGGGGGCTCTTTTGCTTCGACTCCTGGTGATGGTGACTCGGTAGCATCTGACCAGGATGATAAGGAGGATGAAGCCCTCGCGGATGGTATGTGCCACTGTTTACCTTAGAAGGTACTAGATTTGCTAGTTTGCTGCAAACTCCTGTAATCGGAGCCTCGTGATGCGAATGTTAGTGCTGGAAATCAAATCAAGAGAGAAGCGTCCCAGCTGCAGTTTTCTTACCTTTCCAAGAACCTTTAAAGGAACTGAAGAGCTCTCTCTAGTGGTCCTACAGCATAGTGAGGCTTTCTCAAATTCATGGTGTTTTGGTTCTTTTGTGGGTTGGTTTTTGGTTTTTTTTGTTTGTTTTTAAACTCATGTTTTTTCCTAACAAAGCATCTTCTGTAGATGCATATGCTTTTAAAGACAGATCAGTGGCTAAACCAGTGTGAATGTTTGTGGTAACAAATTGTTTGTTAATTCAACGTGATCAGATTCTTGCTTAATTTTATTGTGCTGTTTAATGGCTTACTGTATTATTTATCTAATAAATAATGAAGCGGTTTACGTGATTGATACTTATCTGCAAACTCCGCTCAGAATAGGTTCATAAAATATTAAATTAATTATTCCTACAATGTTTCCTTCTATTAAGACAGTCTCTTGTAGGATGTTTTCGTTGCATCAATTGTAAATGTGAGTTTGCGTTAAAAAAAAAAACCCAAAACCTCAGCTCCACATCTGTTTTTCATGTTATTTTATTTTATTCATTAAACTTAATGCCAAATGTGACTGTTCTGGAGAAATGAACAATTGAATATTTCAACAGTTAACAAGCTTGCTTTAGTGTCCATATTTCTGCGATTCGTTTATTCTATACATAATATAAATACCTTCAGTGGATAACATAAGGCAATAAATTAAGTATGTGTAGAAATAAATTAACATTGTATATTAATTTGTGGCACTAGAAGTTAGATAGACTTACTGGTGAGTGATGTTTTCTGACATGATACGATGATCAAACAGCACAGCTCCATCTCAAAATACAATTGCTGGACGAAAATATGCTTCCTGCAACACAGCACTCCACATTTTATGCTATCCAGATTATTCCCTTTGGAAACATAAATTGCTTTTATGAGGTATAAAATTATGTCTATTGCAGAACGGGGATAAGTGAAGTACATGCATAAGTGATAAACCTTCTAACCACTGATTCAGAATAACACGATTTCTTTTTTTTATAAGCAGAACTCTGTAAAATGTGTAACAATAATAATAACAACACTTTTTCTTTTTCTTTTTTTTTTTTTTTTAATTTATCTTATTATTAAGATTGTTGCTTTTTGGCAATATGACCTTCTATTTAAAAAAAACCAAAAAAACCCAACAAATGACAAACCCAAAACAAGCCTATTTGCTTTCTGGTTGAAATGCAATTATCAGTCAAATTGAATATGTTTTTTAGAGAACCCAAGCTAATTTTCCAGTCTACAGATGGATGCAACTTTCCCGGTGTTTATTTTTACTTACAAACATAACCTTAACATTTCTTCTAATTGTAACTTAATAACATAGCACTGATTGCATAAAGGGTAAGTGGCAAAATCATATGGCTGTTTAGTAAGAGATATGATTATGGGCTTGTTTCAAAACAGTTAATCAAGGAAAAAAAAAGTGATAGAGTCGATAAGTGTAAATAATGAATGGCTGAAGAATCCTGATGCAAGAGTATATAAAATGCTGTGATTTTGTACAGAGGGGTGATTAATTTTTGGCCTATTTTGGACGTCGTAGTTCTGACAGTAGGTATACTAACTGCCTAACAGTACCTTGGCTAATCATTCAAATTTAGGCAGAAATACTGTGCATGCAATTCTATTATATTTAAGATGAGTTTTACCTCCCTGGCCTTCCTGCATTGTATGATAAATCCATTTTAATTATCCAGTGGGAATGCAGCACGAGGAAGAGTGAGAAAAGGTGGTGGATTTTGATCTGTAAGTAATTTCATTGGTAGATCCAACGCTTCGTTGGAGGGGTGTTTCTGTTTTCCTCTTTGAATGTTTAGTGTGCCATTTTAAGACTTGATTTTAACAGGCATGTTGTCCATCATTCAAGTCTAGCCACCCAGACTATGTATGAAAATGTATGTTGGAAGAGTCTCATAAGAGGTGGATTGATCGTTGAAGGTGCCATTTGTTTCAGTACTCACAGGCACAAATAGCTTTGAAGCTTAATACTGTATTTTTGGTTGGGTTTTTTTCCCCCCTCTGTGGTCCGTTAATATTCACTAGCTGAGTCTGGAAGGTAGATGTTTCATCTTGTATGGTTACCAGTTTAGTTCAAGCAGGGCTGCATGCTGATGTAAAACCGCATTTGCGTAGGTTCAAGGCGCGTAGCATTAATGGAGTGGCCTAACTCTAGGTCGCCAAATGGAGGTGTTCTTTTAATTTGTTTGAGTCTGTATTTTTATGTAAAACCTCTTAGACATTTTCTGCAAATAAAAGCCCAGGCGGAACAGGCATTTTACCTTTTACGTACTCGAATTAGGCTGCAAGGTTTGTGCAACTTCTGGACGCGTTACTACGTGACTTTGCAGTGTCACTGTCAAAACACCCACTTGGTAACAGCTAAAGAGTTAGTGTATTACGTGTACATTGCAGCCATTGTATGATCCTGGAGTTTTTGTGTGACCTTTGTATAATGGTGTATTAATTACAAGAGAGATAATCCATTTAACAATAAGTATGGGATAACTAAATTAGCACAGGTCACTTAAAGGCCTTTTGTCAAATCTGATTGTTATGTTGTCCTTTTGACTTTTACCTTATGGTAGGCACTAACAAAGTATCTAAACTTTGATGGATTATAAACTCCAAACATGATATGTATTTTTCATAATGCTAATGTAATTTTCTAGGTACTGAAAAGGTCAAACCCCCACGTCTCTGTGTGCATTCTAAGTCTGTCTTTCCTTTTAATATTTCTTTTTCTCTATTCCCGTGGTTCAAAAGTTCACCCAGTTCCCAAATGGCCACCTAATTTTCCAGTTATTCCCTCAAGCCATATGTGTTTTGGTTTCTTTATGGTTTATTAGGTACTGTAGGAAAGTAGCATAAGTTATATCATCTAATGAAATTCAAGCACACTTCAGTGATGCTTTGACTTGATTGCTGGCAGCAATTAAATCACAGCAAAGGAGAATGATGCATAGGCTTACATATCTAGGCACCCTACAGAATCTGGAAGAGGGATAAACCACAACAAAACGCCCAAATAAAATAACAAACCCAAACCCGAGACAAAACAAAACAGTGCTGCCAAGTGCTCACTTCTTAACTTGATTTTTTTTTTTTTAAATTGGCTAACAGCCTGATTGATAGCAAAATCATAACTTGCTGTATGCTAACAGGCAGAGTTCACTTGTAGGTTATTGTGAGCTGATAAAGGGTTAGATGGAGTTTTGATTTTCACATTGGTCCTTGGTGCACCAGATTAATGGAATTTCAATGAGAGACTGAAGTAGTCACAGCTTTGTCAGAAAAACAGATGGAGATTCTATAGCCATGTCTGCTCATTAATACCAGTTGCCTGAAAGGTGTAGTACTTCTCTATACAAAAGACTCAACATAATTGATTTTTGAGCAGGGTATTTTTTTCACTTATTGATGACTAGGTTTCTTGCAATTTAAATGACAGGTTTTTGTATAGTACATTGTATAACAATGTTATGTCTTGTAAATTCTTACTCCCCTTCCATCTGGATTTTGAAGAATGTGAAGAGTGGAGGAAAAAAAACCAAAAAAGGTGCCTTGATCAGTTAAAAACCAGAGTATACCAAAATACTTTAAAGACTGGCTTTAAGGTTGATAACAAACTTAACTTTTGTTTGAAACAATGGGGGGAAAGTACCTGGCTTTCACTTGGTTTTCATGTTTCCTTGGATGGTATTAAATGTAGGTTCAAAGCCATGATGAAGCTTTCTTATTTAGCAGCGTAAGCATCTTTTATCATCTCAAGGGATTTTTTTTGTCTAATAGTAACCTTGTCTTGGTTTATGGTGTGGTAACTTCATGTGCCACGGAACAAACTTCTGACTGTAAGCACTGCGAGTGAGGTGACCACTTCTGAAGAAGGTACGTCTAGCTCTGCAGGGCGTATGTGACTGGGTAATTACTGGATCGAAAATGATCACTGTGAATGTGGCAATGACATAATTTAGATCGTCATAATTTCTGTGGGAAGTCTAGAAAGATTGCCTTGAGCATGGAGGGATGAAAGAAGTACTGAAAATGTGTCTGGGGGCTTTATATGCTCTTCAAATTATCGTATTTGGCTATAGCTAATGAATAAAATATGTTTCCTAGTAGAAATTTCTTAAATAGAATGAGAATCTCATACTAAAAATTTCCCCATAGCCGGAGTGAAGGAAGGTAGGACCTGAACAAGCAAAATCGAAGATTTGGTGAATTTTTTGGGAATCAGAATTAATGAAGCCTTGAAAACAAACAGAATTTGTAGCTCCCTGCAACATGCTTTTCTTAGGATAATTTTTTTTTTTTTACGAAACAACAGATTTTAACACTGTTTTTATGCAGCTCCTCTGGACAAGTTCTGTATGAATCTTTTCAGGCTCCAGCCAACTAAGTTACGTGATCTATAATATTGCCTTTGCATGAACGTGACACTTTGCGTTTTGATTGATCAAGTGAGAATGAAAAATGATGTGAGTAAGTTTTGCATCCTGCTTCTTTTGACATTTTAAGTCCGAATTACAAGTGCTGATTAAGTTTGCTTTTAAAAAAAAATTTTTTTTTTCCCTTTCCCCCTTTTTGGTGGGTTTGAATACTGTCACTGAAGAAGGGTAGAGTTCATAGTAAAACCTTATCTTTATGTACAATGCATATACAAGTATTTCCCCACTTTCTCTTCTCTGCATTCCCACTGAGTTTATTTTTGAACCTGTTGTATCACCAAGCTAGTTAAAACAGTGCTAGCAAACACTGACGAATAGAGAATGCAGCTGGGATTTTTCTGTCCTGTCTCCTTTAGACCTTCCTATCTTTCTGATCTCTTACTGGTTTACTACTGATTTAATATTGTAACCATGTATGTGGAGAGGATGTTTGGCTGACTTGGGGGTGGCAATTTTGGAAGTTTATCTGAGTTATCCTAGGAGATCAGTTATTTGCTTTGCAATACTGGAGAGAGTTGAAAACTGAGCACAAAGAGTTGCAAACTAAGCACATCAATTCAAATAAGTGAGAATGTTCTTTATTTGGCTATTTTTTCTCATAAGTAGATCTCTTTAAAGGCAGAAAACTGCATACTTTCTTACTCCTTATTTTAAAAATAACCAGATTTTATTAAAAAAGATCAGTTTGGGGGAAGGTAAGCTCTGGATTTATCGGGACACTTGAGCTTTGTCAGTGCCATGGGATGTGGCATGCTGAAGTTCAGTCTTCACCCAGCTTTGGTTTGAAGGGATGCTAGTTCTTGTCAGAATTGTGACTGAAATAATGTAATTTATTATTTAAATATATGTAGGTAATTTTGTGTTTTCATAAATTCTGCAGTAGATTCTTACTGTGTCTTCACAGATGTTAGATGGCAGAGGAAGCACAATGTATTTGTTGCAAGGTATTATTGTTTTGCACTTCTGAGACACTTCTGGCTGAAGGGGTAATATGACTGGTCAGAAATGCTGCTTTCAGAGATGCAAGAAATTGCAATAAGCAACCTGGTCCTTAAGCATGAAGACTGAAGCCTAGAATTTCTGATGTGGTACACTGAGGTTATCAGAGGGAGGATGCATCACTAGGGCATTAGGCTCTGACAGTTATGGGCAGTTTAGATGTCACCCAGAACGCAATCTTTTACAAGCTGATTGAGCACAATGAAAAGTAAAAAGAACTTAAAATATGAAGGGCAGTTCAGTTTATGAAGCTCTCGGTGCATGTGGGACCATACGTGCATTAACTCCCAGATCCAAATCTGTTTGTTTTACAAATGGGAAGGGGGCAGGAACTTTCAAGCTGTCAAAAGCTAAAAAGAAGATCAGCTCCTTGTTGGAGTTGTTGGTGTTGGAGACACCTTAAGAGTAAAGTCTGCCTGAGGCATTTCTTGGTAACATTTGTCTCATCTTTCCTAAAAATCTCTAATGGTGCAACTTCAGTTTCCTTTAGGCAGCTTGCCCCAGTGCTACCCTGCACTTGCTAGTGAAGGATACATACCTCATACCTTAAACTCTTTGCCAGTTTGACATTTCATTCTTTTTGTGTCCATAAAGGACACGATGATGGTATATTTTCTTTTTTCCCCTTCTGTCATTAGTGTATTTGAAGACTGAGAAGAGTCTTTATAAAGGGACTGCTTTTGAAACCTTATGAAAAGAGCAACTCAACTCCTCGCTTGTTTGTTCATTTGTGGGATCCATAGCAGTGAATATAGCCAAAAAAAAAAAAAAAAAGCAAGCATGTGAAATATGCAAAGCTAATCTCATTAATTTTGATTTAAACCATTTGCACAGAAGGGATTAATTTCTGATAGGAAGCCGAATTTTTAAGTGAGATTTTTGGCCCTATTAAAGTCAACAGTAAAGTTAAAAAAGGCACCGTGCAGGTTAACAGTGTGAACAAATTGACGACACTTAAAATGTTTGAACTTCTAATTATCATGATGAAAAACTTCCTATTAAACAATAAACCCCCCTGCTCTTCTAGCATTTACCTTTCTCCCATGAGAGAGATGACATGGTTTGTTGCTCATTTTATTTCATCTATGTTGCTTCAGTGACTATGCAATAACAAAACATCTACATGTGCTCTACTACCAGCACAGTACAATATCCATGAGAGAAAAAAACCAAATAGTGATCTGCTCAACCTTCTTTTTAAAAAAATATTTAAAAAATTAAATTCGAGTTTTATTCAAGATACTTAGCAATATTATGATTTAAAAAAAAAAAAAACAACAAACCAAAAACCAAGCCCAAAAAGCTGAAGTGCAATAGATTTTTCTCTTTAGTACGTATTGCTTTCCAGCCTAATGTGTTTCTAGATCTGTTCTAATACATTGCAAACAGATGAGATAAAAAGGAAGAGGGAAGCTTTTACTCTAGCCTTTTTCATTTGTGATAAGTTTTTGAAGTGTGTCTTGGAAGCTGTAAATGATGGATTTAGGACCTCAAAGCTTTCCCTCAGCTGAGAGAATTTCTACCTCATGATTTCCCTCTAATTCTTCCTTCTTCCTGCTAAGGCATAGTGGCAAAATTAGCTTCCAGTATGCTCTTTATGCCTTCCCTCCCAGAACCAGTCAGATGGGTTGATGTAGATGATAGCAGTGCTTCATGCTACTCCAGTGGCACCTTGAGGTCAGGTACCCTTGTAGTATTCTTCCAGAGTCAGCTCAAGTCCAACAGGTTGTTGCTGCTTGGTATTTATGGCAAAAATAATATTTTCCTTCCTGATATCCACCAAGTACAACAGGTTTGCCTTCAACATGCACTGTGTGGCAGTTCCAAACATCTTAGAGAGAACAAACTCTACAAAGCTGTAGTGTTTTCTTTGGTTTTGGCTAGATCAAATAAACGTCAAACGATGCTTTGTGTGGTACTTCATGATTGCTGTCTCAAGAATGAGGCTTTAGAATACCTGGCTATAGGAACCAGATGGAGAGAAATTGAAAAAAAAAAAAAAAAAGTCTTGTAATAATCTGGCAATTTAAGTTTGGTGTATACTTTTCTTTCTCTGAATTGATAATTAGGAATTTGTTTAATTTATTCTGTGCACAGAGTTACATGTCAGTTCTAATGACCAGAAAAATAAGTTTCTTGTACTTCTGGTCTCATGTTTTAACTGATTAATACTCTCTGTAGAAGTGCAAAGTGTATCTGTGAAGCTTAACCAAGTCCAAAACAGGCCTGTTTTCTGTCAGGCAGCATGCAACCCAGGCATTAATTTAGGGAATTTGGTTTTGTTTCCTTTTAAAATAAAAGAGAGGTTGCACTGAATTAATATTTGTGAATTTTGAGATTGGATTTGAATGGAGAAGGCAAACTCTGAGTGGAGAGAGAAGTAAAAACTATGTCATGAACAGGTTTATTGAAGTGTTCTGCAAGGAAAAATACAGATCACAAATGAAATCCTTAGAGATGTGTTACATGGGCAGTTTAATTGTTAGTCTTTTCAAGACATTGCTTAAACCTTTGCCACAGGAACCATACTTCTTTTGGACATCTAACACTATACGGTGTTACCTTGGTGGATAGTTCCCTCAGCAGCTCTTCACAGATGGTTACTCGGAGTGCTTATGAGAGTAAAGAGTTAAGAGGGTAGCAAACTGAAAATGCTCACTGCTCTCTCTTCTCCAAACTAAAAATACTACTGAAGTTTCTTAACTGGTTTTAGTCAGAGCCTATTCACCACTCGTTACCACAGCAATGAAAGATAATATCCCATGAGGATCTTAGCCATAGTACTGGTAGTTGGAAATAGTTTGTGACCCATTTTGGGTGACAAATTATGGATGATCTTATATTGCAAAATGGAGGAAATCCTCTTATGGTCTAACCAAGATTTTCCTGGCGACCTTCTGAGTAAAACATGTCCTTTTCATTAAGGAATTTGACATAGTCTGGTAATGCCTTTTCAGAGTTGCCTTAGTCTACGTGTAAGCAAGAAGGTGTTCTACTCAGCAGTTAGATTTTGTACTTCTGTCTATGAACATGGGTGGTGTATAAATGCTCACAATACCAATTGGAAGATGTGTATTAGTTTGTGCTTGACATATCTGCACTTGTACGTCACCGCTTTAGTGCAGAGAGGTAAGCAGCAAAGGATTAGTGTTGAAAGAATGTGATTGGGAGCGGAAAGGTGTTTTGAACCGTTTATGTGGCTGTCCTGCGAGACAGAAATGGGATGGAAACAAGTGAAATGAAGATGGTCCAAGTGTTTCTGATAGGTGACAGATGAATTCTTCTTTCATGAGCATGGGGAGAGGAAATAGGCCTTATTACAGTTGCCTGGAAAAAAAGTTAATGGAAGTGTTGTCATGGACTTCCAATTAAAAAACAAAATTAGCGTTGCCTGTTTTCAGGTGGAGAGTCTGAAACAGTCTTCCAGTTCTGTCTGGTTTGTGTTTAGGGATTTCAATGCATATGCATATGAAGCTGGCAGGCTGAAAATTTCATCTGTTTGATTTCTAGAACAGCTTTCCTTATATGAAAGTAGGAGAGGACTGATTTTACTCCCTATAACATCTTCTTCAGAAGCTAGCATGTAACAGAAAAATTAACTGTTGAGAACACCACCAGCTTTTCCCACCAGAGCATTTGGTGTATTCATCAAAATGATCATTCTGTAGCTGGATGTGTAACGTAACGGCACATTAAGAGCTGAAAATACCCAAAAGAATGTAGTTACAACGTTGAGAACTGCAGGGACCTTTTTTTTTTGCCTCCCTGTAATCTCTATAGATCACGTTTGGAATTTCAGGTCGAAAATGAAACCTGCAGAATAAAAACTTTGTTTTCGCTTCTTAACCGCGACACCTTTGCGAATTGCAAACGATGAGATGCAGTTGATGGAGGTGCATGCTGCCTTTTTTTAATGCATAGCTTACCTTCCTGCCCCCCAGCCCCCCCATCTCAAATTGGTGGAATATTCCAGTAGTCTCATTGATTTGAGTGATATTTAGAATGTGGTATAAAAATAATGTGAAAATGCCATAGTGAGCTGGTGATAATTGATTTACTCCATCACACTGCAATACCTCTTGTTTTCCTCTTCCTCCTCCCTTGGGCAATAATCATGGAATCAAGCTGCCAGTCTGTGGATATAATTTTTCCAGCAGTGCCATCTGGCTCCTTGGCACTGGAAGTTGCATTGGCTTCTTTGCTGTTTCCACTGATTTTTGTCAAATGTTAGCCTGCTGATGAGATGTCTTCTGCTAGAGGGTGCTGATTTCTGCCTCCACAAAGGGAATATTTTTTTTTTGTTTCTATTGGTGGCGTAAGGGACTACTTATTATGTGTGGATTTGCACTGTTGTTTTTTTTTTTTTAAATATTTAAATTAAATACAATATAGGACTTAACATGCAATCTCTTTGAGGAAAAAATAGGATTTATGCATCAATTGGTTTCCTCCGCCCGTGCTTAAAATAAAATTTCCCAGGATTTTTGTAATTTTTGAATGTATTGTTAAAAAATTAGATCTTCAATGCTAATGTGGAATTGTCTCCTCTTTTNTTTGTGAGCTTAGACTTTTAAAAGAAACTGTGGATAAACAATAATAGTTTGTGTGGTTTATGTAACAGATGTAATAAGCTTTGTTTTGGAACCAGCAGCCAAATTGAGCTGTCTTTTTTTTTTATCACGGAACTACAGTTTTATTTTTTGCTGTCAACTTTTCTTAAAATGAACAATAAATTTCTAGAAATGGTGGTTCAGTAGAGCAAGCATCTGAGTTGCTATTGAATTCAAGCCTCAGATGCAATTCACTGCCATGCAAGAATATACTAATAGTATTGATACAAAGGTAAAGAGTTCTCTGTAAACAGTATTTTAAGGGAGGTAGGAGTCAGAAGGAGAATTTTCTTGATCTAACCTATTTTCATTGTTCTTAATAATGTCTTAAATAAATAATTAAAAAAAAAAAAATCTTACTTCCTCTACTGGTTAGAGGGAAAAAAACAAGTGGAGGAAGTGAGGATCCCAACAGGTCTGAGGAACAGAGTTTTAGATAACACATTTTTATCCTGCTTTAGGAAAAATAAATTTGCTTTGAATATTTCAAGTAATTAAAAAAAAAAAAAAAGATATCCAAAGCCCTTTCTTTTATTATATAAGTGAACTCCTATTAGTCAGGGCAAGGCTAGTTATTTTAAATCTTTTAAAAAATATATATTTCTTTTTAGTTTTTATTTTAACCACCATTTCCAAGTGCTGTATTGAATGAATTATACTTTTTCCTTGGGTATAAATCTAAATTTTCTTTTGTCTTAAAAGCATTTTCTTCAAGTTGTTTGGGGTAACCTTGTGAACTCTCAGACATGAACAATTGCATTTAGTTAGCCTGTTGGAATATTTTTATATTATTATCCCTGAAAGCAGAAAACAATAAGCACTATTTATTTAACAGAGTCTCAGTACTTCCCTGGCATAATGCCTTTATTAATGAAATACTGTTAAGCTAGTATTTAAATCACTATTACTGTGCCTTCCTAGCACTGGAGAAATTGTTCAGGACTGGAAAAGATAGAGCTAAAAATCTTACATGGGGCAAGGAGAACCTTGATGAGGGTTTTGTGGCAGGACTGGAAAAGAGAGAACTAAAAATCTTCCATGGGGCAAGGAGAACATTGATGAGGGTTTTAAAGCAGGACTGGAAAAAAGAGAACTAAAAATCTTCCATGAGGCAAGGAGAACCTTGATGAGGGTTTTAAAGCAGGACTGGAAAAGAGAACTAAAAATCTTACATAGGGCAAGGAGAACCTTGATGAGGGATTTGTAGCAGTTGGCTTGAATTAAGTGTCAAGGATCTCTCGGTGTCTGTTTATAGCAGTTTTTAAAAAGATTATGTCAGTGGGGGTGTCTGAATGTGGATCTCCTTATCAGTAACTTGACTCTGATACAAAGTGGGTATTTTTAACATATGAGTTCACTTGAAAGAATCTATAGAAAGGGCTATGTTATCAAAGTATGGCAAGCCTGGCTAAATATGCATGATCTTTTGTTAAAAGTGCAGGTCTTTAGGTTCCCAGAATATGCTCTTGCCTGAAAGATTTTAAGGGCATAGGTATATCACCATTTTCTAAAATAACATAAAATCCTCTCTTTTTTTTTTCTTCTTTTTTCTTTCCCTGTTCTTAACTAAATGTGAAGATAAAATGTTGCCGCTAATCAGTTGTCTGGGATGCCACCTCATTAAGATTTACACGATCATCAAAAATGCCCCCGAATTGTTTGTTGGCTATATCCTAATTCAAATATATAAAGGGGACACCACAGCATTTTTCTTTAGAAACACAGGGAGTTCAGTGACCTTTTGTGGCAAATTATGTAGAAAGAAAATATTTATATTCATTTAAAATAACCTCCATGAAGAAATAGTCTCATTACCCTGTTTGATCAATTCCTTGCAGCCTGAGCTGTAGCATGCTGCTATTGCCATTGGTTGATGGAATACACTGAGAAGTGGCTAATGGTGATGGTGCTCATCAGGACAGGGTTCAGCCAGCGGTCAGCAACAAATAATTCAAGACTGTTTCTAAGTTTGTGGCTGGTGGAATTTGCTTCTTGCCCCAAGCCAGCAGCATTGCTGAGCTGGGCTATTTGATTAGAGGGGAAGCATATTTGCTTCTTAGCAACTGCACATTTGCACAACACACAGACCTATACTGCCTCCAAAGGTTTTTTTGTGATGGTGGAATAATACTTTTCCGTTGATTGACAGACAAAAGAGATCTTTGCAATGCAGAGGAGTTTACGACCAATTTTTCCTTTGTCTTTCGTAAACTTATAGGAGGTGCTTCTTAATTTAGCATTGCCCGATGCAGATTTGTGTGTGCAGGAAGGCTGGCCATTGTTTGAACTCCTACATTTAAGGTATTGCTGCTATGCATATTTAAAAGACAGATGCACACTTGCACTTAATCATCGGTGTATGCAGCTTCCCCCCCAGCAGATGTACTGGGGAGAAATTATTTTCCGCTGTATTTTGAAATCTTAATACGCTTATTGCTCTCTCCCGTGCAAGACTGATGCTCCTTTTACAGAAGATAATGACAAAGTGAAAGCTGCTTTGATCTTAGCACTTTTTTTTTTTTTAATATATATTAACAGAAGTGCAGCTGTGATCACCTTTCTAATAGTGCGTGTGTAATTTTTGATCTAACATTCCCCACCGAAGCTGAGCCTGCAGAGGAAAATGTGTCTAGTCAGGAGAAGGCAAAGGTATTTACAACACTGATAATCCTTGAAGGAAAAAAAAAAAAACCAAACCCCACACTTTTTAAATGGCTTTATAGCTTTTTTGACTCCTGGCCTGTATTTTCTTGTGGAAGTTTCCGTGCTGCCGTAGAGGAGCAATAAATCGCTGATGTGGTTACTGAAATGATGCATGAAATAGTAAGTACAGTTAGTGTTAATGTGGATTTTTGATGCAGATAGCTGCTTGCCTATTTTCCTAAATAAAAGGTATCTTCTCACTTGCCTAATGGCAACCAGTGAGCACCTTTCCAAGTGGCTTTATATATAGTCCATTACAACTGTGTCTTTTAAGGGCTAAGGAGAGTTAAAGCAGATGTGCAAAATAAAATTAGCATGGCTGATGTAAGCATCCAGGAGTTTACTTTCTAATAACAATTTCAGTGGCAAGTCAGAGGCAAAAGAGGAGAGGAAGGAAAGCTCTCTGGTATCATGAGGCAATCATAAGCCCCAGATGTCCCTCTTTCAGTCAGCATTAAACCTACCAAAGTTTAAACCCCCTTTTCACGTAGGAATTTTTTTAAAATTTTTTTTTTTTTTTAAGTCAGATCAGCAATTTAAAATCATCAGCCAAAATTTAGGCTTTTTAGAGGATTTTGGGGTTGGTGAGGGAGTGAGACAGAAAGAAAACAATGAGGGGGAATCAGTGGTTGTCCTGGGGAACAGTTATTCAGGGGTTGCAAACTGCTAAGTAGGAAGCAAGGTGTGCAAATTTTGTGCATCTCTTGTTTTGGAAGCCCTGGAAGGGGCTGACTTCACTCTCTTCCTTTAGAAGAAGAACGTTTTAATCTGCTGGTAGGATAGGATTTCAATCAGTAAAGTGTTAGCTTTGACTTGATTTCTGAGACGTTCAGGGTTGTGATAGTGTGATAAGGTGGCTGCTTGCCATGCTGCTGAATTGATAGAGAGATGCTTACACCTGGCTGACTTCTGTGCCAGTTAAGGTGCTACCTGTGGCCACAGGTTTTATACTTCTTTCAGTAATATATGCACAGTGAATTAGTGGTTTGGTGGTTTGTTTTTTGGGGGTGTGAGGGGTTTTTGTTTTGTGTGTTTTGGTTTGGTTTTGATTTTTTTTTTTTTTACATGTAAGTAACAAAGATATGTAGAAGTTGCCACATCACTACTACCAAAACATAGCCGTATCCAGGATGGAGCACAGTAGCTTTTACAACGGCACTATAAACAATGCCCAGCAATTTAAGAGCAGGATGAAAGGAATATCTCACCTAATTGAAATGACAAAGGGGATTTTGCATAGGTAGATGCAATTACTCATCTTGGAGGTGGGCCAGAATGCTGGGGTTATTCCCCTCATCTTGCTAATTAGACTTTCAGTTTCATTAGCAGTCATTGAGTTATTGGGTGCCTGACTTGCGTATGAAGGTAACTGTAATACATCTAAATAAGATTTTAAAAAAGAAAAGTTATTACTCTTCAGAAACATCTCTTGGACTGTAGTAGGAAATCTATTAAATTATTGTGGATCATTTTGGGTTTGTCTAGCTCAAGGAAGATAGAAATAAAGGAGGGTTTTAAAATGTGCAGAACACTGAATGTATGAAGACCGAAGGCACCGTGGCTATGCCTATTTTCGGGTAGATTGTGTGCCACAACTACGCCACCACCATGTTTGTATTAGTGACATTTGATTTTCCATGTGTGGAAATCCTCCGATGAGTTCAAACCAGCACACCAAGATAGAATTTACAAGGATTTTTTTCTACCTCTATGAATTCAAATGTTGGGAAAGGAAATTAGTCCAGCTCTCAGCCCTGTGCTCCCAGGATGTTTTGAACCTTGTGTAAATTCACCTTGGAACAGATCTGAGGAATCTACAGTTCTTGTTGCCTTTTAAGCCCTAATTTAGGAAATGTAACTTAATACATATGACACCTTTAAATTCTCTTGCTACTGTAATATGCTGCCATTGGATTTTTTTTCTTTTCTCCTCCTGTTAATTGCCTTTGTCTTTCAGAAGCAGATGTTTTGATGAAGTTTTTGCTTTGTTTTGTTTTCCTTTTTTTTAAGGGAATAATAATGAGGTACCATGCTACTTTGGTACCAAATAGCTGCTGCTTGCAGTTTGGAAAGGGCCTTGAGTGTCTGAACCATAATTAAATTTCCAGACTGGTATTTTTTCAACTGGCTTCTGCTTTTCTCAATTTTATGATTAGTGTCTTCTCAGGAATGTCAGGTAGAGAATTCTTTCACAGTATCTGCAGTTAGTGATAAATTGGGTCTTAAATTAAAAAGAGCCTTCAATGAAGAACATCACAAATATAAATCAAGAAGGTGAAAATACTGTGCAAGCAGCAAATCTACTGAGTCAAAATGTTTTAAACCCTGAAAATCATGTGTGTGGAACTGAACAAGCTAAAACCTGTAATCACTCCAAAACTGAGGACTGGAGTGCTTTATGTTGGAGTGCTTTATGTTGGAGTGCTTTATGTTGGAGTGCTTTATGTTGGAGTGCTTTCAACAGTTAGAACAATACTGTTCTAAGATAACATGATAATAAAGAAGAGTGTGGTTAGTTTGCTTCACACTGCTGTGTAGATGAGGTTGCAATTTGTCCTTTTGATTTGATACTTTAGTTCTTCCTGGATGCTTTAGACTGAAAGTGAGTTGTCTAGCTCTGATGGTCTGTCCATGTTGGTTTCTGCACCTGTAAGACGAGGTGATTTATAGATATTCTGAACAATGTTACCTTTGCTTGTTGCATTTTCCTTCCACGCTGAGAGGTAATGTCTTTTGCCAGTATGTTTTATTCACCAGTACATGTAGTATTGAATAAAGTTATGCCCACGAAATGAAAACAATATAGAACAGTGGTTAGTCAGTTTATTCATTCGGTGTGTCTATAACCTTGCAGAGAAATGGGCTTTGGTAGCAATGTGGTGTAGATGGTGCATGAATAAGTTGATCCTGGAGCCTTGTGCATTAGTGTTTGTGTGTTACTTACTGGCTCCCATGTAGTGCTCTCTAGCGCAATTATGTCGAGGGTTTTTCAAGGATTTGTTGTTGAAGTGTATTATTAGAGGAACATAAGTGAGGAAATCTGATGGTGCATTAGCATAGCTGTTGTAGATGTGAGTACCTCCCTGGAGGTGTTTAAGGCCAGGCTGGATGAGGCTGTGGGCAGCCTGATCTAGGGTAGGGTGTCCCTGCCCATGGCAGAGAGGTTGGAACTAGATGACCCTTGTGGTCTCTTCCTACCCTTCCTGATTCTATGATTCTGTACCTTTGTAAGAACTATTTACGATGATGAGAATTTTATTTTGATAGAGTTTTGTTGCTAGTCATAGATTCGTTGGCTTTTAATGGAAGTTCAGCTTGTGTGAAAGCTGAAGCCGTGATATAGGTTTTTGGGTGAAAAAGCCATGGAAATCGGCTAGGCGCCAATAAATGTGTTACATGTTTTTCATGTGTCACATGTTTTTCATGTGTCATCTTATTTTCATTGGATCAAGGCAGTTATAGAATCCTCCTATGTGCCTGTGGTTTGAATGAGTCTTCAGAGGACCTAATTGGGATAAAATCAAAAGGTGGGAGAAAAGGTTTATAAATGTATATGCAAATATACCGGTGGAGGACCTAGGCTCTGCAGGTGTGTAGCAGGGGCTGGAATTAAATCTGTCAGTTGAAGTCTGTAGAATTATCATTCCTTCCTTACTGGAAATGTGACTGTCAACTATGAAAAAAGCCCAGGTGCTTAGGAATAGAGTGGTACTGGTTTATACTGCTGTATTCAGGATTTAATAGGCACTTGTTCACCGCTGCAGGGTATCCACGCTCTTGGTGTAGGGGAAGAGTTAGAGTGACAAAAACTCAGTGAAGTCCTCAAAGTAAAACCACTTAAGTTTTACAGTTGATACTTTGTTTTTTGATTGACAGCAGGAGTCGAAAAAGTGCACATTCAAACTAAGAATTTTGGCTTTAATATCAGTGTGTGTCCTGGACTACCACCATTTCCAATGAGCAATTTGAGTTTGTTAGGTAACAGCATTTGTACCTTACCTGATTTTGTATTCAAAAAGGAGGCAACATTATTAGCATTAAAAAAAAAAAAAAAAGTTTTTTTTTCCTGGAAAATAACTTAATTTAGGTGGTCAGAGTCATCTTACTGTTTACTGTAAGGATGCTATTTCATGGTCTTTCCCTCACTTTGGCAATCGGAGGTGTGCTGTAGCAGTCACGGAAGCTAAGTTTTCTATGAAATGCATGAATGGGTAAGGATGTGATATCTTAGTCTTTGTGCATGCTGCAACTTTTCTCTCCACCTCTTTTTTTCTTTTCTTCTCTCTCTCCCTTTGACTGCTTGTATTGCTTTGAAAAACCATGCTCGTGTGATGTGTGGGAGACAATCTGTAAAGTAGCACAGCAAACCTTGAAAATGAAATGGTTTTAGCTTTAAATGTGTGCGGGGGGTTTATTTATTTATTTGTAAAAAAAAAAAAACAAACAAAAAACCCAAACATAATGAAATCGATACCATTTGAGAGCTTTACTGGAAAGATGTGAACACAGCTTCTCTTTCATGAAGAGGAGCAGTGGAGGCAAAGTAGCTTTGACTTGTCCAAGTTAAGAGCCTGTGCTAGTTCTGCAATCCGTAGTTCCTGCTTACATCATAAAATCTCTTGGTTATGTCTCTCACTTTCCAGCTTTCTGAAGTTTTTGACAATTTGAAATGGAAATTAAAAGGACATAAGGTAAACTTTCCCCCCCTGCCCTGTCCTCAGAGCCACATCATTTATTAGCAGATGTCATCCTAACGTATATACAACTTCCATGGCTTTGAGTGTTATTGTAAATGGTAAAAAGACTCTTTGGTTGGGTTTAAACTGATACCACCTTCTGAAGTACAAGAGGAGTTTGTAGTTTTGTCTAATGTCTTCGTTTTAATAATACTATTTTAATGTAAAAATATTGGTGTTACTTCGACTGTTTAAAAAATAATTTTCTGATACTGGGGAAAAAAAAAAAATCAAAGCTGAAAGATAATTTAGATAGAACAAAGTATTGGACACCTCCCAAGCCAGAGTTACAGCAGTGCTCTGAACTGCTGGTACAGACACTAAAACTGTGAGTTTCCCTTACTGGGTCATTTGAGGGCATTGGGTTGGTTTTTGGGGTTGTTTTATTTTTGTTTTATGAGAAAGGTGGTGGTGCAATTTAAAGGCTGCTATATGGACCATACCAAAAAAAA
>VWZI01018871.1:2090-12643 GCA_013396835.1 Psilopogon haemacephalus | reverse complement strand
TTTTTTAAACTAACACTTTTATTGTGTATTTTCTAATGCATCAATTCATATTTTGAAGTAGTTTTTTTTTTCCCCCTTTCAAACTATATGAAAATTTAAATGACAAAAATGAATGAAGCCTTTCCATAAACTGAAGGACTGAAAATCCCTAATACCATTTTGGATGTAAAGAGAACTAAAAGCTCTATCCAGAGCTGCAAGAACATGTCGAGGAATGTAATTTGGACACATTGTGTGAAAATCCAACAGCTTGGTGAGTTTGGAGAACTTTTCAGTTCTCAGAAACAAGCAAATACACTTTTAAGGTTCTTCAAAATCTTGAAGAAAAATTAAAGTGTGTTGGNAAAAATTAAAGTGTGTTGGAGTCTTTAAGTTTATACAATTTTATCCTGAAGCATTGAGACATGTATATATGAGGCTGTGAAAACCTGGGCAATTAGAATGGAAAGTGTTAGAATGAGTTAGTCAAAGCTGGACCAACCTTTAAAATAATACAAGACAAATAATGATTCTGAAGCATTTGCTTCCTTGCTGGAATTTTTTTTTTTCCTTTATTATTTTGCCACCTTCGACTGTTGGACTTCTTAGTAGCAGATAGTATTAAACTGTCTGCAAGAGGGAAGGAAGCACTCACAGAATTATTAATATTATGCTTATGGATATCTGAACNGGAGAAAGAAAAAAAAAAAGGAGAAAAAAAAAAGAAGAGAAAAAAAAAAAAAAAGAAAGAAGGTCATAGCCTGACCTAGAGACCTTGGCAGTGTCCTTTAAACAAGCATTAATCATATGTAGTGCATCAAATCATCATGGGGAGGTCACTAATGTTATCTTGCACAACCAAGAATAACAAATGACTCTTAATTTTCCTTTCTGTACATGACAGTAGTGCTGACAACTCCTGTGTATATTTTTTTGTCCTGTGCTTAATCAACCGATCATTCCTAACACAAAATTTTCCTTGAAGTCCATCTTTTCTGCATTACGTGAACCTATGTAGAGAACACGTAGTGGATTAGTCATAAATGCATGTTTATTTCTGTTGGGATAGCTACAATGAAAGTAGTTTCTGCAGCTCTTAACGCTGATGAAGTGAGGTACCGAACAAGAGGAACCAGGTGATGTTGATTCATCAAATCCATAAAGCAGTGCTCCAAAATGTGGGCAAGGCTACACCAACGTTACAGCATTTGTTTTTTTTGGGGAAAACACACATATTGCTTGCAGCATTTTTGATAATGCCTTTAGTCACGTGAGAAGTCTAAAACAATCCCTGCACCTTCTGCGTTACGTGTATTAAAGCTGCTTAAAAGGCCCGAAGCTGGCATTGGCTAGTTGTAACTGGATTTGTGATGGTCTCAGAGATATGTCTTTATATGCAGTAGGAGAGCCAGAGTAAATATTTCAGAGCTAAACTGAAGACTTAATTGCCTGTCAGCTTCTGAAAAGGTCTTGTTAAACCAGTTATAACCCTGTAATGCCTTCGTCTTTATCCTGCAGTGGCCAGCACTGCAGCTATGGGGTACTGAAGGAGTCCGTAGGATTGATGTCTGTTAAAGGGTTAAAGGGGCACTTTAGGCAATATTTTGTGACTGCTGCTGCCTTCACAGAAATTGCCTCAGAATTTCAGCATTCTGGCCTGTCAGTCTTGCCACTGCTCCACCACCTGGGCTTCTGTCACTCCAGCTGGTTTACTTCTCCCAGTTTTGCAGCCTGGCCTTAAGCATGAGCAGTGGCGGCTTGGCTGAGCCCTGTAGAGACTTGCAACTTGTTTGATGTCCTGATACTGGTTCAGCTCTTCGCCATGGATTTGGAGGCAAGAGCAGGGTGCCATTTGTTGGCATCTTGGGGTACTGCAGATCAGAAGTCTGGCCTTGTTTTGTCTTTCACTGGAAGGGCCAACTGTTATTTTGGCTCCCCAGATATTTTCCGGACCGAATTTTGTTGAATGGCAGTGGGACAGAGTTCATGGAAGTCTAATATATTTTAAGGTTTTGCTGCAGACTTTCTCAGTGGCATTTGTTTACTCATTTTTGGCACTCCTGTCTTTTAGAGACCAAATTAGCAGCCCCTGTTGCTAGCCCCTACAACCAAATGTTTCATAGGAGAATGCACAAAACTAGAGAAGAAGGTATGGGGTTAAAATCTCATAGAACTGAGAACTCTGGAGTACCTTGTAACAACTTTGTAAAGAGACTTAATGAGTGGCTAAGTAAACTCTAGGTTTTATCATAGAATCATAGATTCAGCCAGGTTGAAAGAGACCTCCAAGATCATCCTGTCCAGCCCTGTCCAATCAACTAGACCATGGCACTAAGTGCCTCGTCCAGGCTTTTCTTGAACACCTCCAGGGACAGCGACTCCACCACCAACCTGGGCAGCTTATTCCAATCACTCTCTCTGTGAAGAACTTCCTCCTACGATGCAGTCTATACCTCCCCTGGCACAACTTGAGACTGTGTCCCTTCATTCTGTTGCTGGTTGCCTGGGAGAAGAGCCCAACCCCACCTGGCTACAACCTCCCTTAAAGTAGCTGTAGACAGCAATGAGGTCTGCCCTGAGCCTCCTCTTCTGCAGGCTGCACACCCCCAGCTCCCTCAGCCTCTCCTCACAGGGCTGTGCTCCAGCCCCCTCACCAGCCTTGCTGCCCTTCTCCAGACACCTTCTAGTACCTCAGCATTTCTCTTTTAACCAAAAGTTTAAAATTCCTAAGCCAAATTCTGTTACAGACATCTTCTCTCTGTCTCTCTCTTTCGCTATATATATGTATACATATGACTACCTATTTTTGTCTCTCTTCTAATTAAACACTGTTGCTTTTTCCTTTCTCATTCTAGACTTCACAGTGACCTTTTTTCCTATTGTGTAATCTTAAACTTGCTTCGGCTAATTGGCTAATTTCCTTGAAGAAAGGGTGCTAACATACTTATGTTTACACAGATGGTCATAATTTTATTTTAAATTAACATGCAGCACATTCTTTGCTATTTTTCATGTTTCTGTAGAAAATAGTAATAATGCTAATAATGCTAATAATAATAATAATGTTAATAATAATAATAATAATAAAAAAATGTGTGACTGCATCATTCTAATATGGAGCAAAGCTGGAGATGGGCAGATTCAGACTGGATGTGAGGAGGAAGTTCTTCACCATTCATCATGAGAATGATGAGAGCCTGGAACAGATTGCCCAGGGGGGTGGTTGGGGCCACATCCCTGGAGGTGTTTGCAGCCAGGCTGGATGAGGCTGTGGGCAGCCTGATCTAGGGTAGGGTGTCTGTGGGCATGGCAGGGGTGTTGGAACTAGATGATCCTTGTGGTCCCTTCCAACCCTGACTGATTCTATGATTCTAGTTTTTAACTCTACGAATACAAATCCCAGATCAGTAGGGTTCCCTTTGAGGCCACAGAATATGGCAGTAGATACCACTTTCCAGAAATAATTAAATGGGAAAATGATAATATGTTTCGAGGGGCCCTTTCTGAGACTGTTTGTAAACTTTTGAATTCTAAACGCTGCCTTCAGGCTTGGTAAGAAAAGCTCAGTGTTTGTAAAGATTATCCTGACAGCAATATGCTGGGTCAATTGTCAAGACATGTTTAGCACAGGGGGGACGTATTAATCTGCTGCGGCTAGCACTGTAAGTGGTTGGAATAAATAGAGGGCTCAACAGATGAAGAGGGATTAACTGTGTAAATTGAGCAAACTCTTCAATCACCAAACCAGTGATTTTAGAAAGGATTAGTCTGCTTTTACAAATATTGATTACTGATTTGTTACTTGGAATGGGGATGATATAACTTATGCGGTTGCTATGTAGTGTGCTGCGTGAAGTGTGCATCATTCATATTAATGGCTTTGTCATGGGCATTACAGAAATGGACAGATTTATTATAGTGGTGCTGTAAGTATTGTCACCGTTGAGTTGTGTCAGCATTTCCATTAAAAATTTCCTTTTCCTTTTTTATTTTTTTTTTTTTTTGGGGGGGGGAGTATTCAACGACCAACTTTAAANTAAAATTTAAATTAAAATTTTAAAAAATGTATATTAACTTAAGAAAAAAAAAGTACCTGCAGGCCTAAATTCTTTGTTTTTAGTGGAACTTTTGAGTGGTAGCTGTGTGTATTTAGTAGTTGCGTTAAGCCAGGTCTGTAGAGGACTTTGTGTTGTTATATAGTGAAAATACCTGAGGAGTTTTTTTGTATGAATTAACTCTTTTGCCCTTCTAAGGGGCTTGTCTGGCTTTTTGCTCATTATCTTGTGAAGATTATTATGTTTCATAAACATCCTGAGCCACGTATGTCCACAGACCATAATACTATCACTAAATACTGTCTACAGACGAAGTAGCACTGTGTTAGCGCACTCAGTTAACTCCTACACCTTTAATATTACAACTGGGTCAACAGTGGCACATTCCCTGGGTACTTTGTCTTTCTAATCCTTAATTTAGATATATCTGCAAGGGTAGGTGGAAGGGAAATTCAGGTGTGATGTCAGAATCAAGGGACACAAGACTAGAGGGTTCGAGAAGTTTTAGAAAAAAAAGCCCCACTTTTGGATAAACAGTATCAAAGTACAAATGATTGATGCTAACTGGAAAAAAAGAAAGTATTTCACATATACCTGCTTGATATTAAAGTCACTAAGAATTGCAAAGTGTCGCGTGCCACAAGGATGCTCAGATCGCTGCTCTGCTATGAGGACAGACTGAAAGAGTTGGGGCTGCTCAGGCTGGAGAAGAGGAGGCTCCCAGGGGACCTTCTTGTGGCCTTCCAGGATTTGAAGGGGGTGTACAGAAAATCTGGGGAGGGATTGCAATGTTGTCTTTGCAATGTCGTCCTTGCAGGAGACTACCATTCTGCCACAACTTCCTGCTTCTATCCCTTCCTTGGGGAGGGACTTTTTAGGCTATCAGGGAGTGACAGGACTAGGGGGAATGGAGCAAAGCTGGAGGTGGGCAGGTTGAGATTGGATGTGAGAAGGAAGTTGTTCAGCATGAGAGTGGTGAGAGCCTGGAACAGGTTGCTCAGGGAGGTGGTTGGGGCCACATCCCTGAAGTTGTTTAAGGCCAGGCTGGATGAGGCTGTGGGCAGCCTGAGCTAGGGTAAGGTGCCCCTGGGCATGGCAGGGGGGTTGGAACTAGATGATCCTTGTGGTCCCTTCCAACTCTGATTCTATGATTCTACTTCTACGTGCTGAGTGATATTTGATACGCATTTTTTGGTGCTGCACTGGGAAAAATGGAAAGGCTTGTGTGAATATTTTTTTTTTCTTTTAAAAAGGCTTTCTTTTTGCACGCAAACCTCAGTGTAAAGTCAGACTTCCATCTTAATCCAAATCAGCTTTCAATGCAGAGGAGCTTTGAGTGTGGTGGTTCACTGATCACGGCTTTTACTTAAATTAGTGGTAGTAGAGGAAATTTATCAAAAATGAGGCAATGAGGCAGAGCATTCAAAGCCATCTTGGGTTTGCAGGTTTACATAAAACGCAGAAAACGAGAACTGTAGCGTTCCTGGACCTCCTCACCGCAAGCCTGCAAGTGCCAGTTTTAAAGATGTGAGTCTGTTTTCAGCTGGCTGTAGGAATTCTGATCTTTATCCCTTATACAGATGAAAGATTTTTCAGCCTCAACAAGTAAGGTTCAAACTTTTTTTGATCAAGGGTATGTATGAGCTGCTGGAGCATTTGAAATGCTTGAAGCGTGTACGTGTGCTTCCTTTCAGAAGCCTAAGCGGGCCAAGCCCCCAGCCAGGAGTCAGATCGGCTGCAGCTTCACAGGCTACACAGCTAATCTTGAGGGGCTTGACACTTGGCATAAGCAATTTCCATGTATAAGACATCATGCAGTTATTTCGGTGTTTTGTGGTAGTCTGAGAATGTCCTTGTTTTCCTTGAATTTCTTTGATGTTGCTCATTGTATTTCCAGTGTGCTGTGCTTCCGTTGAAAGCAGCAGTTAAAATGTTCCCCTGCTCGAATATTCCTGTCGCAGATTGAAAATTCATGTTGGATGATTTTCCTGTTCAGCTAAATTTGGCACTTAAAGTGTACAGCAATGTGTGCTTGCGGCCAGGAAGGGCAATGCCATTCTGGGGTGGATTAGAAGGGATGTGGTTAGTATGTCGAGAGAGTTTCTCCTGCCCCTCTACTCTGCCCTGGTGAGGCCACATCTGCAGTACTGTGTCCAGTTCTGCACCCCCCAGTTCAAGAGGGACATAGAACTGCTGGAGAGTCCAGCGCAGAGCCACAAAAATGATGAAGGGAATGGAGCAACTCTCTGACGAGGAGAGACTGAGGCTGCTGGGGCTGTGCTGGTTGGAGAAGAGGACACTGAGAGATAACCACAGCAATGTTTATAAATATGTGCAGGGTGAGTGCCAGCAGGCTGGAGCCAGGCTCTGCTGAGTGATGCCCAATGACAGGAGAAGCGGCAATGGATGAAAGCTGAGGCATAGGAAGTTTAATTTAAACATGAGAAGGAATTTTTTCCCTATGAGGATGATGGAACACTGGAGCAGGCTGTCCAGGGGGGTTGTGGAGTCTCACTCTCTGGAGATACTCAAAACCACCTGGATGTGTTCTTGTGTGATCTGGTCTAGGTGATCCTGCTCTGGCAGAGGGATTGGACTGGATGAGCTTTTGAGGTCCTTTCCAGCCTCTGACGTTCTGTGATACTGTAGTACTGTGGTGTGTGTATATATATATCTATATATACATCTATACACATATATATAAAAATGTGTGTATGTATATATATAATAATTATTTTTAAATGGGCTTTAACTTCTGTAACTAGAAACAGAACAGTTTAGGAAAGGACATATACACAATACAGCATATATATACATGTGTGTATATATTTTAAAAATATATTTAAAAAATATAANCTAGAACTAGAAGCCCAACAGTTTAGGAAAGGACATATACACAACAGAACTTATTTTGCAGGGCAAAAAGGTTGGAAAATATAAAGTTAAGGGAGAAAATGTAAACACCTTTACTTTCATGGGAGATTGATTTGTGAAGAATGTACCCTGTGTGCTATTACCACAGAATTCACATGATCATAGCTTGGTCAAAATATTAAGTAATAAACACTTGTATTACTAGGATGCTGAAACTAAACGAACATGTTCTACTAATTTTCAAGTATAATTTCAAAAAATCCATCGTTTAACATCACAAGAAATTATGTTTGGTGTTTGTTTTCTGCTAAAACACATAAAAATCTTTCTCACGTTCGGTTAAATAGTTGTGATTCTTACTCTCAGTTTAGGCTTTTTTTTTGCTAAATGGAATGTGCCAGTTGCCCAGAGATGAATTTTTTTAGTAACAAAAAACATTATGACAAAATCAGAAAAGTAATCATGGAATCATAGAATGGTTTAGGTTGGAAGAGACCTCAAAGATCATAGTAGTTAACTGCAGTGTGCAGTTGTATTTTAGTGTCACCTTTTCCAGATATTTTAGATGTTAAGCTGAAAATTGGTAATTTTTTTACCTGAACATATTAAATGTGAGCTTTTAACTTGCTGTTTGGTAAACCTACAGGAGGTTGGGTTTTTTTTTTCCTGTTAGTCATCTGGGAATACAGGAAACATGATGTGGTTAAAGATGCTGTCCATATGCAGTTTGACGTCGTGCTGTTCATCCTCCAGCTGTAGACTCTTTTATTCTTGGCCTTTTAATTTTCTTTGATTAGCTAACAGTACCTTCTGTGGTTCAGCTATCATCTTGGTATTCTGGATCTTTACTTACAGTTTCTAATCAAAATTGGATGCGTGTGCTTGCCTGTGAGACGATGCTGGGAAATTTCAGCTTGCCTACATCATTTCATGAGAATTTCCAGTACCTCTAATTGATCCATGATGCTCTGTTTCGACTTGCCTCTATCTGCCAGGCAGAGGCATTGTTTTTATCTTTGTGTTTTCCTGCAGACTTTATTTCTCATAACACACTAGGAAGCTGAGCTGCTTCTTGCATGGGCAAAATTTGTCCTGTCAGTCTCTACAATTGATACACTTTTCTGTTGGCTGCAGTGTGGGTCTCTGTGAGTGACTGAAACTTTTCTGGCTCGTGCTGGAATGATTCATTAAACTTTAATGATCTATGGAGAGACATAAGCAAAACTTACGCTTCTGTGCCTTACTTTGCAGTGGTGCGAGTGGTAGACCTTGTGCAAGAGACATTTTCTTTACTGCTGCATCCTCTTTCTGCCTTCTTGCCTCAGAATCTTTGAGAAACAGCAGAAATGGGAAGGCTGCTCCTGTGAAACCCTGGAGGATAATTTCTGCTCTCAGCAGAAAACTTGGTAGTTTTTTTTTCCTTTTTTTTTTTTTTTTCCCCTCACATGCTGTAGGCATAATTTGTGAAATTTTAATAATTACCTATATGAAACTCAAATCTGGATCAAGGGGTGAAACCACCCATGGGTTCCTCTCCATGTTACAAAGATATGTATGCAAAAGGTAACAATATGTTTGCTTTAAAAACCAACAAAAGAATGCATAATGCAGGGCAATAGTGGTTTATAAAGTCAAAGTGAAGTTTGGACGAGGAGTGCATTATCCAGGATAATTCAATTAGGCTGGATCTTGGTGGTTGGAGTCGGACTGGCTGACTCCTGTAATTTATTAAAAAAAAAAAAAAAGAAAAAAGTATTTCTCAAAGACTACCTGGACTTGGGCAAAGCATTTGACACTGTCCTGCATGATATGTCTGGCTCTAAATTGGAGACACGTGGATTTGATGAATGGACTGCTTGGTGAGTAAGGGATTGTCTGGGTGGTTGCACTTGAAGAGTTGCAGTCGATGGCTTGATGTCCAAGTGGAGACCAGTGATGAGTGGTGTTTCACAAAGGCAGGCTGTAGGGAGAATGGCCTGAGAGCAGTTCTGGGGAAAAAGACTTGGGGGCATCAGTTGATAGATGACCTGGCAATGTGTTTTTGCAGCTTAGAAAGGCAACTGTGCCCCTGGCTGCATCAAAAGAAGTGTGACCAGCAGGATGAGGGAGGTAATTCTCCTCCTCTACTTTGCTCTTGTGAAGACTTCCACTTGGAGTACTGCATTTAGGTCTGGAGCCCCCAGCATGAGATGAACATGAACCTGTTGGTCTAAGTCGAGAAAAGGGCCATGAAGATGATCAGAGGCTTGGAGCACCTCTCATGTGAAAGACAAGCTGAAAGAGTTGATGGTTGCAGCCTGGAGAAGAGAAGGCTCCAGGGAAACCTTATAGAAGCCTTTCAGTACTTAAAGGGGGCTTGCAGGAAAGCAGAAGAAGGAATTTTTACAAGAGGGTGTAAAGATAGGACAAGGGGTAATAGTTTTAAACTGAATGAAGGGAAATTTCAGCTAGATATAAGAAGTTCTTCACTACGATGGTGGTGAGGTGCTGGAACAGATGGCCCAGAGAGATTTTGTATGTTCCATCCATTGAAGTGTTCAAGGCCAGGCTGGATGAGGCTTTGAGCAGATCTAGTAGAAGGTGCCCCTGTCATAGTGTGTGGGGGGGTCGGGACAAGATGATCTCTAAGGTTCCTCCCAACCCAAACCTTTCTGTGAAATGAAGTTATGTTACAACTACTAATAAAACTTAGCTCAGAAATCAGGTGAAGACTGAGAAGACATGGGTGTAAGATTATTAATAAAAAAAATAATCTAATGACACAGTTAATTAAATTAGAGGCTAAAAGAAAATGGCAAAGTGACAGATCTCAAGCATGCTAACTGCTTGAAATAATGAAATATTTCTGTAAAGAATATATTAACAAAGTTTTTAGGGCTGCCTCCTGGCTCGCTGCCCTCTCCTGAGGTTATCAGAAGAAGGAGAAATGTTCATACCACTCTTCTTCCAAGGGAGGAGTGATGAAGAAACACAGCACTTAAGTCTCTGAGGGTTCAGTATTAGCATTAGTAATCCCAACTTCACATCCCAAATTAGAATTACAAGTGGAAACAGATGACACTGCTTCAACTATTCTTTAATAAAATACACTGCTGGCATATATCAAGGCAAGATACTCTGTGAAAATTATTGTAAACTATTAGAGGACACAATGGTGAATGCTGAGGCTGCAGAGCAAAATTTCCTACGCTCTATGGTCTTTGAAAGAAGCACTTTGAAGACCAAAATGCTACCTTTTCTTGAACTGGTGTGTCAAAAGCTAAACATTTTCACTTCATGTCTGTGGTTAAAAGACGTTTCCCTTAACCTTTATGTTTTGAATTCTTGCATGTTGAAACGAATTCAGAGCTATTAGGCTGCTACATTTGCAAAGTACTGGAGTAGCCTCTGCGAGAGTTTTAAAGACACTTAATGAGGCTAATTAGATTTAGAATCATAGAATGGTTTAGGTTGGAAGGCACCTCAAAGATTATCCAGTTCCAACCCCCCTCTATAGGGCGGGGGGATCTTCCCTAATTCCATGGGATCTTCCTACTTACAACTTTATAACTTTTCCTTAATCAGAAGACTCTAGGAATGTTTTTTTTCCTTCCTTCCTTCCTTCCTTCCTTCCTTCCTTCCTTCCTTCCTTCCTTCCCTCCTTCC
>VWZI01018870.1:27648-48457 GCA_013396835.1 Psilopogon haemacephalus | reverse complement strand
ATTACCTCTGGATTTTCCCCCTTGGCAGACAGAATTTGGATTGGACATGGCCCATCTCTGCTGAACCCTGGATGCACCATTCTGTCCCCAGGATGCTTCAGGGCAGCGGGTTGAGAACCATCACTAAAATCCTGTTGCTCCCACACTGATCTGTCCCCCCACATCTTACCACATGAGGGTGTGATTAGTTTGTCCCCCTCCCCCTTCATAACCCGTTTAAAGCCCTGTCAACTAGCCCTGCTATCTCTTCTGCAAGGACCCTCTTCCCTCTTCGAGACAGGTGTCTCCTGTTAGGTGTCAGCAACCCTGGTGTTGTAAAGGTCATATTATTATCAAAGAATCCAAATTTATGGCGGTGATATTATCCACACAGCCACGTATTAAAAGACTGCACTCGGCTACTTATTCCGGTGTCTCCGCCATCAGCTGGAGTAACAGAGAAGACTATTTGTGCCCCCAAGTTTTGTATCAGCCATACCAAGGCTCTGAAGTTTTTTAAAATTTTTCTGGGACTACTAGTCATTATTTCCTCTCCTCCTACTTGAAAGATCAATAACGGATAGTAGTCCGTAGAGTGGACTAGGTTAGGAATTTTCTTAACAACGTCCCTAACCCAAGCCCCAGGTAGGCAGCACACCTCCCTATGACAGAGATCAGCCTGACATATCGGTCCTTCTGTTCCTCTCAGAAGCGAATCACCTACAACTATGACTCTCCATTTTTTCTTTGTTCCATTGGTATTAATCTTGATTCTTGGGGGAGGCTGACACACTTTGGGCAACTGACTATGTGGCTTTTCCCTCCCATTCTCCTCTGCCTGATCCTCTGTTATTAGTGCCCCGTATCTGTTATGTAAAGGGAGCTGGTAAGACCGAGAACACTGGGAGGGGGCTCTCCTGCCCCTGCGAGGAGGTACCTGCCTCCACTCCCCGCCATCTCCCCCTTTACCTGTTTTAGCAGGGGAATGAGAGGAAACTGAATCCTCTTCTACCTGTGCTGTCTTCACCTGCTGCCCCTCCTTCAGGGATTGTGTAGTCTGTCTCTGCAAGTCAGCTTCCCCTTTAAAGTCACATAGAGATCTTAGTCTCCCAACTTCCTCCTTAAGCACAGCCACCATACTGAGCAGATCACTCACCTGCTCACACCTCACACAACTTTCATGCACACCACTCTCCATTCCAATTAGGCTCAGGCACTCACTGCAGCCAGAGATCTGGACCCCCACAGATTTGCATGAGGCACCAGTCTGGGTGCCCACAGTTCTCCTAGACCTGGTATTAGACTGGGTTGCAACCATGGCTTAAGCTTTGGTGTTTGTTTTCTGTTAGTTTGGTTGGGTGTTTTTTTTGTAACATTTGCATGGAAGCATAGCAAACTTATAACAAAGAACTGATAGTAGTCTGTGCCAAAATAGCCAACACCTCATTGTTATTCACTAGGAATGTTAAAAACAATATTCTACCCAATCACTGTATTCCATAGTTGTAGAGTTGCCACAACTTGTAGAATGGCATATAAAAAGACTGCCGTGATAGTAATAAAGAGGAGCAGGTTTGAGGATGAGGTTTTGGCTTTGGTTATTTTGATAACATATTCTTGTGTCACTGTTATTTTTTCCATAACCAAATAAAATATAGCAACAATGCTGCCCCTGTACTCAACACTGGTTAGGCCACACCTTGAGTACTGTGTCCAGTTCTGGGCCCCTCAATTTAAGAAAGATGTTGAGGTGCTTCAATGTGATCAGAGAAGGGCAACAAGACTGATGTGGTAATGGAGCACAAGCTCTACGAAGAGCGGCTGAGGGAGCTAGGGTTGTTCAGCTTGGAGGAGGCTCAGAGTAGACCTTATTGATTTCTACAACTACCTAAAGGGAGGTTGCAGCCAGGCAGGGGTTGGTCTCTTTTCCCAGGCACCCAGTGACAGAACAAGAGCACACAGTCTCAAATTGCACCAGGGCAGATTTAAGCTGGACATTAGGAAGAAGTTCTGCACAGAAAGAGTGATTGCCCATTGGAATGGGCTGCCTGTGGAGGTGGTGGAGTCACTATCCCTGGAGGTGTTTAAGAGAAGGCTGGACGAGGCACTTAGTACCATGGTTTAGTTAATTAGAAGGCTTAGGTGATAGGTTGGACTCAATGATCATAGAAGTCTTTTCCAACCTGGTTAATTCTGTGATTCTGTGATTTCCATGCTTTTCAGAGATCAAGTTTGATCAGCTATATTCTGACAGATGCAAAGAATATTTAAAATGGATTGAATACATTTCACATGCCGTGTATATTTGAAACTTTGCTATTTTAACAACAGTATGCATATGCTGTACATGTGAGGTACACTGTGTTTCTCATGTATTTACCTTTAAACAAGGAATAAATTATGGTTATTAATTACTGGTTGTGAAAATGCACTATGGACATGAGTGATTTTTTTGGGCAATGACCAAGAAAATGTTTTTAAAATTGTTACACTTGTAAACCATACCATCGGATAACCCATTACAAGTATTTTCACAGGTTTGCAGAACTGTATACAAGTAGGGGAAGACAAAAATTTAGATAAATGTTGAGGTCAAAGACCAATAGGTTAAAGAGAATCAAAAGCTGAAGTTTCATTTGAAAACAGCTACAAAATAAACTGACTCTTCTGTTATATATAACTGATACCTCTCTTGAATCATAGATGAGAGAAATTATTTCATGGATTGTTGAAGACATAGTAGTAACCTCTGGGCTGTTGTTTCTTTGTGTTATCCACTGTTTTATATTTTCTTTGATATATATTTTTTAATTTAAATGTAAAAAATTTACATTGCAAGTACCATCCTATCTTACTTTCATTATAATTGTTCTTTGTTTTATAAAAAGTAGTACTTTCACTGGGAATCTCTCCATTTACAGTAATTAGGTTCAACATCTACACCATCTGATAAGCGTTGTTCTGTAATTTATGTATCACTCATCTTCATTTTTCTTAGATTCTGTTTTCTTATCTAAGTTGTGGTTTTGTACTAGAGGCAAAGCTGTAAATAGCACAATATTGGTGCTTGTTTCTTCATAGTCTTGCACTTTGGATAGTTATTTATATATCCAGGCAAGTGTAAAATAAAACAAATCTGTTTATGTCCTATGGGGCTTCTATCCTCATTTACATTTAAGGTAACATTCCACAGCACCAAAGAGGTGTAGTGAAGATCCAACCTCCTTCAGTCTTAACAACTAACTGCCTGTAATAGAACATCTTTATTTATGGCTTCTCACCAAAGGAGGTACTGTTTTTCATCTTAAAATCATGTAAGTAACAATAAGAAGTAAAGCGCAAAAGAGAAACAATTGCCATACATTGCAAAAGTGCTCGTATTACTTGGAAAGATGAGAGAGTGTTCTAAAAACATTATTTCATGTTAAGATTTTTTAGCAAGACAAGCATGATAATTCGTTTTTTCTTCCCAAAAAATAGAGAGGCTATGTTGTCCCTAAATTTAGTAAAAAGCAATGTGCTGGTTTGAGGTTAATTGGAATTTTTTTAATGACAGAAATTAGATCACTGGTTGTGAAAAGAAAATAATGGTATCATTCATTGGTTTGTTGAAAGAAATAAAAAGCCAAAATGTAAATAATTCTTTTGCTTCTTCCTCAGAACCCTTTCTCCTTTCACTTCTCCTTTTCTCCACTCTTACTTTCTCCAGTAACAGATAACAGCATCGGACAGAGAGCAGTGCCGAAGCTACGTCCGCTGANTGTCCCTAAATTTAGTAAAAAGCAATGTGCTGGTTTGAGGTTAATTGGAATTTTTTTAATGACAGAAATTAGATCACTGGTTGTGAAAAGAAAATAATGGTATCATTCATTGGTTTGTTGAAAGAAATAAAAAGCCAAAATGTAAATAATTCTTTTGCTTCTTCCTCAGAACCCTTTCTCCTTTCACTTCTCCTTTTCTCCAAGGAGCGTTGTGGAGCAGCCTCGAGGGAGTGACGCAGCAGGGGCGGTGCCGGGCGCGCAGCAGATTTAAGCAGCTTTCTCTACCGATCCCGAACAGCAGCGCACAATGGTGAGAGGGAAGGGAAAAAAAAAAGAGGGTCAGGTCCTGGAAAGAATTGCGAACCCGATCAAAGGCTGTTTGTAGTACCATGGCTACCCAAACAGAGCCCACATGTAAGCATGCAGGAAGCCAGGTAACTGGCTGCAATGAGTATTGGAGCCTGGCACTTGAAGCTGAGGGTGGCAGAGACAATAGTTGCATTAGGTGTGAGCAGATCAATGATCTGCTTAACCGAGTGGAAGAATTGAAGGATAAAGTAGAAAGACCCTGTTAGCAGAAGGAGGAGACCTGAGAAACAAAGGGGAATGGATACAGGTACCTGTTAGGAAGGGCAAAGGAAACACTTTCCAGACCCCATCATCTCCTAGGTGCCCTTGCACAACAGATATAGGGCACTAGAGGTTGAGGGTGAGGTGATCTTAGAAACGGACGTAGCAGCATCTGCGGGGATGACAAAAGCGAATCAGTCCCCTCCTTGCATCAGAACTTATATATATAAAAAAAGTAGGGTAATTGTTATTGGTGATTCCCTTCTGAAAGGAACTGAGGGTCCCATATGTCAGCCAGACCTCTCCCACAGTGAAGTCTGCTGCCTCCCTGGGGCCCTGGTCAGAGATGTTACCAAAATGCTGCCTCATATAGGGCAGCCCTCTGATTACTGTCCCTTATTGGTTATGCAGGTGGGAAGTGCTGAGCTAGATGCTAGAGGTCTAAAAGCAGTCAAAAGAGACTTCAAGGCACTGGGAAAAATAGTTGAGAGATCAGGAGCACGGGTAACATTTTCATCAGTACCTTTATTTGCAGACAGGAATGCTGAAAGAAATGGGAAAACATCTGATTAACAAATGGCGCAGAGGCTGGTGCCACCAACAAAATTTTGGGTTCTTTGACCTTGGGGAACTTTATATAGCTCTGGGTCTGCTAGCAACAGATGTGGTGGTGCATCCTCAGATGGGGAGAAAGATCCTGGCACACGAGCTGGCAGGGGTTGTTGAAAGGGCTTTAAACTAGGCTGGAAGGGGGAGGGGGTCAAACATAGCAGTACTAGAGATGAACTGAAGAAAGCTGAGTGTGTTAAGCCAGAGATAGGAGTAAAATCAGCAGCCCAGCTGAAGCATATGTACTCATGCAGCATGAGTAATAAACAGGAGCTGGAAGCCTTGGTGCAAGAGGCAAACCATGATGTTGTCACCATCACAGAAACTGGTGAGAACTCACACAACTGAGTGCACCAGGGGTGCAGACCTGCTCGACCTGCTGTTCACAAATAAGAAGGGCTGGTGGGAGATGTGGTGGTTGGAGGCTGCCTGGGGTACGGTGACCATGAAAAGTTTTGTTGCCACTTTTGCCAACAAAACACACAAAACCCCCCACATGAAACAAACAACCCACAAAAACCTCCACAATAAATACCAAAATTATAGCACTGTAAGTTTCTCCTGCCTTCTGAGAAAAAGGGTTCTTAAATTAACTTTGTCTCTCACATTCGGGTATATTTTATATATATATATATATATATATATATCCAATATAAGACTTGCCTTGTAGTAATGCTTCTGAAAACACACGTAGCTAATGCGCAAATGAAGTATTTTGATACCAGCTTGCACCTTAGGAGATGAACTCAAGATGCTCAGCTTAGCTTAGTGTTTACTCTTTCCCTCAAGAGAATCATATCTTTAGTTCTCTTCTGATCTTCATACAGAGGAAATTAGGGTGTCAAAGGGTGAAGGAACAGTACTCACTGTTAGAAATTGTTCTTTTTTTCTACCGTGCCACAAAGCTTTTAATTTACAAAATAGTAAAGTACTAAAATAGTAAAGTACTTCCTGTAATCTTGTGCTTTTCTTAGAGAGAATGTGGTATAATCTGTCTGTGCTCATGGAAAAAACAGTATTAATCATCCTTTGAATGGCAATCATTGTGCAATAGCCCTAAAACCAGTTTACACATGTGCTTAATTTCAGCTTCCTATAAAATCACTTTGATGTCATTGATACAGCTCACAGACTTAAAGCTATATTAAGCACTCAGGAAATAAATCTTCAGGAGAGTAGAACTTTATTGCTCAACATCTAAAAAGGCAGGCCATTGTAGTGCTTACTTGTTATGCGATAGAGTACAAGATAGGATGAAAAGAGGGTGGACACAGTGAGTGCTTTGTAATACTGCATTTAGAAATGTGGTTGCAGATGTGGCAAGATTTAAGTTATTAGTGAGTCATAGATCTGAAAGATGTTTCTTCTTTAGCTATAGTTCTGGTGTAGTTTGGTATCCGGACTATGATTTTATGTTTATTGATGGACACATAAGTCATTAATCCCTTAGGTGGTCCAGGAACTCACCAACCAGTCACCTGCATAGATGACGTAGTGGACTGGTGTGAGACAACAGATCAGCTTGAAAAGAGGTGGACCTTAACAATTAATATTAGATCTGAAGCCTCTAGGTGGGAATTTTTGACAGTTAAAATGTATTAAGTGATTAAAATGTATTAAGTGATGCATGTTTTGAGGTGGTCATGTGGAACCTGGGCCCACAAAATTTTAAGTACAATAGCTGATCGAAGAGTTTCTCCCAGTCCAGCTGAAACTACCAGTGCAAGAACCCTTGAAGCAGAGAGTCCCATTGCCACTGGATAGTGACTGACAACTTGGAAACTGCATTAACAGCCTGATCTAGTGTGAGAATGTAAAGAATGGTTATTTGAAATAACAGATGCAATATGGTTTGAAATGTTAATTTTAAATGCATTTGAGGTAAGTCAAAATTTGCTTAGTTTTGATGACAGTTGTTGGATGGAACATCTGCCTGGGTTGCACACGTCTTACTTGCTAAGGCATTATGTGGAAATACTGGACAATGAGTCCTTGTATGATGCTTTTGGCAAACAGAGTGTAGTTCCAGATTTAAAGGACTGTATTTCACAGAGTTTATCTTGAGAAGATTTTGAGGCCAGCATTTTGATGATAATAAATGACAATAAAATTTTACTTGGTGTTGCTAAATGTCTGAAAATAGTACTACTTTTAATGTTTCACAAATGCTACACTTTGTGTTTGGACAGGTGATTAAAAAGCATCTTTTGAGCTGAAAAAAGGGATCAGCTACCACAATCATGATTATTTCTAAAATGGTAATTAATGTAGATCAGTTGAGAGCTCTTGTGCTATAAGTAATTGAAAACAAAAAGTCTCTATAATGGTCAAATTCTCTGGTGCTTAGTATGTATACTATTAGACAAAAGTAGAAAGTAGTACCATTACACAAAATACCATTACACAAAAAATAAGAACTTTTTTGGTTTTGGCATCCTGACCAAGGCAAGTGTCTATTATTTGAGAAGATCACCAATAGGTACTGCAGTGGAATTAACTCCATATGTGATTTTTGTAACTTAATTCTGAGCACTTGAGTAGTCATATCTAGTATAAAGTAGAAGTTGCATGCCTGTGGGTGTAATAATTGTATATGAAAAATAATGGGAAATATTTTCTGGTATATTAAATATGATTTATTAATATTTTTTAATCACCAGATTATGTTAATTTAGTTCAGAATCTCAGCTGACAGCAAGTATTTACGCAGAGGGTATTTCTAAACACAGAATTAAACAGTCTAAGGCAGTCAGAACGTGGAAAATAGAAAAGCAGAAAATAGGAAAAGTACAAAGTACATGCAGCAGGCAATACTGGCTTTGGTCACAAGATGGACCAAACATGCTTGATGAGTGAACCCAAACTAGCCAAGTCTTAAAACTTCAGAAGACTTACAGGAACTAGACCAAAATTACTCATGAAGGACATGCAGATATGCCAAGGGAGTTTTCCTGCATAAGGACTATTCCAGAAACCCACGATTATAATCCCAAGGATAAAAATGCAAAGGCAGAGGGAAGGAAAGGAAAACTGAGTTGCTGTAAGATTAATTTCTGTAGAGGCTCCGCCACTGTGAAACAAAAGCTATCAGTGCTGTGAATCATGCTGCTGTAGGCATGAACCCAGTTAATGAGCCGCTGATGGGGAAAAGCCACTGGTATTCACTGAGGAATCACACTAGCAATTGCTGTGCAGGGAATTGCTAAGAATTGCTAAGAATAGTTTTTTCAAATCATTCCCCTATCAATTACATTTTGAAAATTAAACTGTCCAGGAGGCACAAGCATCAGGAGTTTGGCCAGTGTTGTGCCTCACAACACTGGCCACCCATAGATTCTCAAAAAGGCAGTAAGGCATGTGCCTGGGCTGCATGAGACACCTGAGAGACCTGGATTGCTACCCCTTAGGGCAGGCTTATTGGAGCCTACCCCCATTTTCTGTTTTGTCTGCTCCCTCAGCTCACTCCTGGACCCTGCAACAGGAGAAGGAGGGGCAGTGGCCAAGCTGAATTTTTACCCTTCCAGGACAGTGGGCCAGAATAATAATCTAGAATTTAGTTGTTCCTATAATAACTACATTTAGGAAAGAACACAGAAAATCTTTGATTATAAAATGGGCTAGTACATGAGAAATCCAACAGATGGAAGTTGACAGTGTATTTATTTGACTCATGGAACAGACACGCAAAAGCTACACACAAAGCTTGTCTCCTATAAAGCTGGGGATGTAAAGAATATGAAATCTTTAATTTTATTTTATTTTTATTTATAAAACCAGTATTTCATTTTTTTTAGATGCTTGAACTAAAATATGGAAGCAAAAGGATAAAAAAGGGATTGTATTGTAACAATAACCAACACATTTCAAAGTAAAATGTCTTGATTTGAACCTTTTTATTTTCTGTTTACTGCTCAGGAGAATGTTTGCTACTGTTCATTGAACAGCTTTCACTTCTGGTGATATTTCCATTATTAAGGAAAAAAAAAAAAAGCTGGGATGGAGTAAGCTAGGGTATCAGACACCTCCCCCCACCCAGGGTTGTGGGTCAGTAGATTCACATGACTCCTTCTCCTAAGCCCTGTGCCCTGCCAGGTGTGGTGAGACGCAGACCCCATGCTAGGAACAAGTGGGAAAGGAAATGTGACTATCTGTCCCTGGCACCCACTTTTATTGTCTGTCTGGTCTTGGAAATACTTTCCTTTGTGACATGTGACAAAGTTAGATTCCACTTTGATAAAATGGAACAGTTGTGGAGAGGAGCAAGCATTTTGTCTCAGGTTCTTCCTCTCTGAATGTGCATTTAGCAGTGCAGCACTTTTAGGAGAATTCTCTGCTAAAAAGGGACCTTAAAAGAAATTTCCACAATCAGCAACCAGTATTTGTGAGTATTTGGTATCTTCCTAAGTCCCCAGGAAGTTCATTCCTTTTGCTGGTTTTGGATTTATCTTTTCCAAATACTGTTCTCAAATTATTTTTTACCATTATTATTGTGAAGATAACCCACAACTGAACATCCAAACTTTTATAAACTTTGTATTCCATTATGAGAGAGGCAGAGCTAATTTATAAATAAATTGATAAATAAGTATATTTATAAATGTATTGGTTTAATTTCCTCCCTATTCATAACAAACATGAAGTGCAATAGAGAAAGGGTTGGAAAGGAAAATAAAGCTAAAGTCAATTTCCGCATAGTTTTCAGATGTCAAAGCATTTTACAAATATGCTCTTCAGAAATAGAATTATATACAGAAGAGGAAATTTTGTAGAAAATTCCTCCCTAATCTAGAGTCTGTGAAAATATTTTTTTCCAAAACTCCATGAGCATTGTTTTCATCAGTTAAATTAGAAATATGAATTCCAGTGTCCAGAAGTGTAATCCAGATTGACAGAAGAAGTAAAATAAAATGCCACGTTGAGTAATGTGTTCACTATTTTGTTCCCAGGCCAACATTTAAGGTTAATGACTTTAGGAGAATCAGGCAACAGGGGAAGAGGGAGATTGGTCTTTCGAAATCTCTCTTGGTTTCTGAGTGTCTGTATTTCCTCAACTCTGTATAAGTGACTTAGTTTCTGGAGAAAAGGCAGATAAGGAGGTGGACCAGGCAGATATACAGCGAATTTCTTTCATTGCACCATTAATGTCTGTTTCCCCGGGGGGAGGTGGGGGGAAACAACAAACCAAAAAAACACCCCTGCAATATCTGCTCAGTGATTCTGCAGGATTTGAGACTCAGAAAGGTGGATATACTATGCTAGATTCAAGCCTAGGATTTTAACATAGATAGTTGGTTTGTTTATTGATAATATTGAATTTAATTCTTACAATTAAAGGTATTGCTCATCTACTATAATCTATTTCAGAGGTAGTGAGGCTCAAAAATCCAGTCTGACATCTCATGAAAACCTGACATTTAACAATAAAATGCATTAACTAACAAATTCATCTGGTGTAAAAAATGTGGAAAGATTATTCTATTAGTTCAGCAGGAATAGTTCATTATGTGTTCTATGCTTGTCACCTTTGGCAAGAGTTTGGAAATTATGACCAGCATTTTGGGGCATTTTATAAATGCTGCTGACAACTGCTTCAAGTATATTCAGTATTATTTTGACAAATGCTTGGCTCTAAAACTTGCATACTGCAGTTGAACAGGTGGACAGAGTATTTCTGATTGTAAGGGGTTCTCTTGTTTAATTTAATTGCTACGTGAGAGGTAGATAAGATGTGTTTTAGTTTCTTGGGTTTTTTATACTGCTTTTAAATTTTTGCAATAATATCAAAACAGATTCATAAACCACAAGATAGATCAGAATAAAAAGTATGAAAGCGTATTGTATATACAACAGATGATTTTCTGCTGTACATGCATGCAATTCTCCTGAAGTTATCAGAATTGAGAACAGAGAATAATTATTTTGAACTTAAAAAAGATGGGGAAAAGTTTCATCCAATCAATTCTTGTTTTTCTGCTGTAGCAATGTGAAGAAAAATAATGCAGTCTATCAAAAATCTTTAAATCACCTTCATGTTTTAGGAGACTTTTCATCTGGTAAAAAAAAAACCAAAAACAAAAACAACAACAAAACCCAAACCCCAAAACCAACCAACCAAACAAAAAAAACCCCAAACAAATACCATAACATAATATTGGTATATTGTTACAAAGACTATGAAAACACTGCCCCTAATTCTAATCTAGAATATTCCATACAAATCACTGCAATTTCTCTATTTTTTTTTTACAGAAGTGTTTTACATTTGACTCTCAGATGGACATCCTAAAACAGTAGGCATTTCCTTTTGTCTCTGGTGTATATCTATATAAAGGTGATACATGTGTAATAAGCATTGTCTTTTAAGCCACTTATTTTAAAAGCTTTTGTAGCATGTAAATGCGTGAGCTGAAATCTGAGAATTGCAATGAGTGCTAAATGTGTTGCAAGAGTAAATTTTGTGTGAATTAGAAGACCATCTTATGTATGTTTCTTTTTTTCTTTGATATGTCGTGATAAAGCCATGAACTTCTGTCTGTGTTTTTCATAATGCAGTGAGATGTTGCCTCAGTCTGGAAGTCAGGAAGGAGATGGGGTTCTTTTGAACATTCCTGAGAGTGAAATTAAGACATAAATGAGGTCGTATATCAAAACGAGAGTATTTGTTACTTACTAACAAAATAGAGAAAGAAGGAGAATTTTAAAAAGAGAAAGAATGGAAAAAGAGATAGTGGGAGAGATGAAGGGAGACAATTACCACCCCAGCGTTTTTACTTTAGCAGAGAGGAGGGGGAAGATGTTCCTGGGCTGCTAAAGATGATGCTCTTTTGTCACTCAGCTGACACTCCTCCAGCTTGTGATGCCCTGGGTGGTGTTCCTCCAGCTTGTTGTGTTTACAGTGATGTTTCTCTTTCCTTGTGATGTCCCAGGTGGTGTGCCCCCTAAACTGGCATAGCTCACATTTTTTATACAATTCCTGATTCATTCATCGTAGCTCCACCTGGCTGACACATTTCACAAGATGTTAGGTGTTGGAAGGGACCCAAGAAGATCGAGTCCAACCCACCTGCCAGGGCAGGACCATACAATCTAACATAGATCACAGAGGAACACATCCAGACAGGCCTTGAAAGCAATTAAGATGAGGAAGTATGCTTTGGAACTATATTGGAATTCATAGCTATTTTTATGGAAGAGTAGTACAATCAGGAAAATAAATCCTGAGAGTCCTGAGAGTGATATAAATAATAATAATACCATTTCTGTCAGTTGTCTTGGAATTTCACAGGATCACAGGATGTGAGGGGTTGAAAGGGACCCAAAGAGATCATGGAGTCCAATCCCCCTGCCAGAGCAGGACCATACAATCTAGCTCAAGTCACAGAGGAACATGTTCAGACAGGCCTTGAAAGTCTCCAGAGAAGGAGACTCCACAACCTCTCTGGAGAGCCTGTGTCAGTGCTCTGGGATCCTTACAGTAAACAAGTTCTCCCTTGTGTTGAGGTGGAACCTCTTTTTCTGCAGCTTACACCCATTGCTCCTTGTCCTATCACAGGGAACAAGTGAGCAGAGCCTGTCCCCTGCTCCTGATCAGCCCTTAGATATTTATAGACGTTTATCAAATCCCCTCTGTCTTCTCTTTCCCAGACTTAAAAGCCCCAGGTCCCTCATGCTCTCCTCATAAGGAATGCCCTCCAGTACCCTCATCATCCTCATAGCTCTCTGCTGGCTCCTCTCCAGCAGATCCCTGTCCCTCTTCAACTGGGGAGCCCAAAATTGAATGCAGTACTCAAGATGGGGTCTCACCAGGGCAGAGTAGAAGGGGAGGAGAACCTCCCTTTATCTGCGGCACTCTTCTTAATGCACCCCAAGATCCCATTGGCATTGGAAACAAGGGTACCTAGCTGACCCATGGTTAATTTGTTATTCACCAGGACTCCCAGGTCCCTCTCCACAGAACTTCTCTCCAGCAGATCACCTTCCAGCCTGTCCTTGTTGAATTTCATCTGGTTCCTCTGTGTCCAGCTCTCCAGCCTATCCAGGTCTTGCTGGATGGCCGCAAAGCCTTCAGCTCTATTAGCCGAGCCTCCCAGTTTGGTGTCATCAGGAAACTTGCTGACCAGACATTCTGTGTCCTCATCAATGTAATTGATGAAGATGTTGAACAGGATTGGGCCCAGCACTGATCCCTAGTTACAGCTCTCTATCTGGAGATGGCACCATTGATCACCACTCTCTGAACTCTATTTTGTAACCAGTTCCTAATCCACCTCACTGTGTGCTCTCCCATCCCACACTTCCTGAGCATGTTTACTAGAACATCACGGGAGATGGTGTCAAAGGTCTTGCTAAGGTAAAAGTAGATTACATCCACTGGTCTCCCTGAATCCACCCATTCCATTATAGAATCATAGAATCAGAATGGTTTAGGTTGGAAGAGACCTCAAAAATCATCCAGTTCCAACCCTCCACCATAGGCAGGGAATCTGTTAGGGAAAACTGTTTGGGTGTTTTCTCCTTCGGGCGAAGGAAAATCTGTCCAAGGGGTGGTTTCTGCAGAAGGTCCTGGTCATACATACTGGGTAATGCAGGAGAATGGTGAAATCCAGTGTACTCCACAGATAAATCTAACCATAACTGAGTTTAAATTTAGAGTGTTAGGAGTTTTCTGTTCTAGGTTTTACCTGGTGTCCAACACAAGAGAATCTACAGTACATGAGCACGAACCCAGTGTCACCTGGGAGTCCCTGGTCTCATCTCATCTGTGAGGAGACAAACTGTTTCCTGATTTCTGAGCTTTTAAATCACCTACATCCAAGATACATCCAGAAAGAACTGCATTTGTAAATATTCATTATTGTAAATATTGTATTAGATAATTCTCAGTAAACTCTGAGTGAAGTAGGCAGGGGTGGATTGTGCTGGGTTGAACTGATTGGAGGATTTGAGTGAGAAAATTAGACTATAGGCTGAGAGAGGAAAACACAGTATGTCACTTCACTCAGAGCTCTACTGAGAAAGAAAAAAAAATGTTTTAAGAGTTGTAACCCAAATATAGATAAGTCAGAGACTGCTCCAGGCCTTTCTGGGCTGTTGCTGCTCCTTGCATGGCTCCATTTCCCTGCCTTTTGTAGCTAATTCTCAATAATTCCACTAACCTCTTTCCTACTGCTAATCTCCCTGGTCAATCTACCTCTGCCTATCTCTTGCATCAACAGATGGTGAAATAAGATTAGGGAAGGGAGGAAAGGTGGTAGGGGTGGTTAGAAAACCCCTCTTAGGGATTTTGATCTCTGGGAGGGGTGTGGTGTTTCTGTATTACTTTTCCACTATATATATATATATCTGTAAATATCTGTTACACATTGTAAATATCTGCTTGTGTATTGAGCATTGCTGTAAATATAAAGCTTCATTTATCAACTTCCAACCGGTCTGAGTTCTAGCCTGGGTTATATCAAAGGGTGGGGGGAGCAGGTAACTGCTAAAGCACCACAATTTTTAATATATATATAGAGACAGTTAACACTTGGTCAGTAGCACTACTTAGTAAAATACAATTAGCTCATCTGCTGATTAGTGGCATCAAAGTGGAAAAAAGTGAGTTCTGAAGAACACTGCTAACCTACTAACTTACAACAACCAATACAGAGATCAATTAAGGCCCCAGTCAAAGAGCACAGTTACTGTAGAATGACTATTTCAGAATGCACCTGGGAAAGATGCTTTCCTGGAAGGACACCTTTGGTTTCTTCTCCCAGCTAGCCAATAGGAAAAAAATATCTCCTTTCTCTCTTATTACTCCTCCAACCTGAAGAGACTTGTTAGAGTGAATGCATTCTCTGGAACCCTTGAATGAAACTTTGTACATATAAATCTGTACCAACACGCTTCATGTAGGAACAATACAACAAACAGCTGCAGCATTAGGGGTTTTGCCATATTAAAAGCTTCAGAGAATCTCTGAAACACACCAAGGCTGAAAAAAATGCAAGGTAACTGTGGCAAGGAGTCACTGTAAAATGTTATCAGGTTAGCGAAGCATGACCTCCTCTTGATAAATCCATGCTGACTGCTCCTGATAACTTTCTTCTCTTCCAAGTGACTTGAGATGTCCTCCAGAAGGAGCCACTCCATAATTTTTCCAGGGATGGAGGTGAGGCTGTCTGGTCTATAGTTCCCTGGAACCTCTTTCTTGCCCTTTTTGAAGACTGGAGCGACATTAGCTCTCCTCTAGTCCTCAGGCACCTCTCCTGTCTGCCACGATTTAGCAAAAATGATGGAGAGTGGCAGAGCAATAACATCAGCCAGTTGTCTCAGCACCCAGGGGCCATGGACTTGTGAGTGTTTAATTTGTGTAACTGATCCCTAACCGAGTCTGCACTGACCAGCGGGGAGCATTCTCTCCTCCAGGCTTCCTCTCCTTCTTCCAGGGTCTGGAGTACATAGGGGAGTTCAGCCTTAGATGTAAAGACTGAAGCAAAGGAGGCATTCAGCAACTCTGGCTTCTCTACATCCTCAGTTATTAGGACTGCCTCCTCGTTCAGCAGTGGCCCCACACCTTCCCTATTCTTTCTTTTTCTACTGATATATTTGAAGAAGCCCTTCTTGTTCTCTTTTACTTCCTTTGCCAGCTTCAGTTACAAGAGGGCTTTGCCCTTCCTTGTTGCCTTCCTACATGACCTGACTACTTCTCTATAGTTCTTCCAAGTGACCAATCCCTTCTTCCATGAATTGTAAGTTTCTTTCTTCCATGAGATTTCTTTCAGAAGTTTCTTGCTCAGCCATGCAGGTCTACCTGATATTTTACTCAGGGGAACACACCTAACTTGGGCTTGGAGGAAGTGGTCTTTAAAAATTAACCAACTTTCTTGGGCTCCTTTATCCTCCAGAGCCTTAGCCCATTGGATTACTGCAAATAGGTCTCTGAAGAGCACAAAGTTGGGCTCTGCATATGTCCAGGGTTGTAATTCTTCTTGTTGTTCTGATTCTACTCTGAATGAATTCCTTTGTTAGCCTCTGTTCAGAATACTGAGAGACTGATGTGTAGAGATGTTTTGACTTTAGTGAGATGAAAACCATGGGTACAGGGTGCAACTGAGCCAGTGGTAAAGTTACTGGTAGGCACAGATAGATATTGCTGAAGGTCTAAAGAGGCGAAACTTGGCAGATGCATTTGTTAGAGATAGCAAGTGTCTAGGAGCCAAGTAAAAAGAATGGAAGCTTTGTCCTGAATGTGGAGTTGTGTTCTGATAAACTGTTGCTAGCCAATCAGTGCTGTACACAGCTGCACAAACCATTTATTATTTGATACAATGAAAAAGCTTTGGATTTTAGAATATATAAGTTAATGCTTTGCACACAATAAAGAGACATCTTGCTTGTATTAGGCATCATCCTGTCTCTCCATCGCTGTTACTACTCTGTAGAATACTAAACTCCACCATGTCATGATCACTGTTCCCAAGGCTGTTCCTGACCTTGATGTCCTCAACCACTCCCTCTTTATTAGTTAATACAAGGTCCAGCAGTGCACCTCTCCTTATTGGTTCTTACACTACCTGCATCATGAAGTTATCATTGATACACTGCAATAGCCTTTTGGACTGGCTGTGTCTGGCTGTGTGGCTTCCCAGCAAACATCAGGGTGATTGAAGTCCCCCAGGAGTACCATGAGCTATAGAGGCTACCTCCAGTTTTCAGTAGAAGGTGTCATCAACATCTTCCTCTTGATTTGGTGGTCTATAGTAGACGCTTACAACAATTTCACCTGCTTTCCCACATCCGTGAACTCTTACCCACAAGCTTTGAACCTGTTTTGCCTCCCCCCCTTAGATAGAATTCAGCACATTTCAGTTGCTTTCGCACATAGAGAGCAATTACCTGTTGTGAAGGGCAGGGGAATTAATGTGGCTGAGTCAGGAATTATAAAAATAGATTTATTTTATTCCCAGAAACCCCCACCTTCAGCTATATACAGAATTATTTTTTCAATTTATTAGCAGGTTTCTATTCAATTGGGAAAAATCGACAAATTCAGAAATTTAGGAAGTCAGAAAATGGAAAAGGCTAAGCTATAAAAGCTTTTGCCCAGCTAATAATTTGACTTAAGGAGAGAATTAAGAGAACAACGGCTTACTCACTACATCGAAGAGAATGATGCTCGTTGTGGAATCCTTGCTGTTATTCTCTCTGCAGCTCAGTTGGTATGACTATAACTAATATCCAATCAGATTCAAAAGGCAAATATCCTATTGGCATTTCAAATATCTATTTACCATGAGGCAGAGCTCTGTAGGAATCGCTGCCTCCAGCACTGGCGAGGAAGAACCAAGCTGCTTCAACCCCTCAGTCAGGATACATCCAGGTAACAACAGGAAAGCTGGGTGTTAGGAAGGTCCTAGGGATCTGGGTCCGGGTGCCACTGGCAGTTCTCTGAAAAGAGACCCAGGACTTGCCGAGCCTCCAAAGCTGCAGGGTAGTGCAAAGTGAGGGACTGTCCAAAAAACAGAGACAGTACAAAACCCAAGAGCTGTGCAACAGATAGGAGCCATCAGAGCTGGGACGGTCCCAAAATGGGGAGCCTTCAGGCAGAAAACTCTCAGGCAGGAAAGCTCTTAGGCAGGAAAGCCCTTAGGCAGGAACCTCTCAGATGGGAACACTCATGCCTTTTCTCTTGCCTATTTGTGCCTTTTTGGACAAGGTGTTCGTTTGCCAATACACAGTGGGCACAAAAACTCAGCCAATAGGGAGCTCAAATCCCTGCGTGGGCTGGCAGCATGAGCCTCCACATGTGCAAAAGGGCATTCTGCTGCTCCTCCTTGCAAGCCCGCAGGGTGGGGCGAGGAAGCAGTTTTGCGCCTTCTCCTCCTTCGATCCAAAACCTGTAGTGGGAGGTTGGGGGGAGAGAGAGAAGGAAGTAATTTGGGTTGTCCAGGATGCTCCCCCATCTCGTCTTGCTGGTCTGTCCTTCCTGGACAGTACATAGCCATCCATTACATCGTTCCAGTCATGGGAGCTGTCCCACCATGTCTTAGTGATGGCAACTATATCATAGTTATTCAGCCTAACACAGATCTCAAGCTCCTCCTGCTTATTCCCCATGCTCCATACATTGGTGTATAAGCATTTCAGGGAGAGACTTAATCCATTAGCTTCTGCTCTTGCTGTCCTGCCATTCCCAGCCACTTCCATGGCCACCAATCTAGCAGTAAGCTCTGCATGTGCTGATTCCTCATTACTTATCTCCGTGGTCCATCTCTGCAAGACTTAGAGTTCTCGTGTGTCCCCAGGATGCTGCAGGGTAACAGGCTGAAGGCTCTTGTTAGCCTCCCACCCTGATGTGCTGTATCTTGCCCCCTCTCCAGCACACAAATCATTGTTATCTATCTCCCCTCAGATACCAGTGGAGCTGACACATGGCCCCACAGTTGTTTCAGGCTTGCTGATAGTAAGCCTGGCTTCCACTTCATGTTCTGATACAGGCATTGATGACAATATGGGATCTTTAATGCTGCTTAACATATAATTCACTGGCAGACTCTCTCAGTAGGTCTTCCTCATTCTGAACCTCAGAAGAACAACACATAGTAATATACACTAAAAGAATGAGTGAAACAGTGATTAAATTAAAAATATCAGAATTCTTACTTAGTCACTAATTATTGAATGCCCTTGACTGATATTTTCTTACACTGAATTAATATTCTGTTCAATCTTTTAGCATAGAAATAAAACTATCAACAGTATTATGGTAACACAAATAAATAATGACATTTCCTTATTCTTGTCCTCTTGTGCTATAACCTTATGCTTTATCACAGCTTGTCCATGATCATTAAAAATGTAAATCTCCTGTTGAATATGTGTCTTGCTCTTCTCATCAAGTATATATTCTGAAATAAAATTGATAAGCAGCTACCACTAACAACATGGTTAGTTGATAGGACTGGGATCCCAGATATTTGCAGAATTATTTCTGTTCAAGCACAGCAATTTTGTTCTCATATTCTAAAGATTTTAGTCACCATAATAGGTGTATCTAAACACATAGTTATAGAACAGATCAAAGTAGCTTCAAATCTCTGTGTAGGTAAGGTCTTAATCCTGCTGGATCCTTCAAAGTGCCACAGAAAACCCTTTGGTGTCAGAAAGCATCAAGGACACCATCCATGTCAAAACACACTGAGAATGCTGACACAGCGGCAGGAGAAGAGGAAGTGTGGGTTCAGCCAACTCAGTACTAAACAGCGGTTTCACCTTGTGTGCTTTTTGCAGTTTCCACCACCTCAGGACCTCAGCGCTTCATCTTGAAGATCATTTCTGGGCCTTTGAAAGGCAGAGTGATATTATTTTGCAGAAAAAGAGATCTAAGTTCTTTCTGCCTAGCTTTGCACACACAGTTGAGATGGCAGATCAATATAACCAGCTTAGATATCCCCCCCAGACAGTGCAGAAAGGAGACCACTGAGACGTCAGCTGGCTTCTGAGAGTGGCCTAGACCTACTTCACTTATGTCCCTTAATTTAAACCACGTAATCTAGTACAGAAAACACAATGGGTATTATTTCAAGAGCAAGAAAGCACTTCTTGAGGAAGTGTTAAGTATTGCTGCTGAAAGATGAGGAAATGATGAATCAAATCTGTTTACCTGACTTTGAAAGTGTCAGTGATAATTTCTTTACTTTTGTAGAACTAACATCATTGCAACCTGGCCCTGTCATGGAGATATATTGGGAAGCTGAACAGTCACCCTCACCAATGATCTGTCCTGGCATGAACATAAAAGACAGAGACCGTCGGTGTTGCTGGACCCATCATTCACCCAAAGAATCACTGAATCACAGAATTTACTTGGTTCGAAAAGACCTCTAGGACCATCAAGTCCAATCTATCACCTAACCCTTCTAATTAATTAAACCATGGCATTAAGTGCCTCATCCAGCCTCCTCTTAAACACTTCCAGGGATAGTTCACCATCTCCCCAGACAGCCCATTCCAATGGCTGATCACTCTTTCCATGCTGTACTTCTTCCTAACATCCAGCCTAAACCTGCACTAGTGCAATTTGAGACTGTCCCCTCTTGTTCTGTCACTGGATGCCTAGGTGAAAAGACCAACTCCCGCCTGGCTACAACTTCCTTTCAAGTAGTTGTAGAGAGGAATGAGGTCTCCCCTGAGCAGCCTCTTCTCTAGGCTGAACAACCCCAGATCCCTCAACCACTCCTCATAAGGTTTGTGCTCCAGCCGTCTCATTAGCCTTGTTGCCTTTCTCTGGGCATGAGAAGGTTTAAGACTCCTGTTGTTGCTCATGAGGCATTCTAGCACCTTGCTGGTTTTGGGAACCTTTCCACTCTGGGTTTTAGTGTTGGAGATGTCCTACTATGGAACTGAACTACTGCCTGCTCATTCAAGGAGCAAGAACATTGGAAAAGCTCCAAAAGTGTCCATTTCTCAACCAATACAAGTGTCTTCTTAACATAAAGAAGATGAAGCTCTGCAAATCAGAGACTGATGAGCTTTTAAGCCCCATATACCCCTGAAATACACACTCCCCACAGTGCCTGGGTACCTGGCTGCTTAATTTAATACATGGGGGCTGGGAGGGAGGTCTTATTTCTTACCGTCCTGGTTCCTATTTATTTGCTTAATAAAGCAAATTTTTTAAGTCTTTCACTCACCAGACAGCTGTAACCTTCAAGCAGGAGTGCAGTTGACTGCTTTTACTATTTCAGCAGCATTTTGTGTCTTGGCTAGGTAGTCAGTGCTAAGAGGGGGTATGTGTAAATATACATTGTAATCACATTACAAATCACTGTCAAACAGAGCAAATTCAGGCTAAAGGATGTGTGAAATCAGAAAAGGCATTTCAAACTGGGTTCCTGTTGGAAAGG
>VWZI01018870.1:13503-27162 GCA_013396835.1 Psilopogon haemacephalus | reverse complement strand
CCTGGATGTGTTCAAGGCCAGGCTGGATGAGGTCTTGAGCGTCCTAATCTAGTGGGAGGTGTCCCTGCCTATGGCGGGGGCTTGGAACTGGATGATCTTTAAGGTCTCTTCCAACCTAAACCATTCTATGATTCTATGATTCTATGATTAATCAGATCAGCACTGATTTTCAGTTATGTGCACTTTATTCCATAAATTATCTAAATACATTCAGAAAATAGAGTAAGATTTTTGGGGAAATAATCGGGCCAGGAGTATAGTCAGTCAAATACAACCCTCATTTTCAAAAAAAAGCAAAAAGGAAGATTTGGGAAACTGTAGAGCAGTCAGCATAACCTCAGTCCTAGGAGGTATGCAAAGCAGTTTCTCCTGAAAGTATACCTAGGCATATGAAGGAAAGAAGCAGTGTGAATGGTCAGCATAGATTTATTAAGAGTATACGCTACCTTACAAACCTGACAATTTTTCATGATGAGATGACTGATGTACATTGTGAAAATAGGGAGACCATTGGATGCTGGTTTTAGAGAGGGAGACAATAATAAACCTCCATGCACTTATTTTAAATTTTAATAAAACACTTCAATTCTCGATCAAGTAAACATCATTGCTAGAACTTAGAAAACAAATTATCTGCTTCCTCTTCCAAGATATCCCATATCCAAATACAGATTTTAGCTTATATTTATGAATAATGTATATATATTCCAACATGGGAATGCGACATGTGTTCCTTGTAGTATTCTACTTAAGGTTTTTTTTACATACACATCTTTATATTGTAGGCAGTTATTAGGACAATCTTCAGTCTTTTTAATTTTAAAATGTAGAATAGATTCACGTATCCTTCAGAAAACCATTGAATGTCAAATTAAACTGACATTCATTTATCTAGCTTATTAATTTTCTTACTTGAATGTTTAAAAATCCTTTACTTCCAACCTTTGAAATAAGGAAGTGGTTATAACAATTTTATTTTAAGATGTGTTGAATAAACTGGAGTATGATTTTATAATTATATGAAACAGCTGCAATTAAGGTTCTCTTATGGGCCTCTGATGCACCATTTAAAATGTACGTCAAGCTGGAACACTATAGAAACAGAGCTTTATACAGAGACATAATCCTCATCAGAATAGAACACATTATTAATGATATGCTACTTGATTTGCTCTTTCACTTACTCTTGTGATCATGCAGTGCTGAAAAGGTCAGTTTTCACTCAAAGCTACCTTGAAAGATTCTGGGTATTTTTTGATCACTGGAGATGCTGATGTGAGCATCCATAAAGTTTAGAAGAGGAAAATTACTGAAAAAGCTTGCAGAGAAATTGCCTGCCAGCCTGGGAGCTATGAGCCTGGAAATTAGCCCTGGGAACCAGAAACATTCTTGAGAAGTGCAGCTGGAATCTTTGCAGTACAGCTAGCTACCTAGAAATGGGAGACATCCTGAGATACCATTAATAAGCACAAAGACCAAAAAACTGCAAAGGCAATTTCCAGCTGAAAAAATGCAACCAGTCTGGCAAAATAAAACTGTTCTGAAAGATTAATTATTGTCCTATTAATTATGAATGCTATACTATATTACAAAATATAGTATTTTGGCTGTTACAGGTTAAAAAAAAAAAAAGTTAACAGCATCTCTTTGCTGCTCTAAGTGATGATGACATATGCTGTCTTATGTCTCTGTGACATAGAAGAATATTTCATTCTGATTCAAAATGAAACTCCTCTCTTGGAGAACTTCCTAGGCTGCACATGATTTTCTTTCCTAAAGAGAGAAAATGTCATATGAACTTTTTGCAAGATCTTGTGCTCTCATTTGTGACACCTAGATGACTCCAAATTCCATAGCGCAAATCATCTTTGAAGTGAGACGGGTGGTGTTATTTTACTGGTTCTCCTCTGGGCCTGTTTCTAGGGTCAGTTCAATTTAGCCTCCCACCTCTGAAATGGCTGGGTTGTCTTCAGGAATTAGTTTGTCCTTCCCTCTGGGATGGTTTGACCCCCTTCTGAAATCTGTCACTGTGGTGGTTTTGCCCCAGCTGGGGGGCCAAGCGCCCACCCGAGCCACTCTATCACTCACCCTCTTAGAAGGGCAGGGGAGAAGGGAAAAAAAAAAATATAACAAAGGCTGCTTATAGAATAGAAGCAATTTTAATAATAATAATAATAAAGCAAAGGGCAACAGACCGCGCAGAAGCCAGAGCAGAGAGAGATATTAATCTCTACTTCCCATCAGATGGACGATGTTCTGGTCTTGGAAGCAGGGCTCTCTATGCTTGATGGTTACTGCTGGAGAACCGATGCCATAGACGAATCTTCCCCAAACTTCTCCTATTACCTCCTTATATCTGAGCTGACATCATATGGTATGGAATATCCCTTTGGCCAGTCTGGATCCTCCTAGCATCTTGGGGTGGGGAGATGTTGGGAAAGAAAAAAAAAAAAGAAAAAAAACCAAAATCCCCAGCCTGGGTGCTCAGCCCAGCAGTAGTCACAACACTGCTGCTTTAACAATGCTTAGCTGCAGCACCACAAAACAAACCATTAGAAAAGAATTAACCCCAGCTCAACCCAGTTCTAACCTACTACAGTCACTATACGATTGGTTGCTGCTATTATTAACTGCTGCCATACCATTGATAGATACTATATTACTGATGGCCAAGAGCAGTTTTAAATATCTTGAAATATGTTACACTTCTTAATCACAGATATGCTTGCTAGTCATTATTTTTATGACATTTTACATGCTAGTGATGATTTTTGTGTTATTTGTGGTAATTTAAAAGAAAGTAGATACATTTAGAAGATTTGTGTATTACAGAATCATAGTACACATTTACAGTCTCTACACACCTGCAGCCTGAGTAATCTTTCAGATCATGACAGATACAAAGGGAAATGGATAGAACACTGGTTTTGATTTGAACTTCCGATTGGAATTCCTTACCCAGTGTGTTGGTTTGAGCTAATTGGAGAATTTGTGTGAAAAATTAGACTGCTGCCTGAGAGTGAGAAATTAAACACTGTGTCCCTTCACCCAGTTTTGACTGAGAGAGAAGCAGGTTGTTTTGAGAATGTTCCCAAAACATCCAGATAAGCCAGTGTGCTTGCGCAGGTCAGTCGGCTCTAGGTCCCGGGCAGGCTTCAGCAGCTTCTTTCCTTTGTCTCTCTGCCTTTGAACTAATTCAGAGTAAAATTACTAAAACCATTCATTCCTTCCTGCCACTAATCTTTCTGACCGATCTTCAGCTTATCTGCAGCATCATCAAGTGGTGAGATAAAGCTGGGGGAAGGAGGGAGAGGTGGTACAGGGGGGTTTAGTTTCCCTCTCTTGGGGATTTTGGTCTCCAGGAGGGGTGTGGTGTCTGTATTTCTTTTTTTACTGTATATTTCTGTAAATATATATCTTGTAAATATTTGCTTGTATATTTGCATTGCTGTAAATATAAAGCTTCATTTGTTAACTTCCAGTGTGTTTTTCTGAGTTTTAGCTGGGGTTCTAAAAGGTGGGGGGGGCAGGTCACTGCAAACCCACTACACCCAGGGAAGTTAAGAAAGATGACAGTTTTAGCAACTGATTCACAGAAAATACTTCTATGTCTTTACATCTGTCACTTATTTACTAGCTATTAAACCAAACTGCTAAAAATCCAAAAGAGTTGAATGACTTGATACAAATATTTTTAGGTCCTTTAGTACTGCTTTAAAATAAACTACTCAGGAGAGTATTCTTTAGGGCATAAAATAGAATACAACAGTTGACATCTGTTTCCTTTTGTACATACAGTGAAACTGAATTTAAAGCGTAACTGAGCAGTGACATATAACCTGCTTATATAGTGTGGCTGCAGCATTGTGTGAGCCTGTAACAGACAGAGCTTGCTTATGAAACACAAAGTAAGCAGGAGCAATAACTGCCATTTTATAAGGGGGAACTGTGTCTGTTACTTCAAATAAAACAATAGAAGTTGTTCTCATTTCAACATCATGGTAGCAATAATTACATTCAGAACTGAAATAACAGGTGTAAACAGTAAGCAGAGAGGGAACAGTTGTGCCCTTAAGACAAAAATCTGGAAGAATGCAGACTTTTAACCAAGGATTTTCAGTTTTCTTGCAAAGAATACAAAAATTCAAATTAAAAATACCTTACTATGTGAACAGCTTCAGTGGACAGAATCATAACAATGACAGTATTTTTTATTGACAAGATTTTTATTAGATACTATTTGTTGCCTTGGTTTGCTTGTTTCATTTGTTGCCTTTTTCTCATTTCTTCACTCATTTATTTCAGAATAGATGTGGCCTGATTTTGGAATGTGACTAAATATGAATATGTCTAAATATAAATAGGAATTTATAAAATGTCTGCATTTAGCTAAACAACTGAAAAAGTATCTGAAATTAATTATCAATTTTAGATTTCAGGGGGAAATAGAAAATATAATTTCTGAAGTCATATATAAAAGATGCTTTTATCTGCAAGGCTTAACTAGCTTTTAAATTGTGTTGATATGTTTTATACAGTGTTGCCGTAATATAGAAGTCTGATAGTCATTTCTCAATAAACCACTAAAAAATGAGTTTCAGATTCCAGCCTTCAAAGAACTTTCAGTTCAGGCCATTACCCCATCTGTAACAACTATTTGAGCCTAATTCTTTAGCCACCACATTTTGTACATGTTTGGCTGTGTGCTGGACTTTTCTTCCAAAGGATAATCTAAGACATTGTATTCAAACCTTTGCTAAAATATTTCAACCACTTCCCCTTTAACTGCCTTTCCATATCTCTTGGATTAGTAAACCTGTCATAAAAGGATATTAAATTAGGAAGGTGTAACTTTCTTTTCATGAACCCATGTTAGCTTTGGCAGATGACTGCATTGCTGTTCAAATGTTTTTCAGTAACTTCCAGAATAGGGCACTGAAGTGAGACTGACAGGCATACTGTTATGAGAGTCTGGCTTCCTGCCTTTCTTAAAAAATCAAATAATATTTGTTATCTTCCAGTCAACTAAAACCTTATCAGCTTCCCAAAACAATTGATAAATAACTGAGACATGTCTCTTAATAACCTTACCCAACTTTCTCAGTTCCCCCAAAAGAATCACATAGGGTTCCATAGAATTATGTGCATTCAGAATGTGTCCAGAGAAGGCCATGAGGATCATCAAAGGGTTGGAGTAGCTCTCCTTTGAAGACAGACTGAGACAGTTGGGGTTGTTCAGTTTAGAGAACAGAAGGCTCCAAGGACACCTTATTATGGCCTTCCAGTTTCTTAAGGGGGCCTATAGGAAAGCTGATGAGGGACTTTTTAAGATACTGGGTAGTGATAGGACTAGGGAGAATGGAGCAAAACTAGAAGTGGGTAGATTTAGATTGGATGTTAGGAAGAAGTTCTTCACCAAGAGAGTAGTGAGAGAGGTGGTAGAAGCCACGTACCTGGAGGTCTTTAAGGCCAGGCTGGATGTGGCTCTGAGCAACCTGATCTACTGTGAGGTGTCTCTGCCCATGGAGGTGTTTAAAAGGAGATTGGATGAGGCACTTTGTGCCATGGTTTAGTTACTTAGAAGGATTAAGTGACAGGTTGGACTTGATGATCTCAAAGGTCTTTTCCAACCTGGTTAATTCTGTGATTCCGTGATTGTTATTGTGAGTTAAAAGCAACAAGGCAGAATGTAGTTCATGTGAGGTAGGTGGAAATTTAAAAAAATTTACCTTATTTCAATGCAATTTTTATCCATGTAGAGAATTCTGGGAAATTTTTGTTTTCCTTCTTTCTCTCTCTCTCTTTTTAAAAAAATACTTATTTTAATAAGAATTCCGTATAAAAATCTGTATTTTAGTGCTGTGCTCATGCAGCATCCAGCACAACAGCTTCTGAAAGACTTTTGACTAGGTAATACCACTTGCATTAATGACAGTATTTGTTATGTCTTTCTTATGTCCTGACCCGAGGATGACTGCATAAGAATAAAGGTTACAGCAAAGCAGTTTCCTACTTAGAGATAGTAATTTTCAATATCCAATATTTTCTAAATAATGTACTAAAAATAATTGAGATTCATCAATCAGCAATGTTAAATGAACTGTTCTATGACAAAAATATCTCCTATTTGCTGAAAATACAGCCACTGCTAACACTTTCCCTCAGTGGATGCAATTATTTTCTTCTAGCCAGGTAACCAGTCAGGAGAAACTGTCAAAATGTTGCTAGTGTATAAACAATCTGATTCTGATTTTAAAAAACATTATTTTTTCTGCTCTGATGAATTTTTTTATCGTGTTTAATTAACTAATCACAATTAGAATTCCAGTGTTTTCATTAAATAAGACAATGCATTGCTAGAGCATGGAAAATAGGATTGTAGCAAGTATAAAAATCTTCCCAAAGAAGTTGAGGTATATGGTATAGTTGTTTGTAGTTTCACTACACAACTCAGAGATAGAAGAGCATTAATTCTTCTTTTGTGCCTTCATGGTACAAATAGAATCAACAATCTGAATATCTCATCTTTATATATCCCACTTAAGGATTTGGCATAATTTGGTAAATTAAATTATTATTATTATAAAATCTGTAGTCTTGTGCTATCCTTTAAAAGTGAGTGCTACACTGTAATTAAATTCAAAGCAATTGAACTTTCACTAAGCATTACAGTTCTTTTGAGAATGATTTGTTTCATTCCTTTTAAACATAATACGATGCAGATTTTTTTTTTCCTTAAACTTTCTATGACTTCAAATACTTCAAAGCAGAGCAAATTTCCTTCCCATTTTAGCTTTATACAACTGACATACTAGGCTTGCATCTGTTACCTTAATAAATCCTTTCATTATCTGAGCATCTACAGTCTCCTACTTCACAATCTCATTTAACTTCCTTCTTATGTTCTGCTGTCAGGGAACTAAGGTTAACGACACACCAAAATCCATTTATGCAAGCAAAAGTCAGATTATTTATTTCCTTGATCCTTTCCCAGTGTTGAAGTTTTCATTACATAATATCTTACTACAGTGTCTTGAGAGGCATACCAGACATCTCATTTTTTTACTGATCCTATCCTTCCCAATCAGTTCTCCTCCACATACAATTTTCAATGTGCTTTAAATCAATTTTTGTTACTTATTGCTTACAAAGTGTGGTTAATATTTATTTCTTAAATAAAACTTTAACATTTCAGATATAAGGCTCTGCAAGTGACTATATTTTGTAGACTATAGATCAAGTGATAAAATCCTAATGGCTAGATTTCCCTAGTTATATCTGCAGAATCACATGCTGGAAGTTAGCATTACAAACTGCAAGGGATCCTGAATAACCTGAACTTTGTAGAAGGTAAGTCTAAAGGAATTTCAGTAACAATGAGACAACTGGTTTTTTTTCACATCACTTTTCACCTTAGAAATATATGTCATATAGATCTTAACTGAAATACCTCTAGTGAGTTTAAAAACTGATCAATAGCTGATTAAGTTTGTGTAGTGCGCTTCATGAAGACTTTTATTGTCACTGCTCATGTCTGCCTAATCTAGGGTAGGGCATCCCTGCCCATGGCAGGGGGGTTGGAAGTAGATCCTTGTGGTCCCTTCCAACCCTGACTGAGTCTATGATTCTATGATAGCTTTTCCTAGAGCATGACTGGATGGATAGAAGGGGTAAGGAAATTAATCTTGTCTACCTTGACTTCAGCAGGGTTTTCAACACCATCTCCCACAACATCTTGGTACGAAAGCCTTAGAAGTGAGGGTTAGATGAATGGACAGTGAGGTGGATTGAGAACTGGTTCAAGTGTAGAACTCAGTGTCATGATCAGTGGTACAGAGCCTAGCTGGAGATTGATAACAAGTGCTGTTCCTCAGGGGTAAATACTGAGTCCAGTCCTGTTCAATATATTCATTAGCTACCTGGATGACTTCATCAAATTTACTGATGGCCCTTAGCAAATTTACTGATGATGCAAAACTGGGAGGAGTGGCTGACACACCATAAGGCTATGCTGCCATCCATCATAACCTGGTCAGGCACGTTTGTGCAAAGAATAACCAAAGTTCAATAAGGGCAAGTGTAGAATAGTGTACTTAGGGAAGATTAACCCTATGGTCAGTATATGTTAGGAGTTGAAATGCTGGAAGGCAATTGTGGAAAAAATTCTGGCAAGTCCTGGGACAACAGGATCACCATGAGACAGAAATGTGCCCTTGTGGCCAAAAAGGTAAATGGTGTCCTGGGGTGCAAGACTGTGGCAAGCAGGTCAAGGGAGAATCTTGTGCTCCTCTGCTCTTCCCTGGTGAGGCTTCATCTGGAGTACAGTGTCTAGTTCTGGGATCCCTGGTTCAAGAACAGGAAACTGCTTGAGAAGGTACAGCAAAGGGCTTTGAAGATGATTAGGAGTCTAGAACATTTCTCACAAAGAAAAGGTTGAGGGACTTAAGTTGTTTTAGCCTCGAGAAGACTGAAGGGAGATCTTTTCAGTGCTCAAAAGTACTTAAACAGTGGGAACCAGGAGGATGCGGTGTTACTCAACATGAGGAGGAACTTCTTTACTTTGAGGGTGGTGGAGCACTGGAATAGGCTGACTCAGTCTTCCACAGCAAGGGCTCCAACCACAATGTCCAAATTCCAGAGGGCATGTGCTAGTCTGAAATAGTTGGAGGATTTTAATGAGAAATTAGAATATAGGCTGAGAAAGAAAAACAAAGTTTGATTCTACTTCACTCATATGTTACTGAAGAATGTATAAAAGTTACATCCAAACCAAAGATAAGACAGACTGCTTTGCGCTGTGGCTGCTGCTGCATCTCTCTCCCTGCCTTCTTAGCTGAATAACTTCACTAACTACTTTCCTGCTGCTAATCCACCTGTAGGATATGCTTCTGTTTATCTTGTACATAAGACAGATGGTGAGATAAGATTGGGAAGGGTGGAAGGTGGTACGGTGGTTAGAAACCCCTCTTAGAGATTTTTGATCTCTGGGAGGAGTGTGGTATTTCTGTATTACATTTTTACTATATATATCTGTAAACATCTGTTATATATTGTAAATATCTGTTTGTATATTATGCAAAGCTTCATTTCCTTAACTTCCAGGTGTCTGAGTGTAGCCTTGGTTATTTCAAAGTGTGGGGGAGTGAGTAACTGCTGAACCACTATATTATTTTTAATTGGCTTACCCAACGTAGGGCAGAGATTAAATTTCATTTGTTTGATTGCCAATTAATCCTGGAAGTTAAAAATGAAGCTGACCTGGCTTTTATATTCAATTATTTCTTCTTTAACTGTGGTTTTCGCATTGTTTGCCTGTCGATAAAATTGGTACTTTTATATGGGACTTGGCATGGAAAAGGCATAAAAAACATATTTTGGGATTATGGTGACTATATTCTTGGGTTTGCTGGTTTTAGTATTACTGAGATAACTTCCAGTACTGGTTTTGGTGCTTTTACTAAGTCAGAAAATATTACTAATCAAATGAGTTATTCTGCTCTGGCAAAGGTGATCCTGTCAAAGAGTTCCATTCCTGACCCCTGTCAAAACTTCTATTGAAATACCACTGTGATATATCTGACATGTGTAATTGTATTCTTATTAATTATGGATTTATTCTTAATTTCTACTTTGTGTCTAAAAATGCCTGCTGCTCCTATTAAAAGGCAGTTAGATTGAGCTCAGAAAAAGAAAACTAAAGATATTTATGTTCAGGCTGAACATTTAGATTACTCTGGCTGCACACGTGGAGAACATAGCCATAACACTTCTCCTGTTTACAATAACAAGTCAGCAATCAAGGACAAGCCACTCAGGATACCCAAAGCCCTTCTTCTACAATTTCTGCTAGCAGTTTGAATTCTCAGACAGCAGTTTCTAATTCCAAACCAAAAGACAATTCTGATTCTAAGGCAGCAGGAGCTCAAGTTCCCCAAAATTCAAATCCATCAGAAGGTAAATCTTCTGCTAAGCTGGCTCTTGCAAAGATTAAACCTAAACTTGGATCAAAGCATGGCTCAAAGGAAGACATAGGGGCATGTACCTCTGGTGATCAGGAGGAAGAAGAAGAGGATAAATTTAATCTTAAAGATTTCACCAGTTTACTGAGAGCTAAATATGAGGCCAATGTAGGATTAGCTACCAAGAGGAAAGATGGCTCTCAGAAGATTAGGAATGCTCTTAGAACAGTTTTGTTTGGCCAGGTAACAACAGACCAGCAAGGAGAGGAAGAGGAGAAGGATGACATCCAGGGCTCTAATGATGCCCTCAGAGAGGTCAGGGAAGTTAAAAAGGAATACTCAAGGGAATCAGGAGAGTCAATCCTAAGCTGGTTGGTGAGATGCTGTACTATTGGTGCAAATGCCCTACAGGTAGGAGACAAGTCTGCAAAGCACCACTTTCACAAAGGAAAGTAGAGTGGACAAACACCTGGCAACCAATCTTGGTGTGGTTAGCTTGTGGACACGCCTTCTGCTGTCTGTGGATATGAGATAAACCTCCTGAGATGACTTGCCATGGGTAGCTAGGAAATTGAACACAGTACTGGAAGTAGTATGTGCTAATGATGGTCAAGACAAGCACTGGATGGCTGGAAATCTATCCAGTTCCACATGCTACTGCATGTAACACCATTCTTGGTTAGGAGAGACAAATCATGTGGAGACATGGAACTCCAGAGAGAATTGAATCAGACAATGGCACTCATTTCAATAACAATCCTGTGAGAAACTGGGCCAAAAAGCACAATTCTGAATGGATCTACCACATAGGGGGCCTACAGTAAAGCTGAAGAGGGACTTTTTAGGATATCAGGTAGTGACAGGACTAGGGGAAATGGAGCAAAGTTGGAGGTGGGTAGATTCAAACTAGATGTGAGGAGGAAGTTCTTCACCATGAGAGTGAAGAGATCCTGTAATGGGTTGCCCAGGGAGGTGGTTGGGGACACACTCCTGGAGGTGTTTAAGGCCAGGCTGGATGAGACTCTGGGCAGCCTGACTGAGTGGGAGGTGGCCCAGCCCATGGCAGGGGGGGTGGAATTAGATGATGGAACTAGACGTGGTTCCTTCCAACCCTGACTGATTCTATGATTCTATGATACTATGCATCAGCTTCAGGAAAGATCGAATGCTAAACTGGCTTGCTAAAGACCACCCTAAAAGGCATGGGGGGTGGAACTTTGAAAAAGTTTAGCACAAGCAACCTGGTTGGTAAACAGTAGGGGTTCTGTAAACAGACCAGGACCTGCACAATCAGATTTGGTACCAACAGTGGATGGTGGTAGAGTTCCTGTTGTATGTGAGAAGAATCTGGGTTGCATCAACAGAAGTGCTGCCAGCAGAGCAAGGAAGATGATTCTCCCCCTTTACTCTGCTCTCATCAGACCCCACCTGGAGTACTGTGTACAGTTCTGGACTCCCCAACACAAGAAGGACATGGAACTGTTGGAGAGAGTCCAGAGGACAGCCATGAAGATGATCAGAGGGCTGGAGCACCTCTGCAATGAGGACAGGCCGAGAGAGTTGGGGCTTTTCAGCCTGGAGAAGAGAAGGCTTCAAGGAGACCTTATAGTAGTCTTCCAATATTTGAAGGGGGCCTAAAGGAAGGCTGGGGAGGGACTATTCACAAGGTCTTGTAATGACAGGATGGGGGTAATGGGTTTAAACTGGCAGAGGGGAGATTTAAATGGGATGTTAAGAGGAAGTTCTTTGCAGTGAGGGTGGTGAGACACTGGAACATGTTGCCCAGGGAAGTTGTGGCTGCTCCCTCCCTGGAGGTGTTCAAGGCCAGGCTGAATGAGGCCTTCGGCAACCTTTTCTCCTGGGTTGTGTTCCTGGCTATGCGGAGGCTTGGAACTATATGATCTTTGACGTCTCTTCCAACTTAAACCATTCTATGATTCTATGATTGCCCACACTTGTTCTTCCCAAATAAGGGGAAGCAAGCTACTGACTTACCTAATATGGTCAGGTTTGGCAAACTGATTGGTGAATCTCTGTGGACAAAGGGGCCATTACATTTGGACAAACAATAAACAGACTTTTGCCACATGCCTGCCTTACTTTGCCTGCTCTGCCCTGCCACATTATGCTCTGCTTTGCCTGCAACAGCTATCAAAATATCAACAGAACTCCCTTCACATGTTTGGGTACTGTCTGATACTATTTTGTAAGGAAATCTTGAAAGACTTTTTGTAAGAAATTCTGTAACTAGGTGCTATTGTGCCTTCTGCCTTAGTAGCAGAAAGTAGCTTCTTGAGTCTCCTAGTTTGCAAGCAGTATAATTGACCACAAGAACCACTTTACAGTTCTCAGTTTAACATTCATATTTACTAGTTATTTCTTAAGTGTTCTAGGTTGCATGTTCCCTGTGTGTATAAATATCCAAACTGTGCATTTCAAACATTGTAAATAAGTTTTCTGGCAACATTTAATGTTAATAGATAATTTTCATAGTTATTAACAATCTTCACCTGAATATCAAAATTCATATGTATTATTAATTTTGCATAATTTGCAACAATGCAAAATATTATCTTCTTAGCTTTCCAGAACTGGCCTGAGCTACTAATGCAATCTTTAGTACCTTATGTAAGAAAAATATATTACACTGAAAGGAAACTTTGTTTTAAACTAAAGAACAGCATAACCAAATACAACCTGCTTATTAATAAATATAAGTACAAAATTTGAAAAATATTTATCATCATCAAGTTCCACAATAGTGACTGCAAATACAATGGAAGAGTGAAGAAGCCTTATCTGTATTTTAAGTGGATTTCCATAAATTTGTAAAAATGTTATGTAGCTTAAAAGAGTTTGAGAATTTTCTTTTAAAAAACAGTGCAAAAATCCCATGAAGGAGGTGGAGAAAATCTGACCAAATAAATAATATGCAGTTCTTTGCACAGATAGACTGGGACTCCCATTAAAAATAACATTAGGATAATTGTTGTATGAAGGCAGAAAGAAAACAAAAAGATTGCCTTACATAGGAGACAAAAAAGATGGACTCACAGGAGAGATTTTTTTTTTTTCCAAACTATTTGAAATGACAGGCAACAACATTGTAGGCTGTTTCAGAATACAAACTTAGTTTGTAATTTGGAATACTGTCAACTCAGAGGAAACTTATTTTCTCACTGAAGAAGTATTTTACAGTGATAGTTTAAAATCATACAGAAGTTGTATACAGAGAAGACTGGCTAGGAGAAAAGGCTAAAATTGATAGCATAGTTTGCACTAGTTCCTCTACATTTTATCTGAAATCTGAACTGCCTTTATTGTATTCCAGAAAGCAAAAAAAAAAAACCACAGAGCAAAGTACATTGCTGTATGTATATTCGATAGCTCAATATCTGAAATTGTTCCAATGTTTTCATATCTGCTATAACCTCAGGAAACCAGCACCAGTGAAACATTTTCTGTATTCACACATAAAACACAGATTTATTTTCTTGTAATGAATCTTTCCACATTGTGTTTCAAAAGGTGTTTGAAAGGTGCCATGGTTTTAACTCAGATAGCGTCTGAGTTCCAGCATTCCAGTTACAACAGAGAGGTTTCCCTCCTCCCCAGCAATCCTCACCCTCCGAATGGACAAGAAGGAAAGCAGATGGAGAAAAAACAAAACCTGAAATGTCAGTTGAGATAAGGCAAATTT
>VWZI01018869.1:68916-84191 GCA_013396835.1 Psilopogon haemacephalus | reverse complement strand
TAACACAAATTTATTAATGGTGACGAAAATTCTTCGGGGGTGGGGGGAGAGGCAAGAAACACATCAGGAAGAAATAATAAGACTGGAGAAAATAATTTGTGCATCTATATAGCAAAATGGTCATTGCCTCCAGTTCTTGTGAAAATAAACCCTCTGCATAACCCTTTGTGGAGAGCAGGGAAAAAAAAAACAAAAAAGGGATTTATGAGTAGAAAAGTGACTGATATCTTCTTGGTTGTAAATTCACCTTTTTGGCTTTCTTTTATTGCTGGGATGAAAACAAAGCCACCCCTCCCTCCTAGGCAGGGCTTTCATTTTGGACCGGGACCACTGCTCTGTTTTCCCTCGGCTGTCTCTCTGCAGACAAACCCCAGCATTTCTTTCTCTCCTTCTCCAGCTGCAAGCGTGCCAAATTTGCATCCACGCCACACAGTTTATCACAGGAGAAGCCTGTGAACACAGCAGGCAACTTTCTAACAGTAATTTTTACCTTGTTAACTTGTGCAATATTACACTAATTCCAGACAACCGATGCCAGAGCTTCAGAGGAGGAGAGAAACACTGCCACAACCTGACTCAATCAGCTTTCCAAACCACTTCAGACAATGTAATCTGAAGTGGGTTTGCCTGTCTTTAAGTAGAATCATACAATGGTCTAGGTTGGAAGAGACCTCAAAGATCATCCAGTTCCAGTAAGACTGAACCTTCACAGAATCACAGAATGTCAAGGGCTGGAAGGAACCTCCAAAGCTCATCCAATCCAACCCCCCTGACAGAGCAGCGTCACCTAGAACAGATCACACGGGAACACATCCAGGCAGGTTTTGAATATCACCAGAGAGCAATGCTCAACAACCCCCTTGGAGCAGCCTCTTCCAGTGTTCTATCACCCTTACAGGGAAAAAAAAAAAAAAAAATCCTCCTCATGTTTACATGAAACTTCCTATGCCTCAACTTCCACCCATTGGCCCTTGTCCTGTCATCGGGCATCACCCAGCAGAGCCTCCTAGCATTCACTCTTTACATATTGATAACCATTGATGAGGTCACCTCTCAAGTCTCCTCTTCTCCAAGCAGCATAGCCCCAGCTCCCTCAATCTCTGCCCATAAGAGAGCTGTTCCATTCCCTTCATCATCTTTGTGGCTCTATGCTGGACAGCACAGAAATGGGAGGCCCAGAACTGGACACAGTATTCCAGTCGCAGCCTCAGCAGGTGTGCTGGTTTGAACTAATTGGAGAATTTGAGTGAGAAAAATAGACTATAGGCTGAGAAATGAAAATACATTATGTCACTTCACTTTCAGCTTTACTGAGAAAGGAAAAAAAAATGTTTTAAGAGTTGTAACCCAAATATAGATAAGTCAGTTATATCAAAGGGTGAGGGGCAGGTAGGTGTTAAACCACCACAGCAAGGCAGAGTAGAGGGGCTGGAGAACATCTCTTAACCTACTAGCCACACCTTTTTAGAGCAGGAGAGAGCAGGCCGGCTTGGAAGAGACCCCCAAGTTCATCCAGTCCAACCTATCACCCAGCCCTATCCAATGGCATGAAGCGCTCCCTCCAGTCTTTGAACACCTCCAGGGATGGCAACTCCACCACCTCCTTGGGCAGCCCATTTTAATACACCCCAGAACGGCATTGGCCCTTCTAGCCACAAGAGCTTTATCTTTGACCTAAATCACTTTTATCTGCCTTCCTGACAGACACTGGGCTATGGAAAAACTCTTAGAAAACTTTTAGAAGGCAATGCTGATCGGAGCCATAACCTCCAAGTTTTCTGTCTGTGAAAGATGGACATGGCAGCCTCTAGAAAGAAGGAGCTTCTGCTATGAGGACAGGCTGAGAGAGTTGGGGNCTGCTCCCTCCCTGGAGGTGTTCAAGGCCAGGCTGGATGAGGTCTTGAGCGTCCTGATATAGTGGGAGGTGTCCCTACCTGTGGCACAGCATGGGTGGGAACTTGATGATCTTTGAGTTCTCTTCCAACCTAAACCATTCTATGATTTCTATAACTGACAGAACTGTCCTGATCTTCAGGGAATGCAGATTCACTTTTCTGTAGCAGAATAGAGTAGAAGAGAAGAGTTATCAGTAGGAACGTGGTGACAGATATGCTCTGAAGAGCTCCATGCTGCCTTGTCACATTTATTTATGAATTTGGGGAAGGCGGAGCCGGGGTGGGGGGGAGGTTTGTGGGATGCTTTGATTATGCCTATTACTTTTCAGAGCTCATTTTAACATGATCAGGAAAAGAAAAAAAAAAATCTGAAGTTTGGCTGGTTATCACAGCTTTAAGGAAGGATCCTGGCTTCTGCTCTTGGGCACCAGCCCAATGCCTGTGACAACCCTGAAGGGAGATTTAAAACGCCAATTCTAAGCAAGCTAAAGATTTTTATTTACACCTGCAAGGCAAATTAAGATTTTTTTTTTTGGTTGGTTGTTTTTTTGTTTCTATTTTTATGCTTGGGCCGTGTGATATTTTTATGCCTGGATCTCTCCCTCTGCAGCATCCTCCTGGACCAGGTACGTTCAGACGTTCCCACACATTTCCATGTCTCCACGCTACTAATCCCTGCTGTCGAGAGTGCTTCTGCTGCAACGACCTGCAGTCATCTGATCAACTTTCAGAATACTTCCCAGCCATAATCAAATATATTCTCATCTCTTATTTGAACAAATCAAACAGAAATTGAATACATTTTTTTTTTTTTAATGAACACTAGCAGTATGTTCTCGTCCCTGATAATTTTGACATTAAAATTCCATTTTAATAATCCCATCCTTCAGGCTTTGCAGACTCTTAAGGTATTAAAGCAAAAATTATCCTAAGCAGTTAGATTATAATGTATTTAAAGATTAGACATTTCATGTTGAATATTAACTGCTCCCCTTCCCAAGGAAAAAAAAAAAAAAAAAAATATATATATTCAGTCGTGGGTCCTTTTTTTATTTTTTTTTCCCCTTGCATAATTTATATATTTTTGATAGGTCGACTATATGAAGTTCAAACCTTTTATGAAGAAAATACTATGAAATATACTCTCAGTCCTGCTTTGTGTTAAAAAGATGCACATAAAGGTGTAAGATTTTGGGGTTTTTTCCTCCTTTTCAACCCTCAGAAACACACAAAATGGCTGTGCCATCTCAATGCAGCCCATCAGACTTCCCAGCTGAGGCAAGGCTACAGAATATTTTGCTACCTAAAGGACTTTTCTTTGCATGCCAGGAAAGATGGGACGGATTTTTTTTGGGCTTTGATCTTGTGACAATGCAAAAGGGCATATGATACAAACAATGCAAAACTGAATTATTTGAAACTATCAAGCTACACAAATGCACAAAATAATGAAAAGAAACCCAAAACTAAAACAACAACAAACCAACTTTTAGCCAAATTCATCAATATTTTAGGGATGTTTTTCCAGCCTATGATAATCCCTTAGAAAAGTATTGTTCAAGGGGGGGCAGCAGAATTATATACTCAAAATTGACAAATGGGAATATGTCCTATAGCCAGGGTAGTTGAGGTCACTGCTTGCTCTTACCATGACTACCTAGAGTCATGGAACCCTTTTGATTTAAGATCATCAAGTCCAGGTCACCACTAAGCCATGTCCTTTACCACATCTACACCTCTTCTATACCCTACCAGGTATGGAGACTCTGCCACCTCCCTGGGCAGCCTCTTCCAGAGCTTGGAGCCTTTCCAGAGGGTCAGTTGTTCTTAGCATCCAACCTCAACCTTCCCTGGCACAACTTGAGACCATTGGTTCTGGTCCTATCTCTTTTTTCTTAGGAAAAGAGACCAAGACCCAACTCTCTGTAATCTCTTTGGAGGCAGTTGTAGAGAGATTAGATTTTCCCTGAGCCTCCCTGAAGGGAGGTTGTAGCCAGGTGGGGTTGGGCTCTTCTCCCAGGCAACCACCAACAGAACAAGGGGTCACAGACTCAAGTTATGCCAGGGTAGGATCAGGCTGGATGTTAGGAGAAAGTTCTTGCCAGAAAGAGTGATTGGCATTGGAATGGGCTGCCCAGGGAGGTGGTGGAGTCCCCATCCCTGGAGGTATTCAAAGAAAGCCTGGATGGAGCACTTAGTGCCATTGGCTAGGGCTGGGTGATAGGTTGGACTGGATGAGCTTCGAGGTCTCTTCCAACCTGGCTGATTCTGTTCTATTGCCTAGGGTTGGGTAATAGGTTGGACTGGATGAATTTGGAGGTCTCTTCCAACCTGGCTTATTCTATTCTATTCTTGTACAAACCGCATGGAAAAGAATTTTCATACAGAAGTGCCTTTTTCTATTGGTGGGTGAACAACCTCAGAGAGAATCTGACTTTTGTTCCCACATTGCATGGCACCATAAATGCACACCCTTTCCTTTCCTTTCCTCTCCTCTCCTCTCCTATTCCTTCTTCATTGTTTAACGATGTGCTCATGCTATTAGAAGTGCATTTTGGGTTATTTCCCTGAAGCGTTTAGCATCTTTTCTTTGTCCTTTTGCCTTGCCCTTCAATTTTGACCGTGATGGATCTAAGCATATTTAGGACATTAAGGGCAGAGTAAATTGTTGTTTATACTGTTAAATGTAAAAAGCATAATGGCAGGGTAGTGTCTGTGTTCCAGGAAATAAGGACACTTGTCTGACTTTTATTACATATCTTCTCCACTGATGTGCACTGAGCAAATTGTGGGGTCTCTGCTGAAAAATGCAACATGAAAGTTTAATTCCAGTCTCTGCAGGATGTGTCAACCTGAGCATGCACTGAGCAAAGGCTGGGGGGGCGGGGGAGAAATATATTAATAAATAAATTACTTGTGCTTTAGGAAAAATGCTCTGAAAATGCCTAAATGTTCGCAGTGCAACTGCCAGGCTGGTGAACATGGGTAAGAGAAAGACAGGAGTAATCACCTTCACCTTTTGGGCTCCCCATTTTAAGAGGGACAGGGATCTGCTGGAGGAGGTCCAGAGAGGGCTACAAGGATGAGGAGAGGCTGAGGGACCAGGAGCACTGCCTGAATAGGAGAGGCTGAGGGACCTGGGGCTGCTTAGTCTGGAGAAGACTGAAGGGGGATTAAATCAATGTTTATAAATCTCTGAGGGCTGGGGGTCAGGAGTTGGGGGGCAGGCTCTGCTCACTTGCTCCCTGCAACAGGACAAGGAGCAATGGATGGAAGCTGCAGCACAGGAGGTTGTAGCTCAACACAAGGGGCAACTTCCTGCCTGGAAGGATCCCAGAGCACTGACACAGGCTGCCCAGAGAGGTTGTGGAGTCTCCTTCTCTGGAACATTTCAAGGCCTATCTAGTTGTGTTCCTGTGTGACCTGAGCTAGACTGGATGGTCCTGCTGTGGCAGTGAGGTTGGGATCAATGGGTCCTTTGTGTCCCATCTAACCCTTGACGCCCTGTGATCAACCACCACAGCTAATACCTGGCATCATCACCTGCCATGGCTTCACCATCAGCTCCAAGGGCATTGCCAGCCCCTGAGACCTGTGCTAGAATAGACTTCTGTCAGTGACACAGCTCACCAAGAAACGAGTGTGAGATCCGGAGACGAGAACCCACCAGGACATCTTCCAAGCAAGGCACACAACCTGGTGGTCTGTGCATGCAAGGGCTGTAATCCATCCTCAGCTCTCTGAGTACACATAACCCACACACACTGCTTTGCCTGCCCAGATGTTTTCTGATTAATCATGAGGTCATCCACCACTCCAAAAAAAAAAAAAAAAAAATAGTGGCCTCGACGTTCTCCAACACTCTTGGAAAGCCACAGATTGTTTAAGGGGAACGAAAATATTAAATACAACAGAGGCATAAACCACAATAAATCAAAGGGGGATTGTTTGGACGGAAAGCACTTCTGGGGTTCTGTCAGCACAGCAATTGTACATTCCACAATTATTATAATTAATTCTGAGACACAACTGCTGGACATCTGACTGCTCTATCAGACTCAGTCTTCTGGGTTCACTCCCTTTTTGCTTTTCAGGCTCCTTCTGGTTTCACTCCCTTTTTGCTTTCCAAATGTTGCTGGTTTCACTATTTTTTTTGCTTTTCAGGCTGCTTCTGGTTTCACTGCTCTTTGCTTTACCTCCTTTTTCCTTTCCAGAATGCTTCTGATTTCACTCCTTTTGGCTTTTCAAATGTTTCTGGTGTCACCCCCTTTCTGCTTTTCAGAATGCCTCTGGTTTCACTCCCTTTTTGCTTTTCAGACTCCTTCTGGTTTCACTCCCTTTTTGCTTTTCAGGCTGCTTCTGGTTTCACTCTTTGCTTTATTTCCTTTTTCCTTTCCAGAATGCTTCTGGTTTCATCCCTTTTTCACTTTTCAAATGCTTCTGGTTTCACCCCCTTTCGGCTTTTCAGGATGCCTCTGGTTTCACTCCCTTTTTTTTGCTTTTCAGGCTGCTTCTGCTTTCACTCTTCTTTGCTTTTCAAATTTTTCTGGTTTCACTCCCTTTTGCTTTTCAGGATGTTTCTGGTTTCACTCCTCTTTGCTTTTCAAATGTTTCTGGTTTTAGCCCTATTTCTGCTCTCCAGGCTGCTTCTGGTTTCACCCCTTTTTGACTTTTCAAATGCTTCTGGTTTCACTCCTTTTTTTTTTTTGCTTTTCAGGCCGCTTCTAGTTTCACCCCCTTTTTGCTCTTCAGGCTGCTTCTGGTTTCAGCCCTATTTTTGCTCTTCAGAATGCTTCTGGTTTCAGCCCTATTTTTGCTCTTCAGGCTGCTTCTGGTTTCAGCCCTTTTTGGCTTTTCAGGATGTTTCTTGTTTCACTCTTTTTTTGCTTTTCAGGGTGCTTCTGGTTTCACTCCTCTTTGCTTTTCAAATTTTGCTGGTTTCACTCCCTTTTTGCTCTTCAGGCTGCTTCTGGTTTCAGCCCTATTTTTGCTCTTCAGGCCGCTTCTGGTTTCAGCCCTTTTTGCTTTTCAAATGTTTCTAGTTTCACCCTTTATTGCTTTACAGAATGTTTCTGATTTCAACCCTTTTTGCTTGTCAGGATGTTTCTGGTCTTATGCTTTGCTTTTCAGGATGCTTCTCAGGATGCCTCTTAAGAAAATAGCTGTATTTTGCAGCATTCTACCATGCCCAGAGTCAGCATTGGAAAGTGAGAAATATATAAGTGGAATGCAATAATATAAGCCATGACAAGATCTACTCATTGATCATTAACCCCCAAGACCAAAATGCATTTTTTTAGGAGAAAGAGTGAAAAAGAGCTCAGTTTTTACAATTTTTGTACTGAGATGATGGACAAAGCTACACAGACAACTGAAATGCCTGACCCTAAACAAACCAGAGGGCACAAATTCACTGCAGACTTCCTTCTCCCTTGAAAACCTATTGGCATCACCCTTATGGTCATCCCAATCTGCTGTTTTGGCTTTACATTTACAAAGAACATAGAATCAGTCAGGATTGGAAGGAACCACAAGGATCAGCTAGTTCCAATCCCCCTGCCATGCCCAGGGACACCCTACCCTAGAGCAGGCTGCCCACAGCCTCTGCCAGCCTGGCTGCAAACACCTCCAGGGATGTGGCCCCAAACACCTCCCTGGGCAACCCATTCCAGGCTCTCACCACTCTCACGCTCAACAACTTCCTCCCCACCTCCAGCTTTGCTCCATTCCCCCTAGTCCTGTCACTATCTGAGAACCTAAAAGGTCCCTCCACAGCTTTTCTGTAGGCTCCCTTCAGATACTGGAAGGCCACAGAAAGGTCATCTGGGAACCTCCTCTTCTCCAGCCTGCACAGCCCCAACTCTTTCAATCTGTCCTCATAGCACAGGTACTCCAGCCCTCTGAGCATCTTCATGGCCCATCAAAAGGTATAAACTGAGCACCAAACAGTTTAGCAATAAAACACTGTAGTATTTTAAAGTTCTTAAAGATAGATATCTCCAAATGGACATGGAGAGAACAAGAGGATACAGCCTCAAGCTGTGCCAGGGCAGGTTTAGGCTGGATGTTAGGAAGAAGTTCTCAACAGCAAGAGTGATTGGCATTGGAAAGGGCTGCCTGGGCAGCTGGTGAAGTCCCCATCTCTGAAGGTGTTTCAAAGGAGGCTGGATGGGGCACTTAGTGCCATGATTTTGTTAATTAGAAGGGTGAGAAGATAGGTTGGACTGTATAATCCTAGAGGTCTTTTCCAACCTGGTTAATTCTGTGATTCTATGGAGACAGCACAGAGCAAACAACCATCAGGGTTAACACACAGCCATAGGAAGTGCAGCCTTTTTTTTCCAGGTTCACTCAGCACCACCTATAGTCAAAACCCCTAAACCACTCCAGTGTATTTTTGAAAGGAAAAAATCCTCCTGCCCTTGCCACTGCAGCTTTTCCCTTCTGCCTCACACACCCAAGGAGCAGAAGGGCTGGAAGAGGTTTGCACCCACCCTGAAAGTCTCATTATATTTAACCCAGAAAGGAAACCTGAGAAACCAAAGAAGGTGAAAGAGAGGAATTGCCTGGCACCAACTACAAGGATCAAAGACCCATAAGAAAATAACACCTCTACATTTTTGCATAAAAAGCCGAGCAGTTCCCAAGGACCCTTCAACCAGGACCCTCAATAAAGAGCTATTTAGGGGATTTTTCTGCTGTGAATTTCTTTTTCCTGCAGCACACAGTCATCAAACTGGAAACAAACACCACTGCTGAAGAAACAGCAGCCTGAGTGCTTATTGCCTTCCTCTTCCTTTCTGCCATGCCAGGAGCCTGTACAACCTTAGTGCTGCAAGCTGGGGTTTGTCACCATAAGTGTCTGGGGGAGCAGGGCTGGATGCAAGAGTTATAAAGGTTTGGGAGTTAATTTTGATTTTTTTTTTTTTTCCTCCCTATACTTACAAAGGGAATATTGAAAATGTGAAGGGCATCACACAAGGATTGATGTCTCCCCATTCCCAGACAGATGTGTTTTGAGAGGAGCATCCCAACCTACTTAACTGCTGAGCCTAAAGATGAGCATCTGCAGCACGCTGAGAATCAAAGAATCAGTCAGGGTTGGAAGGGACCACAAGGATCAGCCAGTTCCAAGCCCCCTGCCATGCCCAGGGACACCCTACCCTAGATCAGGCTGCCCACAGCCTCTGCCAGCCTGGCCAAAAACACCTCCAGGGATCTGGCCCCGAACACCTCCCTGGGCAACTCATTCCAGCCTCTCACCACTGTCATGCTCAACAACTTCCTCCTCACAGCCAGTCTGAATCTTCCCACCTCCAGCTTTACTCCATTCCCCCTAGTCCTGTCACTACCTCATAACCTAAAAAGTCTCTCCCCAGCTTTTCTGTAGGCCCCCTTCAGATACTGGAAGGCCACAAGAGCCTCCTCTTCTCCAGGCTGAACATCCCCAACTCTTTCAATCTGTCCTCAGAGGAAAATGTGAGTAAAGCAGAAAACCAAAAGCAAGCAACATCAGGATGATCTCTCTTATGTAGAATATGCTTCCTTGTAGATTTGAGGGGAAAAGAAAATAAAACCAAACAAAAAAACCCAACAAACCAACATACATCAGGAAACCCAAAACAACAAACCACACAAAAAAACCCAAACAAAGAAACACCCCCCTCCAAAATAAAAAAAAAAACAAAAAAACCCAAAATTAAACCAAACAAAACCCAAACCCCCAATATACACACACATACCTCTGAGATGGAAATAAAACCTTAGAATCTAGACACTTGTTGCAGGATTTAGATGCGGCTTGCTCTAGAGCTGGTAAAGGGGAAAAAAAAAAAATAAAGCCTCTTCAAATTAAAATATTCCTGATAGACCTTTCTTCTCTCCTGGCTGTTTTCCTAATTTGATTAATTTTAGAACTTTGGAGGAGTTCACTTTTCGAACATTTGGGGGATTTGAAATGCAGGATTGTGCGTTGCGTTTTATGCCAGTTAGTGATAATTGCGTATCTTGAACTTCAAAGGTGTCTAAGCAATTAGGGAGTCTCTGCAAGAGAGAGAGAGAGAGAGAGAGAGAGAGAGAGAGGAAAAAAAAAGTAGAGGGGTGAAAAGAAAAAAAAAATAGAAGACAAACTCTGTTTGAGTAGTTTTCCACAAGTGCTGAATATTAAACCCATTTTGAGAGTGCCTCTGCAGCTTGTTTTAAAAATTCTGAATAATTTAGGTGGGGGTTGGTCTCTGCTCTAAGACAACCAGCAACAGGAGGGACACAGTCTCAAGTTGTGCCGGGGCAGGTATAGGCTGGATGTGAGGAGGAAGTTCTTCACAGAGAGAGTGATTGGCATTAGAATGGGGGAAGTGGTGGAGTTGCCATCCCTGGAAGTGTTCAAGAAAACCCTAGATGGGGCACTTAGTGCCATTGAATAGGGCTGGGTGATAGGTTGGACTGGATGAGCTTGGAGATCTCTTCCAACCTGGTTCGGTTCGGTTCTATTCTATTCTATTCTATTCTATTCTATTCTATTCTATTCTATTCTATTCTATTCTATTCTATTCTATTCTATTCTATTCTATTCTATTCTATTCTATTCTATTCTATTCTATTCTATTCTATTCTATTCTATTCTATTCTATTCTATTCTAACCAGATCCTGGGCTGCAGCAGGAGCAGTGTCGCCAGCAGGGCCAGGGAGGTGATTCTCCCCCTCTACTCTGCTCTGCTAAGACCCCACCTGGAGTACTGCATCCAGTTCTGGAGCCCCTGGGACAAGAGGGATATGGACATGCTGGAGTGTATCCAGAGAAGGGCCCCGGGGATGCTCAGAGGACTGCAGCACCTCTGCTATGAGGACGGACTGAAAGAGTTGGGGCTGTGCAGTCTGGAGAAGAGGAGGCTCCCAGGTGACCTTCTTGTGGCCTTCCAGGGTCTGAAGGGGACCTACAGAAAAGCTGTGGAGGGACTTTTGAGGCTACCAGGTAGTGACAGGACTAGGGGGAGTGGAGCAAAACTGGAGGAGGGGAAAGTCAGATTGGAGGCGAGAAGGAAGTTGTTGAGCATGAGAGTGGTGAGAGGCTGGAATGAGTTGCCCAGGGAAGTGTTTGGGGCCAGATCCCTGGAGGTGTTTGCAGCCAGGCTGACAGAGGCTGTGGGCAGTGTGATCTAGGGTAGGGTGTCCCTGGGCATGGCAGGGGGGTTGGAACTGGATTGGAACTTGTGCTCCTTTCCACAGGATTGTATGATTCTATTCAAGCTAGGAAAAAAGGACAGTGCTGTGAATTCCCCTCTTCAGCTTGGCTTTTATTTGTGCAGCCCTACAACACCATGATTTCATGCTACATGTGTTGCTTGTTATATATCCTAAAAAAATTCAATTTGCTCATCCCAGAAGGAAGGAGCCATAAGAGGTGAAGCCACTCATTTGATCATAAACTGGTGTCGACGTCAAGGGAAGCGCTTTGGAAGGCTCTGCCCCCACCCTCATTTCTGGTAATCATGCAAAGCACTTGCAAACAGCTCTGAAGCCCGAGTTCATTTGGTTTCGAGTCAAGCTGCAGCAGTGGTGTGCACGGAGGGAAGGAGAAACACCCTTTGATTTATGGTTCTGGGAGCGTTTACCCCCGATGAGACGGAACAAAGCACAAAAGTAGCGATGCACCTACTGGGCTGGGATATATATGAGGCTTCGAAATGGTGATCTCTATCTCAAAAACTATTTAACCAGCCTATGATAGGGCAGTTACTGGTGTTATAAGGGCTTTCTTTCCCGGAATGATAGAGCACAGCAAAATACCTTATAAAACAACACTGAAGTTATTGCCGACCAGATTCTGACTCCAGCAGATTTATGGCGCTCTCCCTTTACACAAGCTCCTCATCCTTCTCTTCTTTTCCTGGTGTGCAATGAGTTTATCTGCCACAAAAGCGATTGCATTTTTTCCCTTTTCATTAATAAGGTCACCAGATTTTGAGAGGCGCAGCTGAAAGATGGTAGCAACCGTCTGAGCCTTTTTGTTGTCAGGAGCCCATGAGTAAGTAGCACCATTTCAGATTGCTGCACAGTTTTGGGGTGGGGTTTTTTGTGGCCGGTTTGCCACTGAGTTATTACTTCATCTGTAGAAACCCTTTTCCACGTCCGCTTGACTTGGCAAGTTCTCTAGAATGAAAAGCTTTCTTATTTGAAACCAGCTCCTGGTAGAATTGCAACGTCCTTCTTAAAATTACCCACGGAGACTAACTCCATCACACAGCTGCCACCTCTGAACGCTGGCCATGGACCAATGCGTTGATGCAAGGTCACTTTAAAGCACTCCTAAGAGTCCCCACTTCCTACTCCTCTAGAGATCCGCTGGTGTGACAGGCTGACCTCCCTACCTAAGATTGGATATATTGATCCAGGGACTGCTCTTATCAACTAGAACTACACTTGGGATGTTGTGGGCATGTTATTACTAGGGAGAATTGAACTTCTGTTTCTCCGTCATCGTATCTAGAACCTTTTGGCTGGCAGGGTGAATTTGGTGACCCTAAATGTCTTATGTGCAGAAGCAAATATCAGAACATGATCTATAATTAACAGAAATGAATTCTCCATGACTTAAAGACCCAGAGTACTCACACTAGCTGTAGGACTAACAAAAAACAATGAATAAATAAGTTCTTTTATAGACCTCTGGTAACCACTAATAGTTTTGCAACAGAGCATAAGGGAAGCCTTAAAATAAGAGGCATATTTGTCCTCTTTTAAACACTTTTAAAGAGAAGGAAGATTGCCTAACTATTTTCTTGCAAAAGCCAATGACATTTACACACAGAGCATATTTCCCATTTTTTGTTTGTTTGGTTTTAAAAATGAGACTACAATGAACTTTTACCAAATGCCCTCTTGCCCTTCAGAAATTGTGGGGTATGTGCTCACTGTGGACTCAAACACTCATAGCTGAGATGCTGCAACATTTCTACTGCAGCCCTTGATGCTAATACCATGAGTTAAGTTAAGCAGCTGTTTAAGTCTTGCTGGGATCAGGATCCTGACTGCAAGTCTTACCACAAGCACTTCTGAGCAGTCTTTTTGACTTTGGGAGTAACCAACTCACGATAGTGGCAGCAAACATTTGCTTTAGAAAGGTAAAGTCCACAGTCTAAATTCTGTCTTTGCTTACACCCTTCCAAAGAGTGTTTTTAACTCTAGCAATTAATTCTATCTTGGTTGAGGGACCACTTAGACACATTTTAACTCTAGCAATCCATACCAGCGTGGTTGAGGGACGAGTTACACACATTTTACCCCTAGCAATCCATACCAACTTGGTTGAGAGACCAGCTACACACATTTTAACCTCAGCAACCCATACCAATGTGGTTGAGAGACCAACTACACACATTTTCAAATCAGCAATCCATAGAAACTTGGCTGAGAAACCAGTTGCACACATTTGAACTCTAGCAATCCATACCAACTTGGTTGATGGACCAATTACACACATTTTAATTCTAGCAACCCATACCAAGCAGGTTGAAGCAGTTACACACATTTTAACTCTAGGGTTTTATACCAATTTGGTTGAGAGACCAGCTACACACATTTTAACTCAAGCAATCCATACCGACTTGTTTGAACCAATTATACACATTTCAAGTCTAACAATTCATTCTATCTTGGTAGAGGAACTGGTTGCACACATTTTAACTCTAGCAATCCATACCAACTTGGTTGAGGGATCAGTTGCACGTATTTTAACTCTACCAATCCATACCAACTTGGTTGAACCAGTTATATTTCAACTCTAGCAATTCATTCTATCTTAGTTGAAGAGCCAGTTACACACATTTTAACTTTAGAAGTTTATACCAACTTGGTTGAAGGACCAGTTACACACATTTCCAGTCTAGCAATCCATACCAACTTGATTGAATGAGCTACACATATTTTAACTCAAGCAATCCATACCTACTTGGCTGAGGGACCAGTTCCACACATTTTAAATCTGGCAATTCATTCTACCTTGGTTGAGGAACCAGTTAGACACATTTTAACTCTAGCAATCCGTACCAGCTTGCCTGAGGGACCAACTACACACATTTTAACTCTACCAATCCATACCAGCTTGGTGGAAAAAGTCACACACATTGTAAGTCTAGCAATTCATTCTATCTTAGCTGAGCAACCACTTAGATATATTTTAACTCTAGCAATCCATACCAACTTGATTGAAGGACCCGTTACACACACTTACACTCTAGAAGTTCATACCAACTTGGTTGAGGGACTACACACATCTACACTCTAGACGTTCATACCAACTGGGTTGAATCAGTTACACACATTTTAACTCAAGCAATTCATTCTACCTTGGTTGAGGAACCAGTTACACACACATTTTAACTCTAGCAACCCATACCAACTTGTTTGAGGGACCAGTTGCACACATTTTAACTCTAGCAATTCTTACCAACTTAGTTGCACACTTTTAGCCTCTCTATAACGCTGCTGAAGCAAGTGGAGGTGCAGAGCAGGCTGAGTCATTTGAATACTTGTCCTAAAGCAATTAGTGTGGATTGCCAGCACACGGAGAAGAAGGTGAAGCTCTGCCATTTGGGGGCTATAGAAATCATGACACAAAGACTGCCATAGATGTTAAGCAGAGGGAAAGGCGCTTCAGCTTCCACCCTACATGTCACTGCCTTCATTAAAACAAACAAAAGCATCACCACAATGGGTTGAGTTACCCTTTAGCAAGCTTCCCCTTCAAGCTGCAAGTCAGCAGCACTTCCAAGCTTTGGAAAGCCTCCCACCAAATTTCCATATGCCCTTATTTCCACCCCCCCGCCTCTCTCTAGGCATCGTTTTGACCACAGTTAAATAATCTGTCAGAGGGAAACTGTAAACTTTTGGAGAAAGTTCTGGTTATTATAATATTTCTGCATTTATATTCCATCACATCAGTATTAAAGGCTTTCAGTTACAGTGCTTCTGGGGATAAAGAGCTAAAATGCCTTTGCTCACAGGTGCATTAAATCCTATTAAAGAATCTTCCTTATAGCACATACCTCATTACTGCATACAAAGGCTTGGATTATAAAATGAAGGTGAAGTGTACAAAGTAAGATTTGATATTACTTGGTGTGCATATGCTGAAGTCATTAGGTTTTACACTGTGCTCAAATGATAGTAGGTTTCATATTCCTATTGAGTTGCTTTCAGTAGTCAATGCTTCTGGGTCAAGCAGTCTGACATGGGGTGATGTGTCTCAATACAGGGGATGAGAAAACTTCTTTAAGCAGCTTTACACAATGACAAGTGCACTTCCCTCCACAGCTTTATTATGCAATATAAGCATCAGGTCATAGAACAGTCCACAGTGTGGGGATCAAATGGTACTAAAC
>VWZI01018869.1:35372-58939 GCA_013396835.1 Psilopogon haemacephalus | reverse complement strand
AAAAAGAAGTTTCCATGAAACCTGTCGTTCTTCAGCTATGGATCTCCTCCAATAAAAAGTAAGATTTATAAAGAGATGCAAGAGCTGGGAATATTCACCAGCAGATGAGCAGGAAGCCAGAAAATGCAGACATCAGCTGAAAAATAGTTCTGTGAAGGCCACAGCCGTCTGCCTTCATCTAATTTAGAGTTAGCCTAGGAGAGGAAAAGGCTACCTGACAGCACAAGCCTAGTTCGGAGAGGGAAAAGGAAAGTAGGAAAAGTCTTCAGATTGCTATTATTGTAAAGAAAAAGGATTACTTTTATATAGGGGAAATGTGACTTAAAGCAAGTCTACTTATGCTGTAAAGATGTACAAAGGACAGCCTGGAAGCCCTTGAGAGTATGAGCCCCAGTTCATACTAGACTGATTTTACCAGTGGTCCCTTTCAATTCAACAAAGAGTTAATGCCTTAGCCCCACCTCCCCCTCAGTATAAACTCAGTTAATACATTGATCCCCTCAGCCAATGAATTAAACCCTTCAGTTAATGCATTAACCCCTTCAGCCAATGAATTAAACCCCTCAGTTAATGCATTAACCCCCTCAGCCAATGAGTTAAAACCTTTAGTTAATATATAAACCCCTTCAGCCAAAGAATTAAATCCTTCAGTTAAAGTATTAACCCTTTCAGCCAATGAATTAAACACCTCAGTTAATGCATTAACCCTTTCAGCAAATTAATTAAACCCCTCAGTTAATGCATTAACCGCTTCAACTTTTTTCCCCACCAATGACCATCCAAATCTACATTCCAAACCTTCTTGCTGAGACCCCAGGGCTATGACCTCCTCCTCATTCCACTTTCTAATATTTATCCATTATTTATCTAAAAGAACAGTTTAATGCTGAACTTTCCTCCTACCACATCCACTGGCCACACCAGGCTGTGGCTCCACTCTGACTATGTACAGTTCTGGAGCCCCCAACAAAAGTAGGATATGAGAGTGTTGGAGCCAGGCAAGAGGTGGCCATGAAGATGCTCAGAGGGCTGCAGCAGCTCTACCATGAGGACAGGCTGAGAGAGTTGGGGCTCTGCAGCCTGGAGAAGAGAAGGCTTTCAGGAGACCTTGGAGTAGCGTTCCAGGGGCTTACAGGAAGGCTGGGGAGGGACTACTGACAAGGACTTGTAATGACAGGATGAGAACTAATGGGTTTAAACTGGCAGATGGGAGATTTAAACTGAATGTTAGGAAGAAGATGAGACACTGGAGCAGGTTGCTCAGGGAGGTTGTGGAGCATGGAATCACAGAACGTCATAGAAGATCACATTCTGTGATTCTGTGATCCACAACCTCCCTGGAGGTGGTCAGTTCCAGGTTTGATGAGGCCTTGAGTGACCTTTCTAGTGGGAGGTGTCCCTGCATATGGCAGGGAGTTGGAACAGGATGACTTTTGAGGTCTCTTCCAACCTAAACCGTTCTATGATTCTATATTCAACTCCACAGTGTTGAATAGGAACTGCCCCACTCAATTCACTTTAAGTCAGCTCAACCACCTCCTAGCCCATCACCATAATACACTTAGTACCTCTAATTCTATTTTTGTCTCTCTCTTTGAGACCCCTCCCACCTTAGGAAAGCCCACAAAGACTCAATTGCCTTCCCAGTGCACAGGTCAGCAATGCCAAAGGCCATTAGTTCAGCAGTGATTCATGAAACAGTGACGACAGCTCTCTTTTATACCTCCTTGCAAGGATGTTGGATAAGACCACAACGGGATAATGAGATAAACTTTCCCAATAAATCCTGACTCAGTGTCACTCTGCAGCCAGCCACAGCATCATTCACTCGTAAATCAATGATGAAGATGTTAGATGGATGTAATTTGCCCACTAAGGAGTGCCAAGAAGCCAGGAGCTGCTTCTAAATAAGCTTTTTCTCCCCTACCACCTGATAAGCTGAGGTTCTGGGCAAGGCTCACTTACTGTTCTCCAGTCGTCTTCTAGGATCAACACACTAAGATCTGCCAATTTGGATAGCCACCTACAGTCAATTGCAACCAGAAAAGACTCATATTCTTCCATTTGCTCCTACACGTCAGCATTATCATCTAGGCAAAGGTCATAATGCACCAATATCCAAAATCCAGTTAATTGATTCCCTCTGGGTATCAAGTCCCTCCAGCGCTGCAGTTATTGCTGCATCAATCATATTGCTATTCATACCAAAGAATTAGAAGGATGTCCAAAACACTGAAATCTCTTGCTGCTCCCATCCTCAGCCTCTCCTCCGGCCATTTCTAAGCACACCAATTTTCTTGATAACACATTTAAAATTCAATTTCCCTCATAGGACCTGATTGTGCCTATAAATCTGAGCCCGGCCCCCAATCAGATCTCCAAAATGCTCCAGCCCTCAAATTACTCCAAAGTTCCTGCCACACTCTCATTTATTTTTATCCATCTCAAAAAGAGGCCATCTTTACAGGTTGCCCAGGAAGGTTGTGCCTGCTCCCTCCCTGGATGTGTTCAAGGCCAGGCTGGATGAGGTCTTGAGCGACCTGATCTAGTGAGAGGTGTCCCTGCCTATGGCACAGGGGGGTTGGAACTGGATGAGCTTTAAGGTCTCTTCCAACCTAAACCATTCTATGACTCTATGATTTACCATCAGGCTTGGGATGACCCTGTCCTAGAACCACAGATCACTCCCAGCACCGTTTCCTACATTGCTCAGATTCCCTCAGTGGCATAGGACACAGCAAGGTCTTTAATCTCACTTCCAAGCATGTCAGCGTTCCTCTTTACCCTCGGGGACCAGCAACAAAGGTGGGACAGTCACAGCAGAGGTGGACAAGGGAAGGGCAACTAATGTTGTCTACCTGGACCTGAGTAAGGCCTTTGACTCTGTCCCACATGACATCTTGGTCACCAAACTGAAAAAACACAGACTTGAGGGGTGGACAACTCGCTGGATAAAGAATTGGCTGGATGGTGGCACACAGAGAGTGGTGATCAAGGGCACAATGTCCACCTGCAGACCAGTGCCAAGTGGCATCCCTCAGGGGTCAGTGCTGAGCCCAGTGCTGTTGAACATCTTTGTCAGGGACATGGACAGAGGAATCAGTGCAGCCTCAGCAAATGTGCAGCTGGAACCAAGCTGTGTGGCACACGAGACTTGCTAGAGGGCAGGGATCCAGCCAGAGGGACCTGCACAGGCTGCAGAGCTGTGCCCAGGCCAACCTCATGACATTCAACAAGGCCAAGTGTAAGGTCCTGCACCTGTGTGGGTGCAATCCCAAGCACAACTCCAGGCTGGGGGAGAAAGGATGAGAGCAGCCCTGAGGAACAGGACCTGGGGGTCTGGGTGGATGAGAAGCTCAAGATGAGTCTGCAGTGTGAGTGCAGCCCAGACAGCAACTGTGTGTTGGGCTGCATTAAGAGAATCTGTGGCCATCAGGGCAAGGGAGGGGATTCTGACCCTTTACTCTGCTCTCCTCAGACCCCACCTGGAGTATTGTGTGCAGTTCTCAAGCACCCAACACAAGGACATGGAAGTGTTGGAGCCAGTCCAGAGGAGGGCCACAAAGATACTCACAGGGCTGGAGCACCTCTGCTATGTGGAGGACAGGCTGCAAGAGTTGGGGCTTTTCATCCTGCAGAGGAGAAGGCTTTAAGGAGACCTTATAGTATCTGAAGGGGGCTTCAAGAAGTCTGGGGAGGGTCTTGTAATGACAGGATGAGGAGGAATGGGTTTAAACTGGCAGAGGGGAGATTGAAACTCGATGTTAGGAGGAAATTCTTCAGGGTAAGTGTGTGAGACACTGGCACAGGTTGCTCAGGGAGGTTGTGGCTGCTCCTTCCCTAGAGGTGTTCAAGGCCAGGTTGGATGAGGCCTTGAGCGACCTGTTCTAGTGGGAGGTGTCCCTGCCTATGGCACAGGGGAGTTGGAACAGGACGATCTTTGAGGTCCCTTCCAACCTAAACCATTCTATGATTCTATGGTAATTCTTTAGATGGTTACAAAGAGGATGGAAAACAGCTCATTGGGAAATATGCATTTTCTGAAGATAAATAATAATTAAAAAAACCCCAAAAAAATCCAAAATCCAAACAACATAACCCCAGCATTCTGCAACGGAAATGTTCTCCAATCACCTGGTATAAAGTATGTCACTGAACTTTCATGGACTAATTAGAGGAGCTCTCCAAGCTGGAGATGCTGAGTTCCTCCCCCAAGCGCAGCGATAGCAGCAATAAATAATGATAATTGCAGGGTGGATTCAACTACAGCTTTGTTTTTTTTTTTTATTGCTGAGGAACTCCAACGACAAATAATGCCTGTACATCTATCAAAGAGAAGGCAACACCAGCTCGCCCAACCATCCTAAGTGTGCGCATTTATTTAAGACAAAAATTGTATGTAAATGTGTATGCAAATGAGGTATGGCCCTCGAGCTCCTGGAAAGTTGCCAGAAAAGCCTTCAGTGTTGCAAAAGTTGAGCATCCTATCTACCATATGGTAGTACCTATCAATCTTGGAAGGGAAAAGATTCCAGCTCCTGATACAGATGGCACCCATCACAGTACCTGGAAAAAAGTTTGGGGGCTGGAAGGATGAAAGGGAGAACTTTTATACGGGATAAAAAGAATTCAGCTTTCTAATCACAGTTTAATCATTAATACTGCAGTAACAGGAGGTAAAAAAACTAATGCTAAGCTATAGCTGTCGTGCCTAAAAAACTCATTTAGGACAATATATTAACCAAAAATAGAAGAAAAATATTGACATAGAAGTTTGTTCTGCAGTTGGTGCACTTTAACAGGAGAGTATGTCTCTAGCATAGAATAGGTACATCTACATTAATGAGTTAGTTGAGATCCCCAATGATGGATCTCAGGATGTTAGGTGTTCAAAGGGACCCAAAGAGATCATCCAGTCCAACCCCACTCATAGAATCTAACTCAAATCACACAGGAACACATCCAGACACGGCTGGAGACTCCGCAGCCTCTCTGGGAAGCCTGTTCCAGTGCTCTGTGACCCTCACACTAAAGAGGTTCTTCTTCATGCTGAGATGAAACTTCTTGTGCTGTAGTTTATATCCTTTACCCCTTGACCTATCACAGGACACAACTGAAAAGTTTGTCCCCTCCCTCTCATCCCCCAGCCGTCAGATGTTTATAAAAAATTGCTTAGATCCCCTCTTAGTCTTCCCTTCAGCAGACCAAACAGCCCCAGGTCCCTCAGCCTCTCCTCACAGGGAAGTGCTCCAGCCCCTTCAGCATCTTTATAGTCCTCCCTTGGACTCATCCAAATAGATCCCAATTCCTTCTGAACTGGAGAGCACCAAAGCTCCAGTTATCCCTGCTAATTGCTCCTTGTTAGCATCAAGGCATCAAATAAGCAAACTGGATTTCTTCTTTATAAAACTAAAACAACTTCTGAAACATTCATAGGATTCAGCATCAGGGTTTCACCATGCATATTAGCTCCTAATGCAACCCACACCATGGGGTGATGCACCCAGCAGCACGACAGGATCTAGAAGAACGTGGAGAGCTGGCTTCAGTGCTTCAAGCACGTGGATGCTGCAAAGTGCCTCAACTTTTCTCAGCAGTTTGGGGTGGGGGGAGGTAGGTTTCTCACATCTCTGAAGCAGAGTTTGGAGAGACGGTTTTCGCTTTTGCTATTGAGCAGCCATGCCAAGGAACGTTCCTGTTCTCCCATGCATACCATTAGCACAGTGTACATCTGAAAAAGTGTATTTATATATCCCCGAATGTGAAGTGCTGTGTAATTAGGAGTTTAGATGAGGAACGATCGCAGGCGAACAGGGCTGGGGAGCTCTATCATCTGTTCGGGGCCCTGCTCGCGCAGCTCCGCGAGGAAGCCGCACGTACGCTGCTCGCTGCGTTCCCTATTTATAAAGCTCTCAGAACATCACCACCAGGCCCACTCAGGCAAGCTGTGTGAATATCTCGTAATGAATAACTCATTTGCAAGACTTATTTCTTTTTTCTTTTTTCTTTTTTTTTTTGACTCTTTTTGTCTCTTTACGCACCGCAGCTTAATAGCAAGGTTCTTGCTCCTGTGGTCTGCCGCTCCGGCAAATCGTGCTCTGGAGTGGGTGGGAGGTTTCCTTGCTCTTGGGAAGACCACGGATCTTATGATTTGGCCCAGTGGGGGCTGAAGGTGCCTGGGAAAAAAGAAAAAAAAAAAAAATCAGCCTCGCAGGGAGGAGAAGCAGTTAACACCGTGCTGACAATGTGCCTTGGCTTGATACGCTGCCAAACGAGACGTATAGATTTTTGTGTAGCGTTGCCTGCGATCCGCCCTGCTGTGCTATAATTAAGGGACTGGCTTGGTTTAGACCTAAGAAATGAACTCTCTTTCTCAAGTGCAAAAAAAATCCGGTCAAGGGGCTGGCTGTCGGTTTGCTGGTTGGTGAGGGGAGATTTTCATTTTTTAGTTGTTTTTTTTTTTTTTCCTTTCCCCCCCCAAACCAAGCTTATTGTCTCGACGGCAAAGGGAACGTTTACAATCCCTGCTCTTTCTGTTGCAAACTGCGCAGCGCCTGAAGTTAACGGATGTCTGGCGAGGCATGCCTCGTGGACCCCGATCTACATGATTACTACAGGTCCATCAGCAACATGAAATCAGCTCCTACAATGGGTGGAAATAAATTATTGCTAGGTACACTGGATTGGAGAGGGGAAAGGCGCTAATGGCTGCTAAATGAGGTACATTGCGCAGAAGGCTTCTATTTTGGACGGCATTAAAATGGCTTCGGGAGGGAACATTCCGGCTAATATTATGATTTGAGCTGTGGCGTGATGGGTTTGTGTTCCTGAAGAGAGTTTATGAAAAGTTCAGATAGATTATGGATGCCTTTTTTTTTTTTTATTATTTATTTTTTTTTCTCTTCTTCTATTCTGATTAATCCTGAATAATTCTGTATAACAAGAGGGTAAAACTAATATTAGAGTGCAAAAACTGAGGCTTTATCTGTTTTGCATTGCAATTTGGCTGTGTAGAATATTTTCTCAAACATATAGAATGGTTTAGGTTGGAAGAGACCTCGAAGATCAACCAGTTCCAACCCACCACCACAGGCAGGGACACCTCCCACTAGATCAGGTCACTCAAAACCTCATCCAGCCTGGTCTTGAACACATATATGATTATCAGAGGGCTGGAGCACGTCTGCTGTGAGGATAGGCTACAAGAGTTGGGGCTTTCAGCCTGGAGAAGAGAAAGCTTCGAGGAGACCTTATAGTAGCCTCCCAATACCTGAAGGGGGCCTATAGGAGGGCTGGGGACAGACCATTGACAAGGTCTTGTAATGACAGAACAGGAAGGAATGGGTTTAAGCTGGCAGAGGGGAGATTTAAATGGGATGTTAGGAAGAAGTTCTTCAGAGTGAGGGTGGTGAGACACTGGCACAGGTTGCCCAGGGAGGCTGTGGCTGCTCCCTCCCTGGATGTGTTGCAGGCCAGGCTGGATGAGGCCTTGAGCGACCTGTTCATTGGAGGTGTCCCTGCCTGTGGCACAGAGGGGTTGGAACTAGATTCTTGAGGTCCCTTCCAACGTAGACCATTCTATGATTCCATGATTTATTTATTTTTTAAAGAATTTTTTTAAAAAGCACTGTTCCATCAACACCAGAAGATTTCATACAGACAAATTTATCCTCATATCAATGTTCACAGAACAGGATCACAGAATGACAGAATTAACCGGGTTGGAAAAGACCTCTAAGAAATACCATTAATTGCCCCTTTGGTGCCTAACACTTTAGGCATTCTCACCTGGGTGGAAACCCCTTTGCTCCAGGAAGAAAAAATAAGGGAGGAGTATGTTCCTTAGTGTACTAAACTTCCAGCACAGAGACCAATCTGTCTCCAACCTGGCTCACATGAGGCAATAGTGGATGATACACTGATTAGATCTTCACAGAATTAACCAGGTTGGAAAAAACCTCTAAGAAATCCTGTTAATTGCTTCTCTGGTGCCTAATACTTTAGACATTCTGACCTGGGTGGAAACCCCTCTGCTCCAGAAAGAAAAAAATGAGGGAGAAAGATGTTCCTTACCTATAGCATACTGAACTTTTGGCACAGAGACCAATCTGTCTCCAACTTGGCTCATGTGATGCAATGGTAGACGACACACTGATTAGAAATAGGTATTCACAGTATCACAGAATTGACCAAGTTGGAAAAGACATCTAAGAAATCCCATTAATTGCTTCTCTGGTGCCTAACACTTTAGACATTCTGACCTGAGTGGAAATCCCTCAGCTCCAGAAAGAAAAAATGAGGGAGAAGAATATTTGTTACCTATAGCCCTGAACTTTTGGCACGGAGACCAATCTGTCTCCAACTTGCCTAATGTGGTGCAATGGTAGATGACACACTGCTTAGAAATAGATATTCACAGAATCACAGAACCACCCATGTTAGAAAAACCCTCTAAGAAATGATAGATGGTAATGCAATGGTAGATGATACACTGCTTAGAAACAGACATTCACAGAATCACAGAACCACCCATGTTAGAAAAGACCTCTAAGGAATTGTAGATGGTAATGCAATGGTAGATGATACACTGCTTAGAAATAGATGTTCACAGAATCACAGAATTAACCAGGTTGGAAAAGACCTCTAAGAAATCCCATTAAGTGTTTCTCTGGTGCCTAACACTAGAAATTCTGACATAGGTGGAAACCCTCTGCCCCAGAAAGAAAAACTGAGGGAGAAGAATGTGCCTCACCTATAGCACTGAACTTTTGGCACAGAGATCAATTTGTCTCCAACTTGGCTCACGTGATGCAATGGTAGATGATACACTGCTTAGAAATAGATATTCACAGAATCACAGAACCACCCAGGTTGGAAAAACCTCTAAGAAATGGTAGATGGTAATGCAATGGTAGATGATACACTGCTTAGAAATTAGATATTCACAGAACCACAGGATTAACCAGGTTGGAAAAGACCTCTAAGCAATTGTAGATGGTAATGCAATGGTAGATGACACACTGCTTAGAAATAGATATTCACGGAATCACAGAATTAACCAGGTTGGAAAAGACCTCTAAGAAATCCTATTAATTGTTTCTCTGCTGCCTAACACTTTAGACATTCTGACCCGGGTGGAAACCCTCTCAGCTCCAGAAAGAAAAACTGAGGGAGAAGAATGTTTCCTACCTATATCACTGAACATTTGGCACAAGGATCACAAAATTAACTGGGTTAGGAAAGACATCTAGGATCATCAACCTATCACTTAACACTTTCTAATTAACTAAACCATGGCACTAAGTGCCTCATCCAACCTCCTCTTAAACACCTCCAGGGATGGTGACTCCAACACCTCCCTGGGCAGCCCATTCCAATGCCAGTCACTCTTGCTGGGAAGAAATTCTTCCTAACATCCAGCCTGAACCTGCCCTGGAACAGTTTGAGGCTGTGTCCTCTTGTTCTGTCCCTGGTTGCCTGGAAAAAGAGCCCAGTCCCTCCTGGCTACAGCCTCCCTTCAGGTAGTTGTAGGAGCAATGAGGTCTTCCCTGAGCCTCCTCTTCTCCAAGGAGAAGAGATCTCAGCTAGACCTGGAATGCTGGCAGAGAGTAAGGGGTTCAAGGATAAAGACCACCTCATGCTATGAATAAATATTTCACCAAAATTCTATTTCCCCAAAACCAGCAAGAGAAATTTTTCAGCAGGAGTGCAACACAACTGAGAGTGTCCAAGTCCTACCATCCTTTGCAGCTGGAGACAGATTGAGATCTGCCTTGTCTCAAAAGCCCACTTGACACCAGACCATCTTCTAGCACACTTCCAAGTCGTGATGTAAATATTTGGTAAAAGTTTACATATGGTTAAATCTCACAAGTAGAAGCTGATCAGCTATTGGCTTAAAGTCTTGATAGTAGCTACATGCTTAACCACAGTTAAGTCCCCACAGCTATCATTCAGGGAACACAACCCCAACCTCTTACTCTTGCCACTGCCAGCTCCGTACCCATCTTTTCCCCTCTTCAGCTCCATACTTCTCTTTCCCCTCTGCCACCAAATTAAAACACACATAGACACCTTTTACTCCATCTTGCAAAAGATGCTACAGGAGATATCACAGGCTCACAGGATTTCAGAGGTTGGAATGGACCCAAAGAGCTCATCGAGTCCAACACCCCTGCCAGAGCAGGACCTCCCTGGGCAGCCCATTCCAATGCCAATCACTATCTCTGGCAAGAACTTCCTCCTACCATCCAACCTATACCTCCCCTGGCACAGCTTGGGACTGTGACCCCGTATTCTGCTGCTGGTTGCCTGCGAGAAGAGACCAACCCAACCTGGCTACAATCAGGTCGCACAGGAACACATCCAGACAGGCCTTGAAAGTCTCCAGAGAAGGAGACATCTGGTCCTACCTCCTGCTTCTGCTGCACTGTTTGTTTGGTTTTTCTTCCCCACTCCCACCTCTTAAGATCAGGCACTGAAATGAGCTGCCCAGGGAGGTGGTGGAGTCACCCACCATGGATGCGTTTAAGGGTGTTTTGGATGTGGTGCTTAGGGATATGGTTTAAGGTGAATCTTCTACAATAGGGTTCTATGTTGGACTTGGTGCTCCTGAGGGGCTTTGCCAACCTGGCTCTGCCTGTGATTCTGTGAATTGCTTCTCCAATGTGATGCTTTTCTCCACTGCATGTCTCAGTTTTTGGGTCTGCGCCATTGTTGAAGGCAAGCTGGCAGACTGTCAGATTGTTTGCAGTAAGTTGTACTGCATTCGGACTTAAAATGGGGCCATTTACCCATGTTTGTATTTCTGGGATCATGGTTTGTAGAAACAAGTTGTTCCAGGAATGAGGGAAATTTTGTTATCATTTTCAGAGGAAAGTTTGGCAGAATTGGCCCATTTAAAAAAAAAAAATATATATATATATACTGACAAAATAAAGAAAAGGAGAAAAACCACTATTTTCTCCCCAATTTTCCCATCTCTGATCTATCAATAACCACAGTTAATGCTGATAAATTAGAGTGGAATAGAATGGAATAGAATGGAATGGAATGGAATAGAATAGAATAGAATAGAATAGAATAGAATAGAATAGAATAGAATAGAATAGAATAGAATAGAATAGAATAGAATAGAATAGAATAGAATAGAATAGAATAGAATAGAATAGAATAACCACCTCCCTGGGCAGCCCATTCCAATGCAAATCACTCTCTTTGGGAAGAACTTCCTCCTAACATCAAGCCTGAACCTGTCCTAGCACAGCTTGAGGCTGTGGCCCCTCGTCCTGTTGCTGGGTTCCTGGGAGAAGAGCCCAACCCCACCTCCCTTCAGGTAGTTGTAGAGAGCAATGAGGTCTGCCCTGAGCCTCCTCTTCTGCAGGCTGCACATCCCCAGCTCCCTCAGCCTCTCCTCACAGGGCTGTGCTCCAAGCCCCTCACCAGCTTCATCACCCTTCTCTGGACATGTTCCAATACCTCAATATCTCTCTTGAATTGAGGGAACCAGGCCACACTATTCTCCTTTCAGATCTGTCTCCCTTCTCTTTGCAGTTTCTGTCACAAATGTAGGCATGAAAGCAAAGATTGCTTAAATTTTTTCATGCGCTTTAAATCTTTTCAGAATAAAAACAGTGGGATGGTGATGATATAGAATCAGGCAAAGAGTGACGTACCTCTGTGACCTTCACAGTCAAGAAGTTCTTATAGGATGTCACAGGATGTCAAGGGTTGGAAGAGACCTAAAAAGATTATCAAGTCCAATCCTCTGCCAGAGAAGGACTATACAATGTATCTCAGATCACACAGGAATGCATCCAGACAGGCCTTGAAATGCTCCAGAGAAGGAGACTCCACAACCTCTCTGAGCAGCTTGTGCCAGTGCTCTGGGAACCTTACAGTCAAGAAGTTCTTCCTCATGTTGAGGTGGAACCTCCTGTGCTGGAGTTTACATCCATTGCCTCTTGTCCTTTCACAAGGACAGGGCAGAGGCTGTCCCTGTCCCTTCCTCCTTAACCCCCATCCCTCAGATATTTATATTCATTTATTAGATCCCCTCTCAGTCTACTCCTCTCCAGGCTAACGAGCTCCAGGGCTCTCAGCCTTTCCTCATCAGGCAATGCTCCAGTCCCTTAATCATCCTTGTAGCCCTCCATTGGAAAGGTTTAGCTGAGATCACAGGCTGCAAAACAACTCAGAATCCAAAGGTTCTTCCAAAGAGGTTCTTTTTTATTCGCCTATCAACTGAATGATCATTGTTTGGGTTCATTTTTTAACTCCACCTCAGAGTGGATGAAGTTTTTATCTAATTACTAGCACATTTCCCACCAAAAAGAAAAAAGAAAAGAAAAGAAATATAATTCTGGGAACTAATCTAATCACAAATTCAGATCTCATCTGATAATAAGAACCACAGGAAGGAGACTTTTTTTCTCCCCCTCCCAATATTTCTTTGAAATGAAAAGTGTTTCAGAAATGACGTCTTTTGCTTTGACACTTTCAAAGTGGAACTTCTGCATTTTGAGGTTTTTCAAAGTGAAATTTAAAAAAAAAAATGGATTTGGAGAAAGCAAAATCGTTAAATAATTCAAACCCAGCCAAAACATTTCACTGTGGTCAGTTATGTCAGGTGAATTCAGGTTTTAGTAACCTAAAACTATTATTAATTCTCGTGATTATATTTTTTTCTGCCTTCCTTTTGTGTCAAGAAATCCTTACCAATTCTTGTTCAACTTATCATAGAATCAGGCAGGTTGGAAGAGACCTGCAGGATCACCCAGTCCAACCTATGACCCAGACCTATCCAATTAACTAGATTATGGCACAAAGTGCCCCATCCAGGCTTTGCTTGAACACCTCCAGGGCTGGTAACTCCACCATGTCCCCAGGCAGCCCATTCCAATGCCAATCACTCTTGATGCGAAGACTTCCATGAGAAACAGTTAAAATGGGAATTAAAAGCAATGCTTCTTTCTCTATAATCATAGAATCACAGAATCATAGAATCACAGAATCATAGAGTCAGCCAGGTTGGAAGAGACCTCCAAGCTCATCCAGTCCAACCTCTCACCCATCCCTATGCAATCACCTAGACCATGGCCTCCTCTTAAACACCTTCAGGGATGGTGACTCCACCAGCTCCCTGGGCAGCCCATTCCAATACCAATCACTCTTGCTGTGAAAACTTCTATGACAGTTAAAATGGGAATTAAAAACAATGCTTCTTTCTCTATAATCATTGAATCATAGAATCATAGAATCAGCCAGGTTGGAAGAGACCTCCAAGCTCATCCAGTCCAACCTATTACCAATCCCTATCCCATCAACTAGACCATGGCACTAAGTGCCCCATCCAGGCTGTGCTTGAACATCTCCAGGGATGGTGACTCCATCAGCTCCCTGGGCAGCCCATTCCAGTACCAATCACTCTTGCTGTGAAGACTTCTATGACGAACAGTTAAAATGGGAATTAAAAGCAATGCTTCTTTCTCTATAATCATTGAATCACAGAATCAGAATCAGCCAGGTTGGAAGAGCCCTCCAAGCTCACCCAGTCCAAGCTAACACCCAGCCCTATCCAATCACCTAGACCATGGCATTAAGTGCCCCATCCAGGCTTTTCTTGAACACCTCCAGGGATGTTGACTCCTTTTAAAGTTTATTCTAATTTTTCAATCCCATTATGGGAGAGAATTTGTGTGCCCAGCTCACACACAAATGAGCTTATAAATTAGAAAACTGCAGTAAGTCCACAGACTGTCTCCTTTTCTGTTTTCTGAGGTTTTTTTTGTTGTTGTTGTTGTTTTTTGTTGGTTTTTTTTTTTTTACAGCCATATTGCATAAATCCACCTGACTAATTGTTTAGATTCAAATGGCTGCAGGTATGGAGGAGGAAGTTGTTGCCAGAGAGAGTGATTGGCATTAGAATGAGCTGCCCAGGGAGGAGGTGAAGTCCCCATCCCTGGAGGTGTTCAAGAAAAGCCTGGATGGGGCACTTAATGCCATTGGCTAGGGCTGAGTGCTAGGTTGGACTGGATGAGCTTCGAGCTCTCTCCCAACCTGGTTGATTCTATGATTCTGTTTCACATATTTCTGTTGAACTAGAAAGTTCTCCCTTAAATTTCCTGGCTTCTCAATTGCAGGGAGAGATGATGACCTGAAAAGATTTAGAGCAAAATCTGAGCTCTGTTAACAACTCCCCCTTTTTTTTTTTTTACTTTCATTGAAAAATCTTTTTTCTGTCTTTTTTTTNNNNGCTTGCATTGAAGACTCTTTGTCATTTCTTTTTTTTTTTTTTAAACAGTGATAGTAAAAGGATATGATTTTTATAGTGTGTTTTTTTTTTTTAATGTCATTGTTGCTCATCAGTTATATTCCCTGCAATTTAATGTAATCAGCAATATTTGAATGCTTGCTTTCTGTAATATGCAGCAGCCTGTAATTTTTTTCTTTTTTTTTTTTCTTCTTTTTTTTTAAACATAAACATCTGTGCCCCTAGAATAATTCCTAATATTTTCCCACCAGTAACCTTCCTGCCTGGTACGGGCTGCATTGATTGCTGCTGTGCTACGCTTTGGGTTGTGCTTTTCAGCCAATTTTAAATCCATTAGACCCTCAACTTTCTGCTTATTCTGCGCCTCCACATCTTAGCATTAACCTCTTCTAGGAAACCCTGTCAAAGGATGGTTGAAAATGTAAGTATAGGATGTATCTTGCTTTGCCTTGTCTATTCTAGCAGAAATAATAATCATAAAAGACTTCAGGATGTATGCCAGGAGGGAGAATATTTCCCCCTTTCAAATGAAGTTTGCTTTCCCTAATCAGGGAGCACTTGGCCCACTGGACTTTTCTTTTGGCTCCTGAGGACTCTCTCCATAGTTCATTGCAGAGGGAGGTTCTTTTCCCACATATCCCTGGACCAGTTGCAAGCAATTTCTTTATATTAGACTTTACCAGGCTTCCAGGTCCAGAAATTTCTAATAAAATCTGTAAGTTTCCCCTATCGATTCTTTTGGTTCTCTGGGATGGATTTGGTCTGATTCTGATGCTCTATCCATTTTTTAGGATAGGATAGGATAGGGTAGGATAGGATAGGATAGGATAGGATAGGATAGNTAGAATAGGATGGAATGGAATGGAATAGAGATAGGATAGGATAGGATGGGATAGGATGGGATAGGATAGGATGGGATGGCATGGGATGGCATGGGATAGGATAAGCCAGATTGGAAGAGACCTCGAAGCTCATCCAGTCCAACCTAACACCCAGCCCTAGCGAATGACACTAAGTGCCCCATCCAGGCTTTGCTTGAACACCTCCAGGGATGGGGACTCCACCACATCCCTGGGCAGCCCATTCCAATGCCAATCACTCTCTAAGGGAAGAACTTCTTCCTAACATCCAGCCTATACCTCCCCTGGCACAACTTGAGGCTGTGTCCCCTCGATCTGTTGCTGGTTGCCTGGGAGAAGAGCCCAACCCCACATGGCTACAACCTCCCTTCAGGTAGTTGTAGAGAGCAATGTTATCACCCCTGAGCGTCCTCTCCTCCAGGTTAAAATCCCCAGCTCCCTCAGCCTCTCATCTTTTCAATAGCCAGTTTGAGTGATCTCCACATGCTTCCTCATTCCTCACATTCAAGCTCTTCAACTTGGTGACAAAATGCTTTCAAACAAAGGTGTCCAGAAATTGTCCCAGTTTCATTATTTCATAGAATCATAAAATGATTTAGGTTGGAAGGGACCTCAAAAATCATCCAGTTCCAACCCCCCTGTGCCATAGGCAGGGACACCTCCCACTAGAACAGGTTGCTCAAGGACTCATCCAACCTGGCCTTGAACACCTTCAGGGAGGGAGCAGACACAACCTCCCTGGGCAACCTGTGCCAGTGCCTAACCACCATCACTACAAAGAACTTCTTCCTAACATCTGGTCTAAATCTCCCCTCTTCCAGTTTAAACCCATTCCTCCTCATCCTTTCATTACAAGACCTGGTCAATAGTCCCTTCCCAGCCTCCCTGTAAGCCTCTTTCAGATATTATTTTGGAGAATGCTTTGTGGTTTGGTTTTTTGGTTTTTGTTTTGTTTTTGTTTTTGTTTTTGTTTTTTTTTTAATAACCCAGCAATTAAGAACCAACCTTAAAACCTAATTAATGCATTTTTTTAAATTGAAATTTCATTTGTATGCCCACACCATCCACATGGTGTGAGGTGTCCCAGGCCCATGTTATGGGCATTGGAGCCAGATAATCCTTGTGGTCTCTTTCAGCCCTGACAATTCTACGATTCACTCCTGTAGGAAATTTACTGGAAAAATTCCACCCTTAGTTTTGAGAGCGTCATGTCTGTGCAATTTAGAAGCCCTGAACTCCATTTCTAATGATCTAGCAGTAATACTTTGAGGTTTGTTGTTCTCTATAACTGCCTGAAAAGAGTACTAGTGCCTCTGGAGTTGGCACTTGTCAGGCCACATCTTGAGTGCTGTGTCCAGTTCTGGTCTCCTCAATTCAAGAGAGATGTTGAGGTGTTGGAAGGTGTCCAGAGAAGTGTTATGAAGCTGGTGAGGAGCCTGGAGCACAGCCCTGTGAGGCTGTGAGGAAAGGCTGAGTGAGCTGAGGGTGTGCAGCCTGCAGAAGAGGAGGCTCAGGGCAGACCTCATTGCTCCCTGCAACTAGCTAAAGGGAGGTAGGTTGGGGTTTGGCTCTTCTCCCAGGCAACGAGGGGACACAGTCTCAAGATGTTCCAGTGGAGGTATAGGCTGGATGTTAGAAGGAAGTTCTTGACAGAGAGAGTGATTGGCATTGGAATGGGCTGCCCAGGGAGGTGGTGGAGTCCCCATCCCTGGAGGTGTTTAAGCAGAGACTGGATGAGGCACTTAGTGCCATGGTTTAATTAATTAGAAGGTTTAGGTTGGACTCTATGATCTCAGAGGTCTTTTCCAACACTTTCTGTGATTCTGTGTTGTGCTGATGTCCACTAACCTTGCTGGAGTTAAGTTTCTGCCAACACTTCCATCCAAAGCCAGCATTGCAGTTGTAACTTAGCTGTGAAAATCAGCCCTGGGCTAAAATAAGGAACTAAAAGTTTTCTCCAGTGACTTATTTGTTTGGGAATTTCTGCTGTGGTTTGCATTAAAAAGAATGGGGATTTTTTTTTTAAGTGTATACTTAATTTGAAGAAAATAATAACAACATTAAAAGGAAAAAAGTACTTTGTAAGGAACTTATGCAAACCATCAGTCCATGATTTGGACCAGGCTTTGTGTGTGTGTCTTTTTACATAGAATCATAGAATGGTTTAGGTTGGAAGGGACCTCAAAGCTCATCCAGTTCTGACCCTCCTGTGCCATAGGCAGGGACACCTCCCACTAGATGAGGTCACTCAAGGCCTCATCCAACCTGGCCTTGAACCCCTCCAGAGAGGGAGCAGCCACAACCTCCCTGGGCAACCTGTGCCAGTGTCTCACCACCCTCACTGTAAAGAACTTCCTCCTAACATCCAGTTTAAATCTTTCCTCTGCCAGTTTAAACCCATTCCTCCTCATCCTGTCATTACAAGACCTTGTCAATAGTCCCTCCCCAGCCCTCCTGTAGGCCCCCTTCAGATACTGTAAGGTCTCCTGGAAGCCTTCTCTTCTCCATGATGAAAAGCCCCAACTCTTGTAGCCTGTCCTCATAGCAGAGCTGCTTCACCCCTCTGAGCATCTTTGTGGCCCTCCTCTGGACCCGCTCCATCAATTACAAATTAATTAATTATGAAATAGTAGAATTTTTTATAGACAGGAGTATGAAGTAAATACAGCAGCTCAAAATGTATTTTTGCATTGGTTTATGGGCTGATTTTCTGCTCACCAAAAGCAGCCTCCCAACCTTTAGACACTTAGGGCAAGCAGAAGAGGCATAGACCTGACAGCAAATCACCCTGCAGCATGGATTACCTCTCAATAAAATCAGGATGCATTTTTAAAATCATGTTTGTTTTTTTTTTTTAATTTTGTTTTGTTTTTGGTTGTTGTTTTCTTTTTTTAAAGCACTCCAGGAAAGGAAATCTGTGTCCATTCCTTTGTCTCCATTTGCCTGTTCATGTCCTCGCTGCTGCCCTTGGCTGTGAACCACAAACTTCAGCTAACAAAACACCTAGGTCTTGATTAGTGTTTCACAGCAGGCAAGGCTATGCTCTGATCCAAAAACGCAGTCATGCAGCAGATTTAGCAGCTCTGGCCTCGGGAAAAACACCATCCCCTGACCCCCTATCTGCAGGTTCAGGGCAGGCTCCTGAGAAAGGGCAAAGCCTGACTCTCAAAACTCCCCAGCCCCAGCGTCTCCATGAAAGAATCTGACTCCTGAGACTGGCCCCTTGAAACCTCCTTGCTGAGCTTGCCTACATCAAATAAAGCAGGTTTATTAGGTGAGGGAGCTTGTTTAACAATCAGGTTACGTTCACTCACAGCCACCTGGGAGACGTAGATTGTAGCCCTTGATATAATAAATCATTATCAAGACTTTGAACGCGTTGGAACACATGGGATGCTTTGCCTCATGCTGTGTTTTAGACCAAAAGACCTGAGCAGCCTGCATCTGGACCTAAACTGCCTTTAGGGTTTTTTGGAACGTTTGTAAACTGCTGTTTCAATGCATCCCTAATACACAGCTCTCTCCTGATCTGCTTGGGAAACGTCCAGATTTAGCATCGTAGAATCAGTCAGGGTTGGAAGGGACCACAAGGATCATCCAGTTCCAACCCCCTGCCATGAGCAGGGACACCCTACCCTAGATCAGGCTGCCCACAGCCTCTGCCAGCCTGGCTGCAAACACCTTCAGGGATGTGGCCCCAACCACTCCCCTGAGCAACACATTCCAGGCCCTCATCACTCTCATGCTCAACAACTTCCTCCTCACCTCCAATCTGAATCTCTCCACCTCCAGCTTTGCTCCATTCTCCCTAGTCCTGTCACTCCCTCGTAGCCTAAAAATTCCCTCCACAGCTTTTTTGTAGCCAACTTCAGATCCTGGAAGGCCACAAGAAGGCCACCTGGGAGCCTACAAGGTCTTGTAATGACAGGATGAGGAGTAATGTGTTTAAATCTGCTGAGGGGAGATTGAAACGGGTGGAGAGGAGGAAGCTTTTTACAGTGAGGGTGGTGAGACACTGGCACAGGTTGCCCAGGGAGGTTGTGGCAGCTTCCCCCCGGAGGTGTTCAAGGCCAGCTTGGATGAGGCCTTGAGCATCTCTAGAGGGAGATGTCCCTGCCTATGGCAGAGAGTTGGAACTGGATGATCTTTGAGGTCTCTTCCAACCTAAACCATTCTACGATTCTATGATGCTATGATTTTGAACAACAAAGTCTGTGTTCTTTAAGAGGTGAACCAAGAGGGTTGGCCGAGGTCATGAGCGTCCACCGAGCTACCCAGCTGAATAATATCAATTTACACATTGGAAAAGCTAAGGAGTTACAAGCCAATCTGTTGTTGCTGCCACACTGGAGTATGTTTCCAATAGGTACATCAAAGCATTCATAGCATCCCAGCATTTAATTTTATTTTTTTTTTTTGTATTTCCACTTCAAACAGCAAATCCGACTGAATTTACCTAATGCTTCAATAATCCAATTACAACACTTTACCAGCAGAAATCATCAGCCCATAAGCCTACAGAGTCTGTTAAATGAGGGTTGTGTCGAGCTGCTCACCCTAGATGCATTTCGAACCCAGGCGAGCAAGCTCCTGTGAGATCTTCGGGCTCAGCCTGTGCCATCACCTTGGCTGATAGGAGTGGAGAAGCCTCCCTTCAAACACAGAGCTCCCAAGATAATGAGAGGTCCACACAAACCAAGGCAGCAATCAGAGAATCATAGAATCATAGAATGGTCTGGGTTGGAAGAGACCTCAAAGATCATCCAGTTCCAACCCCCCTGTGCCATAGGCAGGGACACCTCCCACTAAATCAGGACACTCAAGACCTCATCGAGCCTGGCCTTGAACACATCCAGGGAGGGAGCAGCCACAACCTCCATGGGGAACCTGTTCCAGTGCCTCACCACCCTCACTGTGAAGAACTTCTTCCTAACATCCCGTTCAAATCTCCCCTCTGCCAGTTTGAACNCCCCCAGGTCCTTTTCCTCAGAGCTGCTCTCCAGCCACTCACCACCCAGCCTGGATTTGTGCTTGGGACTGTAGTGACCCAGGTGCAGGACCTTACACTTGGCCTTGTTAAATTTCCTGAGGTTAGCCTGGGTCCACCTCTCTAGCCTGTCCAGGTCCCTCTGGATGGATCCCTGCCCTCCAGCAAGTCAACTGTGCCACACAGCTTGGTGTCATCTGCAAACTTGCTGAGGCTGCACTGATTCCTCTGTCCATTGTAGAATCATTGGACGAGATCTTTAAGGAGATCAGAACGAGGGGACAGAGTCTCAAGTTGTGCTGGGGGAGGTACAGGCTGGATGTTAGGAGGAAGTTCTTCACAGAGTGATTGACATTGGAATGGGCTGCCCAGGGAGGTGGTGGAGTCTCCATCTCTGGAGACGTTCAAGCAAGACTGGATATCTCTAAATATCTGTTATACACTGTAAATATCTGCTTGTATATTGTGCATTGCTGTAAATATAAAGCTTCATTCTCTAACTTCCAACCAATTGAATCCTAGACTGGGTTACTTCCAAGTGTGTGTGTGGGGGGCAGCTAACTGGTAAACCACCACAGGAACTTAGTGCCATGGTTGGTTAGGGATGGTGATAGGTTGGACTGTGGATGATCTTGGAGGTCTCTTCCAACCTGGCTGATTCTACAATTCTGTGATTCTACAATTCTGTGATTCTACACTTCCATGATTCTGTGATTCTATAATTTTTGATTCTACAATTCTATGATCAGTTTGGAGAAAGGAAGGCTCAGAGGAGGCCCCATAGAGACCTTCCAGTACGTGAATGTGCCTACAAGACAAGTTGAGAGTGTTTTTTTGCAAGCCCATGTAGCAATGGGAAAATGGGAAATCGGGTTTTAAACTAGAGAAGGGCAGATTTAAATTGGACATTAGGAAGACGTTAGGAAGATAGTCTACAAGGGTTGGGGTTCTTCAGAATGTGGAAGAGAAGGCTTTGAGAAGACCTTGGAGTGGCCTTCCAGTATCTGAAGGGGGCTACAGGAGGGCTGGGGAGGGATTATTGATGAGGTTTTGTAATGACAGGATGAGGGGTAATGGATTTAAACTGGTAGAGGGGAGACTGAAACTGGATGTTATGAGGAAGTTTTTACTGTGAGGGTGGTAAGATAATGGCACAGGTTACCCAGGGAGGTTGTGGATGACAGAATCACAGAATGTGATCTTCTCTCTTCAATCACATTCTGTGATCCACAACCTCCCTGGAGGTGTTCAAGGCCAGGTTGCATGAGGCCTTGAGTGACCTGTTCTAGTGCGAGGTGTCCATGCCTATGGCAGGGATTTGGAATTGGATGATCTTTGAAGTCCCTTCCAGCCTAAACCATTTTATGGTTCTATAAGTAGTTTTTTACAATTATAGTGGTGGGACACTGGAATGCCTTCTCCAGGGAGACTGTGGAAGTCCTATTTCTGGATAAATTCAAGGTCAGGCTTGATGGGACTCTGAGCAACCTGATCTAGTTAAAGATATCCCTGCTGACTGCAGGGGTGGGGGTGAGTTAGATGACCTTTAAAGATCCCTTTCAACCCTGTGCATTCTATGATCATCACAACATTAACTCAACCCTACTAGGTGAAAGCTAAACCGTGTCCCTAAGCACTACATCTACAACCCATCTAATGACATGTGCAGGACACCAAGCAGCACAGTAAAGCTCACAGCACTCAAACCAAATTGGAATGCAACCAGTTGCTCAGTTTGTGACTTGGCAGAAAGGCTGCGTTTTGGTCTCAACCTCAGAAACTGTTGATTTATTGATGAAAGTCCATTTATACTAAATACTCTGTGTTCTAAACACAAATAGCCAATGTTTTTTCAATACTGGAGGATTTAGTGCCCATAAATGTGATTTCATTTATCTTTGCCGCAGTCATATCACTTCTCTTTACTCCCTTACGCCATAAATCTGTGCTCAGAGATTGTGGTTCCTGCATATCAATCTCCTGCCTTTTACTTTTTTTTTCCTTTCTCCCCGCCTTGCATGTAGTATTTATTTAATGGATCAAGGGAACTATCCTTCAAGCCAAATGGGGTATTCTATTCACACTTAGAACATTAATATGTCAGCAAAGTTACTTTCCTTCAAAGTAGGAGAAAATAAATCTCGAAGGCTTAGATTCCTCCAAGCCCGTTAATGACTGATGATGGGGTGATCCTTCAAAAATTACGTGATCCAGTCCATCCCTAGCATTTAGAGAAGAGCTGCAGTCCATGTTTTAGGAATTACAGCAAGAATGCTTTAGAAAATTGCCATAACAAACAGCTTTTTGGGCTGCTGAGTGCCCACGGAATGCACCTTGTTACTTGAGGAAAGCTTAGAAATGAGTGATGTGCTACAGCCGGGGAAAGCTTTCAGCCAAGGTTAGCTCCTGGACCTAAAAAGTAAACTTCAATATTGCTCACAGTGGAAATATTAATCTATTTAGAATCATCATAGAATCATAGAATGGTTTAGGTTGGAAGGGACCTCAAAGACCATCTAGTTCCAACCCCCCGAAAAGTAAACTTAAATATTGCTCACCTTGTAAATATTAATCTATTTAGAATCATAGAATGGTTTAGGTTGGAAGAGACCTCCAAGATCATCTAGTTCCAACTCCCCTAAAAAGTAAACTTATATATTGATCACCTTGTAAATATTAATCTATTTAGAATCATAGAATCCCAGAATCATGGAATGGTTTAGGTTGGAAGTGACCTCAAAGATCATCCAGTTCCAACCCCCCTAAAAAGTAAACTTAAATATTGCTCACAGTGTAAATATTAATCTATTTAAATTCATAGAATCATAAAATCATAGAATCGTAGAATGGTTTAGGTTGGAAGGGACCTCAAAGACCATCCAGTTCCAAATCCCTTAAAAGGTAAACTTAAATATTGCTAACACTGTAAATATTAATCTATTTAGAATCATAGAAACATAGAATAGTTTATGTTGGATGGGACCTCAAAGGCCATCTAGTTCTAACACCCCTGAAAAGTAAACTTAAATATTGCTCACAGTGTAAATATGAATCTATTTGGAATCATAGAATGGTTTAGGATGGCAGGGACCTCCAAGATCATCGAGGTCCAACCACCCTATAAAATAAAGTTAAATATTGCTCATAGTGTAAATATGAATCTATTTAAAATCCTCGAGTCCTAGAATCATAGAATGGTTTAGGTTGGAAGGGACCTCCAAGGTCATCTACTTCCAACTCCCTTAAAAAGTAAACTTAAATATTGCTCACAGTGTAAATATGAATCTATTTAGAATCACAGAATCATAAAATCACAGAATCATAGAATCAAAGAATGGTTTAGTTTGGAAGGGACCTCCAAGATCATCTAGTTCCAACTCCCCGCCATAGGCAGGGACACCTCCCACTAGAACAGAGGCATCCCACAACGATGCCTGTTTGCAAGATC